>CM075819.1:28608106-28684417 GCA_037975025.1 Excoecaria agallocha
GTTAAATGAAGGTTATCATTAAGCCTACATGTGTGTAAACATTTATATATAAATAAAAAGACTGACAGAGTTGCATGTGATCACAAAGAACAAGCATTATTTATCATGATTATAAGATAAAGTCTCGATATCACATGTATGCATTTATAAATAGAGTACATGAAACTTAGTACACATGTTATAGTTCATATAACTTCTAGTTCAATATTGTACGCTTTAGGGTCCATATAATCTTTGCAGAATCCCATCAGTTGAACCAACTCACATCGGTACTCATATGGGAATCTTCCTTATTTGATGTGAGACATCTCAATCATGTAATAAAAAGCATGACATTTCATTTCATAAAATAGTTTATAGTGAAAAAGAATTTAAGACAATCAACCGATAGATCATTCCTCATGCTTACATCACATAAATGGAGCAATCAATGCATGTTTTACTTTATCGCGTGTCTATTTTATCATCTTTAATAGCCAGCCTAACCACTAGTTCAAAAGGAGGATAACGGGAGCATTGGATACCCGAAGGTATCAAACTATGGATATCCAGAGATATCAAACAATGGATTGGAACGGGGTCAAATAATGGTTCCAGTAAGGAACAAGCTATGGACCCAAATCGAGTCAAACGATGGTTTCATTAAGGAACAAGACCCAAATGGGGTTAATTATGGCAGCTGCGACTGTATCCCTCTAGGCATGCCTATTTAAATCCATAATTGAACTAAGACCTGTAGACTTAACCCTTTGAAAACATCTTTGATTCATCACATTCTTTGTTACTTAATACATTATTTTGCTTCAAGCCACAAGTCATAAAGAATGTATATCATTCTCATCATATATCAATGTTGAGCTATAGGCTCCATTACACATGGATACCAGTCATGTCATCACATAGTTGCATCAAAATCATTCATACATATTGTAGTGGATTTCATGATAAAACACACACAATAGAATATTAGTTTCATCGATCCATCTCATCATACTTAATAGTATGCATAAGGCCAATTTGGCGATTATGAAAGTATAGTTCTTGCAACTAAAAATATTCATAGTATTATATGCATGTCTATATATATGTGTGTGTGTGTGTGCATATAAATTCAACTTGAATTGTAGCAATGCATACCTTATAGGTACTCATATCTGATCACATAATGAGTCAAAGTACACATCATAGCATGGTAGCATCAATTATACCACACTGAATTACATAATTCATTGATAATCTCAATGACATACCTTGTTAGAATTTTCCGCAAGTAGCTCTCCCATATTATCATAACTCACATCAAAATATAATTATTTAAAGCAATACTCATGCATTTATGATCGATATAGTAGTAATATGTGAAGGTTCTCTTACATTGTTAAAGGTCAACACTTGTTCATATTTATTCCCTTGACTCACTTCAATAGTCTATCAGATTATAGACAACAAGTTATATAATTTAACATAATCATATAATTATTTCAATCCTTTCACTTGTATGTTATACCTAGGTAGAATTATTTGAGCATATTTCATCTTAGTCGTTAGCACACTATGTAACGCCCCGACTTTGAGTCAATCAGAAATAATTTTAATTTGTGAAATTATATTTGATTAAGGTGAGCAATGGTAAAATTTTATCGAGAATTTAGGTCGACTAATCTATTATTTATAACTCTTGAATTAGAGATGTTAAATTAAAATGCATTTTAATTTCCAAAATCACAATTAATAAAAGTAAAGTATATAATAATAATAATAATAATAATAATAATGAGTAAATATCTTACTATATTTCTTCTAGAAGAACTATTTAGACCACATATAAAAAAATAAAATAAAAAAAGAATGAAGGGAGAGGAGAAAGGGAATCAGGAAAGGAGGAAGAGGGGAATAGTCCGATCAACGGTGCCATCACCGGCACGTCGACGGAGACTCCATCGCCGATCGCTACAGGATCGCCGTCCCTCCATCACCAGCAGCGCTTCATGTTCTCTTCTTCTCCTTCTTCCCCATTTTTCCTCTTTTGGCTGGATGTTTCTTCTCCTCTTCCCAGTGATTGATGACAGTAACTTGCGACACGAGTAGTTTCGGTTAACTCCAAACGGCACGACGGTCGTATCGATGCCTTTCACCTCTCCTCACTCGCCAGCAATGCATGGATTGGAGAGGGAGGCAGGCAATGGTTTAATCGTGATTTTCAATCAAACGGTGAGGAGTTGGGGCACATGGTGACTGGTAAAGGGGTTATGAGGCTCTAATCTCCACGGCAGCAGTAGCAGTGTGCCTCTGACGAGCCTCCAGTAAGCCTCCGATGAGCGAGATGGTTGACCAAAAATGAGAAAAATTGCAAGAAATAGGTATGTAACTACCAAATTTATTTCCAATTAACTCAGTAGATAAATCCTGAATTTTTGTTAGGAATTTCAATTAGAATCAAATGATTGATTTTATACATTTTAAATCATATGGTGTATCCGTTGACATATAAAGGTGATAGAATTGTTGCTTAAATACTTATATATGATGATTATGCTTACTGTTGATCTTTGTTGGTTGAAAAAGTCACTTGTATGGTTTATTGTCAACTGTATTTGTATTTTTATTTAACTAGATATGAAAGCATAGAGATATGGATGTTTTAGATGCATTAGAAGACCTTAATGATTTTAATAAAATAAAATTGAACATTTAAGCATGTTAAACTTGTTACAGTGTGAATTATGCATAAGCTTTATTTTTATAATGATAAATCTTTATAACTATAATGTTAGGTAATTAGTTGCTATGAGTTGCTTTAATTGGTCAATTATGAATGAGAATTTATAATATCTGATTTAAGTTATTACAAGAGGTCATTTAAGCTAAGTTGGTTGTACAAACATAAGAGTTAAACTTTCTACTTAATGAAGTTATCAAAATGCATTTGTGTGTGGAATTGAATGCTGTTGACTTTAGCTTTGCCGGTTATGGCCTGGCCTTAGAAACCTAAATATTTGTTTAATTATGTTTCTAAAATTGTGATATACACAATGTAAATTGTAGTAAAGCTGTGGATTGTAACATGTATGATTTGGGACTTATTTTTATACTAATAAATATATCTACATCTACATTCGGGAACCTAGCTAGAATTAAAACTTACGGCTAATGAATAAATGAATTGCCATATATATGTATATAGATACATATACAGGTGTAAAAACTTTGATATCTTCGCTGTGAACTATAGGCTTGATATGTTTGAGTCAAGTAAAAAGCCAATCGGGATACAAAACCATGAATATACTTACTTAAATTATAAGGTCTAAATGACATTATTTTAATTACAAAAAATGTGATTCTTCTTGGTTGTTTATACTTTGTTGTTTTGTGTTGTGTTATTATTGTTAGACTTATAAATACAATAAATAAACGTATTGTATAAAGTATATATATATAGATTTAGAATTTGAGTTGAGTGATCTCTTGATACTAAGATATAACTATATGAACTAGAATGATTATGTAATCAATGATTAAGAATTTCTACTTCATGCATGACTTGGACAATATGACAATTGAGGAATCCCTAAATTGAATGATAAATTGAGTTAGAAAATATTAAGTGGAGCATTATGAGGCTATGAAAGCAAAGAGAATTGAAGTGAAATAAAGAAGTAATCATGAAGAAATGGAATTGTTAAATAGTGATGGAATGTATTATACAAATGTTAAATCGATGACACTTAACACATATGTAAATATAATTGGGTATAACTATATATTTGTAAAAGTGTTATAATTGGGTATGTTTGAGAAATTGAGAATAAAGGTGAAATTAAAATATGTTGCCCATAGTGTCAGTGGGAAATCTAGTTCTTTGGATAGTATGGCTAGCTATAAGAATTGATTTTGCGGGATACCATGAGTTTATATGATAGTTGTCATCAAAAATGACTATGATAGATGAGATTGGATAGCCGGCTTATTATATGTATCAGTATTGGGGTTTTGGTGTCATACCTAGCCATGGGATGCCTTCAGTACATTGTATTTATGTCTCGTTTATCCAGTTCGTGGTTGTCCACGACTAGGGGCAAAAAAATGGTAAATTTTATATAGAAATCGGAACAAAAGAGTAATTATAACCATTTAGATACCATAAATATGATTATCTACTTATTAATGTTAAAAGATGATAAGTATAACATAAGCGTTATGATAAATTATGTAATGCCTTATACCATGTAATGTAACAAATATTTGAATGTTGTATACATAATCATAGGTAAATAATTAAGGCTTTTATGTCAAGTATTGATATATTAGTATGATGTGACACTTAAGTTGGTTGCTTACCCGAGTATTCAATGATATCAGAAATAAATATATAAATCTATATGTGTATGTGCAAGTTAAAGAAACAGGGTCGTATAATCCTCATAATTTGATATAAACAAACTACGAAGTGTTATCTAAGACGGTAATATGTGCACACTACAAACCAGAAATATGAAAGCTTATGTGTTATGATGATAACATTTAAAATGAGTGTTTGTTGAGATTTGATATATATATATATATATATATATATATATATATATATGCATATATTTTGATACCAATCATAGTAGAGCGTATGACAAAATAACCCATAGATTGAGATAAGAATATTTAAATATTGTTATGAAATTATACCTTATTGATTATAAATCTAATAAGATTAAGTGTAGTATAATAAATGATATGTGGAAAATGAAGAGTATAATTAAATTGAGATATTATCGGTGATAACATGTATGTATTTATATATATATATGCATTTTGTAAGTGAAATCCTATCTTTTTCTGACTGATTGATGTTTTTATACACTCTATAAGTTGGAATTGGTAACCTTTATATGTCTTATGAATTGGCATATGCATGTATAAGATTTATAACTGTATTGTCATATTATATCATTTGAGAAGTAAATTTGGTAGTCACCACTAAACATATAGCTTAGTGCATGGTTTTCTTCGCGCGTAGGTTGATTTGTAATTCTGCATCCTCGATGATAATGAAGGAATCCTCATAGGTTGCTACAACTAGAGTGGCGGATGACCTTGGAGGAGAAGAAGTCATTTATATTATTTATGTATTTTGAAACTGGCATGTACACAGGTAGTAACATTGATATAATTCAAGTGTAGTATTGTAAATGTCTAGTTAAGGTTAAATTTTATGCTAGCAATATAGATAAGTAAAGATATTTTGTATAATCATTATTAAGAACAAAATATTTGAGTATTGAAACAATGATATAGTGACAGATTAATTAGCTTAATTAATTATTGAGGAAGGGAAGATTTGTGTTGGAGTTTGCTTACTGTGTGGTGATATAGTTAGACGATATTATAAGTGTTTTTCTTTCTTTTTTTTAGGAGGCTATCAATATTTAGGGGAAATTCTGTTGAAATTTTTAGAAAAATTTAAGAGTAATGACTCTAGAAATTTGATGATGTAAGCATAAATTATATTAATTTAGTGACAATCAGAGCAAAGATCGATTTGTGACATCCATATCCAGTTTGTTTATTAGACCGGTTATAGGGTGTTACACATTATGGATGCTTATGTGCTAATCATAATATATTATAGGCATGAGAAAACAGGTGAACAAGTTATTGCACATTACTGCTAGTCATTAATTCTTCTTGTGACTCTTAGTATAATCAAGCTTCTACTGTTTCATAATTTAACATGAATTGTGATATCCCACTTCTTTTAACTTGGTCATGCAACCTTGTGACTATACTCTTATTATCTTTAGGTTATATCATAGTGTTCTCATATCATTGTAGAGGAATATCAATGTGCAATATTTTTGGGCAAAGCCAAATCACATGTGTATAATCTTTATAATACCATCAAATTCAAATAATTATTTTCATGTATTCTAACATTATTATTCATTTACTAACTTTATTCTCATATAATGTTTCATTTAATCATGTTTAGTGTCACAACTTATCCTTATTTTATGCTTAAAATGCTTCAAAGTTACTTAAAAAGGTTTTAGACTAGCTTTGGTGACACTATAGGGCTTAAAACTCATGTTTGGGCGAAGTAGAGAAGTGTACGAGTCATGAGGGGTGTCACTACTCATGAAAGGGAGCTAACTTCATGACTTGTACACTTGTTCACGAGTAACATATGTCACGAGTCATGATCGGAGTTACGAGTCATGAACGATCATAGGCAGTTTTCTGAGTTCAATTTGTAAACAATTTTTGACCAACCAAAGGGAATTTATAGCAAATATGGTCTTCTATAAGCTTGTTCCATTATATTTCTAGTTTCTAAAACATCCAAAAGCATTATATTTCCAGATATTTACAAAATACTGAGTTCGGCTCCTAGTGACTGGAAGCAAATTGTTCATGAATTCATGCTGAAATATGGCCTATTTAGAGAAAGATTTAGGATTGGGTTTCTTCATATAAAATGTAGGTATGGAAGTCTATTTTCCAACGCAACAAGAATCATTCAACTTTGGGTTCTCTAGCTAAACACACACATGGCCATGAGTTTTCTTAACAAAAGAGTGTGTAGCCATGGGTTTTATGAATAAAAGAGTGCATGGCCATGGGATTTATAAACAAAAGAGTGCGTGTCCATGGGTTTTGGGAAGAAGAAAGACACATGGCTGTGTGTTTTAAAGAAGACACACACATGTGGCTATGTCTGGGAAGAATGCCATGAAAGTCAGAGACCTCGATTAAGCAGAGCATGCATTTAAATCACAAATCTCACCTTTCAACTTACTTAAATGACCATTTAAGTTACTGATCATGCTATAATCATCAACACCTACTAGGTTAACCCTTAATCTCATAAAGAAAACACATACAATAAGTGATGGGATACATATACAGTAACTTTTTCAAATAAATCCCGTACCTCAAAATTAAGCTTCACCTCCTTTATACATGATTCTTTTTTTCTCTTTCACTTGATTTACATGCTTCTCTCTCATTTCCTTACACATGATGACAACAAGATCTTGTAATCTCTCATCACCAAAGAAACCACAAATTAAAAGAAAAGAAAGAAGGCATCTTAAAGGGAAAACATTACCTTCATGTTAACTCTCAAACCCTAACATCCATCTCCAAACCGTGATTTGAGAGAGAGAGAGAGAGAGATCCTTCAAATGCTGATCTCCATCTCCCTCAAAACCCTAATTTATAGTAGGGGTAAATATTCACCAAGAGAAATTCCCACTATACCCTCATACCCAATTAAACCCCCATTATTTCAATTTCTTTCAACTTAACCCCAAGAATTTGTAATTCACTTCAATTGTATCCTTTTCTTAAATTTTAGTTTAACTTATCTCATATATTTACATGCTCAAGTTACTAAAATAACCCTATTGAAACTTAACCTTGATAATTGCAAAATAATCCAAATTTTGTCTTAATTAACGATAGTCCTCATTAATTAACAATAATGCTATTAGGGTCATGATTGGGTCCTTATACTATTAGTACTGAAGGCTTTAAAGGTGCAAATGGTGCCTTAAATTAGAACCTTAGTGTATATGTAACTAAAGGGCATAAAATATATCTAATCATCTTAGCTAACCTACTAAACTCTGTGCCTAGCTCCTTGATGACTGAAGTTTATTGGCTTGCATAGACCCTAAAGTCATATCTCATCTTGCCGATATAAGTGTCCAGTGCCTCCTTGGCCTTTCCTAGGGCATCTAAGGTTCTTTGAATAACCCCCTTTATCCTAGTAGTTTGTTGAGTCACCCTAGTGACTGAGGCATCAGTGACCTGTAATGAAGTATCAAATCTAGCTTCGGTAGCTGCCCCTAGGATCTTATCCATATGTTACTGATGTCACTAAATGAGGGTTTGTGTTATAGCCTCTAATCTGTTTATCCTTTGAATCAACTCTCCATATGTAAGGCATGCAGTTGTTTTTATAGGCGGAGATTGTGGTGGTGTACTAAAAGTGGAGACTACTATCGCATGTCCCTGCCTACCCCTTAGGCTACTATGGCTCATTCTATTGTCATACCTATAATCTATAGGAACTGCAGAGACATAAATCTATTAGCATGGTATTGGACTCTAGACAAAGCTCTATATCCATTAGCCTCTCATCCAGTTATCAACCCTGGAGTAGGTAGAGCCAGTGTAGCCTGTGCCTCATGACATCGCATCCTACAAAAGTTTGACACGTAGTGTCTTTGAAAGTAACTTGCATCGCAAGTAACAACACAAATGAAATTCGTATAACTTTTGTCGAAATTGCAGTAGCATACTAGCTTAAATTGATGCTAGCCAACCTACATCGAAATGTGCACTGAGCTCCATAAAATATATTACAACATCCTAAACCCATCAGTGGGCATTCTAGCAAGCATGCACGACAATAAAAAAAAATTTATTTTATAACTATTTACAAAATTAAAAACAAAATTTTAACTAGAAATGTGCCTACTCCTACACAAAAAAGCTTTTATGAGTAACAACATAGGCCTTAGTGGCCACCAAGTAGTTTGTTTAAGAAAATGTACTAAGTCTATAACTTAAATAATGGCATATAACATTCAAATTAAATTAAGAATAATGTACCTATAACTTAACTAATTAATTTAAACTAAGGAAAACTAAATACCATTCATCTGAATGCATCCCACTTGTGTTTAATTACAGAAATGTGATCTACAACACTTAGAAAATATATAAACAACTAAGCAAAAAATTAAAATTAATTAAACATTAATTTAAATCTAGTCAATCCAGGATATATTTTTATTATGATCTCTTTTTTATATTTTTAGATGAAATACAATGTGCACTTACAATTTGCAAATTCTAAAAAAACCCAAACAGAATTCACAGCTAGCAATTCAAAGAGAATAATTCACTATCATTAATCATTCGACACATTTAATTGAAAAAAATAATAAGGAAGAATAAAAAAAAGAGAAAAATAGGAAGCCTACCTTGTTTCCTATAAAAATAGGTATACAAAAAGTGCAATGAAACTTAAAACGAACACAAACATGAGTTATGCATTATCCTTCGGGGAATTTCGGCACAAAAGGTTTGGGAAATGAGCGAGAAATTAGGGAAAAATGACCCAAAAGCCAAGAGAAAACCTTTGGAAATCACTATCAATTGCAGTTATAAAAAAGGGTTGAGAAAGAAGAAGAAGAAAAAAAGGTGGTGTTTTAAAGATTTCAAGAGATAGAGGGGTTAGGCGTCTGTCACAAGCAAGCTATATGCTCCATTTGTGTCCCATCAGTTGCTCTTTGTTTCCTATTTTTGATTTATTGATTTTATTTTTCAATTTCTTTTCTTTCTAATTTCTATTTTCTTTAAGTTACTTACTTATCACAATTTAGGCGTGCGTGCGCATACACACATACACAATATATATATATATATATATTTAATTTTTATTTATTCTCTTATTGTTATTATTATTATCATGACAAAATACTCCTTGAATTTTTAAATTTCTAGAAATCTGTTGTTGTGTACGTGTGTTTCTTATATTTCCTAAAAAATAAAGAAAAAATGGATGAAAAAATGTATCTATAATGCATGGGACATGTAGAATGACTCATTAGGGTAGTCTAAGAGTAACAGATGGTCATCCCATGAGTTGCTTCTTAAGGGAAGGTTCTTTGTCAAGACTTTTTTTATAAATAGCTTGATTCTCCTTGGCTTTTGTGCCTTGACCCTCCCTCTTCTAAGCAGCCTTTCTTCTAGGCATTTCTCTCTCTTCTTTTTCTTTTTCCTTTCTTTTTGATTTGCAGTCATTTTTATTTTTTTTGTCTTCTTATTATTGTGAGCATCTGGACTACTTTAACATTATTACACTATCAATCTTGCCTATTAAATAGACTTTATCAACTCATAGATGGCCTAAGGATTCAGGAAAACCTTATTTTTGTAATTGGTCTCTTCGGAGATTTCTAAGGTAGGTGAAGCCTGATACCACTATGATCATGTTTGTTGCTCGATACTGGGATCCGAGGTTTCATGTTTTTTACTACACATACCAGGAGTTATGTCTTTTAGTCAAGGAATTTGTTGAGATCTTGGGCTTGATATATTTTCTAAGGACCTTCCCTTATATACCTCGACCTATGATTAGTTAACAAAAAGGATGGCACGTACTTTTGGCTCTCCCTCCTTCTATTATCTATAAACTGGTATATTTGGTAGTTTCCTTTTCCTTAAAGGATTTGAGTGATACTATGTTTGAGTTGCTTGAGTACTATAGATACTGGATCAGATTATTTTTTTGTGTGGCTTCGCTTGATAGTTGATAGTGAGCCCTAATATTTCAATAGGAGATTACCAATTTTTTAGTATCATGTAAGGAGTAAGCCATGGATTAACCCTATTTCCTCTAATCTTGGTAGAGAACATCATTGTTCTTGATGACATATCTACTGATTAGTCTACTTTCCTCACTAACATCCCCTTATTACTCCAAGTACATCATTCTTTTAATTATAGTGTGCCCCTTGTTAGTTTTCACAATAGCTTTTATTATTAAAAGACGTGTCTTTTGGATTTTCATATATTTCTTTGCCTTATTTTTGCTTGAGATGAACCAAACTCACCCCAGCGAGCTTTTCTTTTTTTAGATTTGGTTGTTAGAGAAGCTGAAGCTAATGAAAAAGACTCATCCTAAGGTGATTGGTCATTATGATTTGGGTTATTATTCACATAAGTGGAAGCTATATGAATTCTTTTCTCTTAATAAGAGTGTGATTTGGTTGTCTTTTATATTGGATGATGATATTGCTTTTTGGCACCAGATAATACCTAATGGAGATACTGCTATTAGCTAGGAGGTCTAAGGCCAAAGGCCCACCATGTACGAAATTTATTCCAGAAGGCCCAAGAAGAAGGCAGCTAAGGGCAAAGCTAAGCTGGCCTAGAGTTAGTTATGTGGGAAATAAAATAAGAGGAGGAGGGAGAGAGGGGGACGAGCCTATGGTTTTAGTTGTTAGGTTGAAAAGGAGAGAGGAAAAGAGGGGCGTAATCTATCCCTGCTCTTGGAGTGTTGCTCATTGTTATTTCTTTTATCTTTTTTCTTTCGTACTATTTCATTCGTTGGGTTGTAACACTTGAATTGATCCATGTATGTTATTCCATTGAATAGCAATACATATATTTCCTACAATTCTACTAATTGTTGTTATATTGTTCTATTTGGATTTCAAAGTTTTCATCATTGCTCCGACCTGTCCGATTCCAATAGAGAACGGTCAACTATCCTGGCAAGCCATAATGGATGAAAATGCCCAATGTCTAGGAAAGCTTACTATTCATCTAAATGAATTAACCAAATCCGCTTCTAAGATCCAGGCTGATAAAAGAAAGAGATGGTCGGACAATATCATAACAGTTACTCTCACAGCTTTTATGACGACGTTGCAGATCTACAGCAAGTGGGAAATGTAGAAGAGAACATCGAATGTTCTGAGAGAAGGGCTGCTAATACTCCTCAGTGTCCCAAACAATATGACATTGAGAACTATACCAGCAATTTGAGAGAAGATAATAGGGGAGGGATGAAGGAGCTTGAAGAGCACGTGGAAGTCTTGAGACCTACCCATTCCATGAAGGCGTCGCTGCAAATCGGGAAAAAAAGATCAACTCCATCACTATAAAATTTCCTAAAAAAAGAGGTAATTCTATTAAAACTCAGATGGACCAAGATGGCTGGAATGGATCTGGGTGTTTTGGCCCATTGAATCACTTACCTAACCCCATACCGGGCCCAAGCCAACATACCACCTTGAAATATCTGCTAGCCCATCAGCATCAAACATTTTCCCCAACAACTAATTTGCATCGTGAGGGATAAAAGGAGATAGGGGACCACTAATTACATAGAGTAACGTGGAAGAAAATGATGCTGTAAGGGGGTTGGCTATCACCGGAGAATCATTGTGCCTGAACGGAGGTTTTCACTGAGGAAGATCATCTGGAGGGGTAGCGATAGTGAGATTGTCGAGATGGAGAGCATAGCAGGCATGGAATCGCAAACGAATAAGCATTTAATAGAGGATGACTGTGCCGACACCTGCATTCTGCCTCCTGAAGTCACTAACCAGACCTTGGCCAACAACTCCAATGACATGCCAAAAACGTGGAATGCTGATGTCATCAAAGTTGACCAGGACAATCTATTTTGTCTCATATTGGCTGCCACCTACTTATACAGCAAGAGCCATCTTCAGATAGCGAGAGAGAAGGGAAGCTCGGGTGAATTCCCATGGAATTCGGCGAATCAATTACAATTTGATGTTGAATTGCTTTCGTGGACTTGTGTTAAGGATATCTGCAAGGATGGTGGGGTATTTAAGAAGATTCTTGTAGAAGGAGAGAAATGGGAGAATCCGAAGGATCTCGATGAAGTGCTTGTTAAATATGAAGCTCAGCTTAAGGATGGCATAGTTGTTGCCAAATCTGATGGAGTTGAGTTCATTGTGAAGGAAGGTCACTTCTGTCCTGCTCTATCAAAGGCTGTTAAGACAATGAAGAAGGGGGAAAAAGTCCTCCTGATGGTGAAGCCACAATATGGATTTAGGGAAAAGGGTAAACCAACGTCTGGTACCAAAGGTGCTATTCCACCAAATATGACACTTCAAATAACATTGGAGTTGGTTTCATGAAAGTCCGTGTTGGAGGTGACTGATGACAAGGTCATAAAGAAAATAGTGAAAGAGGATGAGGGGTATGAGCATCCAAATGATTGGGCTATTGTCAAAGTGAAATTGATTGGGAAGTTACAAGATGATACAACATTTTTGAAGCAAAGCCATGAAAGCAAGGATGAGCTATTTGAGTTCAAGACAGATGAGGAGCAAGTGATTGATGGGCTTGATAGAGCTATGATGGCAATGAGGAAGGGTAAGGTGGCACTGGTAACAATTGCACTAGAGTATGCATTTGGTTCATCTAAGTCAAAGTAGGAGCTTATTGTGGTTCCTCTTAACTCAACCGTATGCAATGAGATTGAGCTGGTATCCTTTGTCAAAGAGAAGGAATCATGGGACATGAACAACCCACAAAAAATTGAGGCAGCTGGTAAGAGGAAGGAAGAAGGAAATAACCTACTCAAGGTCGGCAAATTTGCAAAGGCCTTCAAGAAAAACAAAAAGGCTGTTAAATACATAAAACATGATTCTTCTTTTAGCGAGGAGGAGAAAAAACAGGCCAAGGCATTAAAGGTGGCTTGTAACTTAAATAATGTTGCTTGCAATCTAAAATTAAAATAGTACAAAGAAGGATAAAAGTTGTGCACCAAGGTGTTAGATATGGAAAGCAGGAATGTAAAAGCACTTAATAGGAGAGAACAAGCATATATTCATTTGGCAGATTTAGAGTTAGCCGATTTTGATATTAAACAAGCTCTTAAGATTGAACTTAGCAATAGGGATGTCAAGCTGGAGTACAAGACTCTGAAGGAATAGATGAGGGAATACAATAAGAAAGAAGCAAAGTTTTATGGCAACATGTTTGCCAAGATGACCAAGTTGGCGGATCAAAGTTTTTTTACCGTGTTTTTTTTCTCATTTTTGATCCTGTGAGACATGCTAGAAAAGAAAGCTTAATCTCATCTGATGATGAGTGGTTTCGAGAGACCAGCATTCATTTACTTAAGTTGTTGTGCAACCTTTCTAACACCTTCTATAAGGAGTTATGTTTCAAGTTGCCTCCTCTTCTGAGTTTGCTCCTAGACTATGCAACAAAGATAGATCAGATGGTGGTTTCTATCTCTTTGGGTGCATTAGTACATCTCATTTAAGTTGAAGGATAACAATTTAGTAAGAGTGATTGGGACATATTAGTGAAAGGCATGAGGGATGCTTCATACGCAACATAATCTTTTGAGCTGCTTAATGCTTTGACCTTTAAGAGTTCAAAGAGCCCTTCAATGTCCATCATGGATTCAGAGTTCACAACTGTTAATGTTGCCTATAGAAATCTCCCTGGGGTTGTTATCAGAGATAGTGCTCTTATTGGTAGTGCTCCTTAAATGTCAACTGCTTCTGGTAACACAACAGTGTATCAAGCAATGTTAATGGATTGGAGAAGGAATCTTGAAGTAGGTTTTTCCCTGCATCTCCTCTTCATTCTTGAGGACAAGATTACTTTCCCATCGAGTGGCAATGATGGAGATACTGCTATCAGCCAGGAGGTCCAAGGCCAAAGGCCCACCATATGGGGAATTTATTCCAGAAGGCCCAAGAAGAAGGCAGCTGAGGGGGAAGCTGAGCTGGCCTAGAGTTAGTTATGTGGGAAATTAAATACAAAGAGGAGGGAGAGAGGAGATGAGGCATGTTGGGAAATATTATGTGGTTTCATTTGTTAGGCTAAAAAGGATAGAGGGAAAGAGAGGCATAGTCCATCTCTGCTGTTGGAGTGTTTCTCATTGTTTTTTCTTTTATCTTTTTTCTTTTGTACTGTTTCATTCATTGGGTTGCAACACTAGAATTGATCCGTGTATGTTATTCCATTGAATAGCAATACATACATTTCCTACAATTCTACAAATTGTTGTTTTATTGTTCTATTTGGATTTCAAAGTTTTCATCAATACCCCTTATCCATGTTACCATAAATGGATATTCTAGGTGTATTCCCTTCTGATGGTTGTATCGAGTCACTTTTTGCATTACTGTTCATTGTGCTCGATAGTTCGGAGAGTAGCAAAATATCGTCAGATGCTCCTTATCTTTCCAATATGGTGCTCTATATGTCGGTTTCCTTACCCACTATCATCAGCTTTGGGCTTAACTTCCTATGAAGATTATCTTGCCAGAGACTGTAGATTATGATTTCTCCACTAGTACTGAGCATAAAAGGTGGGTCACTAGTCCTATGGTTAACAATATATCATATTGGTTAAGGCTCACTAATAGCAGCTAAGGATAGATAGAGGGTTAAATGCAATAAAGACATTTGTATTTTTGTTTTCATTAAAACTTTTTCACTTTAAAGCTATAAAAAAGAAACTACTTTTGAACACATCAATAATCTTTTAGATACATTTGTGACTTTTCTATCTGATTTCCTTATACATGATCATTATTTAGCATTAACTCAAAAAGGCAACTTATTTAACCTCAAAAATGAAATCTTATAAGTACCAAAACTCCTTTCATCAATCATTCCTCCCAGGGTTTTCTTGATTGATCATTTTCTCCCAGTCCATAATTTTTGCCTAGGATACCTTTTTTTTTGGCTTTCTGAATAAGAAATATACTTATTAAATATTGATAATATTGAATATTTAAATATTTATAAGTCAATATATAGTTTAATAAGTTTATAATGAGTTATTGTTATTTGTTATATATTGATAAAATTATGATAATAGGAATGCATATGTGTATTTTTAGAATACTAAATAAGATCAAAGTTTTAAAAGTGACCTGTATGTATTATAGTACATATAATGGATTTTAATTTCGGAGTGAACAGTAAATGATATACATATATGGATAATCTTTGAGTTATAATATAAGTGTTACTAGAATATATAGAAGTTATTTCAAGACGATATATGAGAAAGAGTATATTAAGGTTTGATAACATTTTACATAACTGAAAGTATTGTGATGATGAATTAAGGTTTATTACAATGCTCTATATACTTGTCAGCAATTCCTTAATAAGTGTGGGCAATTGATTAAATATTTCATTATATGGGATGGGGCAATACATATGCATCATATGAAATATGCAATTGTATTCTATTGCATACATGAAATCATGATTCACTTATAGCATAGTATCAAACATCCTTTTTGATAAGACATGAACAACATCATATCACATATAAAGGCCCTAACTAAAAAGGAAATTGATAGGATATACGTTAAGCATAGCAATGTTATTATAGCATGAAAAGGTAGCCCTTAGAAGGAGATAAAGTTCAATAAGAATTTAATCAAGACCTAGAAAAAGAACAAGAGAAGCTAGTAAAAATAGTATTAGATGAAAGTTAATTGTAATAGATACGAAGTGGAAAAATAATATTGACCTATATGAGTAATGGTTAAAGATGTTAATTTCGAGGTAAATTCTTTTAAGGGGAGAGAATTGTAAGGACCTAATATTGACCCTAGGATGATTCATGGGAATTAATATGACATTAAGGTATAATTAAGATTAATTAATTGAAGTATTATAAGTTATGACATTGTTAATTGTTGTTTTAAGTAATAGAGGGTAAACTAGTTATTTTACAATGTGTATTATTAGACCAAAAATATAGTTAAGTAGTTAATTAAGACATAAGAGTGATTTTAAGGTTTAATTATAATATAAGAAAGGATGTTGGGGTGTAATTAAAGGAAATAGAGTAGGAATGGGGTAAAAATTTAAAGAAAGAAATAAAGAGGGATAGCTTTTTAACATGCAAAAAGAAAAAGGAGTGTAATGAATTTTTACCATTTTATTTTATTTTAAAGAATTTGCATGAAAGAGAGATAAGTCTTATTTTCTTGATTTTCAAGGCGAAGGGGATGGCAAAGGATAGAAAAGAGAAAAAAAATCATTTATCTTTAAGGGATCTTAATCCTTCACTACTCTCCCTCTCTCGTCTCTCTCTTAAAGATCTTGCACTCTCTCTCTCCTCATCCCTTTAAGATTTTTGTTCCTTAAATCAAAGAGAATTTCTTTACTTCTTTAGCTTGTGATGAAGTTTGATTAAAGGTGTTTTTAAGGAGATAAGCAAGTAAGCAAAGGAAGAAAAAGAAGTAGAGGGAAAAGAGGGTTTGATGAAGATTTGGTATTGCAAGAAAAGTTAGGGAATTTTATTTACTTTGTATGTGATTTTTATTGATTAAAATTTGTAATTGATGAACATTGGGTTAGCAATTTGGTTATTAAGATGATATCTATAAGATTTATACCTTTCATGTGTTTTATTGATGATGATTAAAGAAGTAAAAATCTATCTTTGGGTTAGTTTTACCTAATATGACTGTTTTGCTTATAATTTGAGTTGTAGAATAACAAATTGAATAATTATAGTTGTCTTATAAACTAAACTTGCATATCTAATTTTTAAAAGAATAAATTAAATTTTGGTTTTATCTCTAAGTTTGTCATATGTTGGCTTGAGATTGGATATACCTACTGCCTTGTTAGTGAAAATAGCTTGTAGTGGTTCTTAATTATCTCATGATTTAGAAATGATAATGAGTTGATTTTTGATGTTCCAAAAACAAGAAACCTAAATGAATAAATTCATAGAGATCAGTTCTCCTAAAAATGTTATTTTATGTTAGTATAAGCCCTAGCCCCAATGCATTGTTATAAAACACTAAAGTTAATAAATGAGGCATTTGTTTTATCTATTGTATTCCTATGCATATCAATTGATAGAACTATCCAAGAATGTTGTTTCAGTTTAAGTTATCATGTGTGAGGCACATAGTTGTAAGACCTTGAAAAAATGAGACTTCATTCTAAATATTCCTAGTCAGTCATTGTTATGAGAATAGCAAATGAATTAAGAATAGTATGCTCTCTCTGATAATTTGAGTTCTATCTTACGGATCATACGGACTGGAGTGTCAATTAGAGATCATAGATACATGTTTAGAGCATGGTATCTGGATTTGATCTGTTCATGAAAATACTACATGGTACAAGTCATAAGTGTTTCTCATGTGCAAGTTTTGCATCGGATTTCTTAGACCTAAAATCTCTATGAAACTCTTTATAAATTACTGTGCACTTTGACATACACCTAACGTGCTCGTAACAGGGTGGCAAGTATGGGTATGCTTGGGTATGCACTGATCCATGTTAGAGAGCATGAGAGCAGTGAAGGGATTACCCCCCTTGATAAGATAGAAAATATCACCGGCCACTTGATCAGTGAACTAAGAAGTGTATGGCCATACCAAGATGAAATAATGAGTAATCATTATTTATCTGAGAGTTCAGTGTTACTGGAATATCAAAAAAGGAATTAGTATATATAAGGATGATTGATTCCATGGCTTATATTAATTCTGATATTTAAGGGTAATGGACTATGCAAAATTGCATTAGGTCACTAAATGCCATTTGAATTTGATGGAATATGACATATATGTTCATGGTAATCATGCAGCAGAAAAACGATAAAATCGATCATACATGCAAAACAATTCCATGACAAGAATTGAAACATGCAATTTTAGGGTTTTTAAAAACTTACAACTTTAGATGCCTTTTAAAACTTGAATTTGGTGATGACCAGCAACTAAGATGAATTTATCTGCCTTAGATCTTGATCACCAATGCCAAAGAATAACCTTTACGCCACTCCTCTCTATTCTCACACACACACTTGCAAAGATGGCTTAAAAATTGAGATTGCTAGCTCTCTTTTAAAGTATTGTGTAATGGCAATAGATTTAAGCTACAAGACTTGATCTTGCACTTCTTTTAGGTGCTATTGATGCCCAAAAACACAAGAAAGCAAGAAATAATTCTTCCCCTTGTGTGTTTTGCCCAACAAAATTATTTGTGAGAGACAGAACAATTCACGCCACCACTAGTGTCCCTTAGGGTTTTATTTCTTTACATATATATCATTATCTTTTGGCAAGTGTTTGATATGAATTTTAATACCTTAAGATAATTAATTCAACCTCAATCACTTCCTAAAAATAAGTAATATATATTGATTTAAACTCCTTTGAATTTAAAATTCAAATTTGAAATAAAACACAAGACATTTAATAAAATAAAATCACTTAATATAAGTAATGTGCATGTGCCAAAATTCCTTGATTTTTATCTTGGAATTTCAGTCACTTCACCTTTTATTTAAATGATTTAATTTAATTTAAATTTTTTTAGACTTTAATACTCAATTAACTTAATAAATACAAGATAATTAATTAATTGAAATTAAACCTTGTGGGCTTAATTTTTCTCTCTCATGGACCAAGGTCCAATAGCAATTTTAATATCCATTATATACATTAATTTGACTTTAATTAAAAGCCCAAATTAATGGCCAATACTTAATTTAAATATTTTAAGCCCAATGCTTTGTGTGCGATCCTATAGATCCATTTAATGTTGGTAATGAATTAATGAATTAATCGAAAGGCTATATATATTCTTTAGCAAGATATTATAGCATTCCAAATTAAATGAAAATGCATATGGAATTTAGTGACCTAATGCAATTTTACATAGTCCCTTACCCATAAATATCAGAATTAATATAAGGCATGGAACTAGTCATCCTTATATATATTAATTTCTTTCTTGATATTCCAGTGACACTGAACTCTCAGATAAATAATGATTACTCATTATTTCATCTCGGTATGCCCATACACTTCTCAGTTCACTGATCAAGTGGCCGATGATATTTTCTCTCTTATTGAGGGGCAATTCCTTCACTTCTCTAATGCTCTCTAACATGAATCAATGTATACCCAAGCATACCCGTACTTGTCACTCTGTTACGAGCACGTTAGGTGTATGTTAAAGCACATAGTAATTCATAAAGAGTTTCATAGAGATTTTAGGTCTAAGAACTCCGATACAAAACTTACATATGAGAAACACTTATGAATTGTACCATATAGTGTTCTCATGAACGGATCTAATCCAGATACCATGTTCTAAACATGTATCTATGATCTCTGATTGACACTCTTGCCCTTATGATTCGTAAGACAGAACTCAACTTATCAGAGAGAGCATACTAGTCTTAATTCATTTGTTAGTCCCATAACAATGACTGACTAGGGATATTTAGAATGAAGCCTCATTTATTTCAAGGTCTTACAATCATGTGCCTCACACATGATAACTTAAACGGAAACAACATTATTGGATAGTTCTATCAATTGATATGCACAGGAATACAATAGATAAAACAAATGCCTCATTTATTAACTAAAGTATTTTATTACAATGTATTGGGGCTAGGGCTTACACTAACAGCATTTTCATGTAATTTGGAATGCTATAATATCTTGTTAGAGAATATATGTAGCCTTTGAATTAATTTATTAATTCATTGCCAATATTAAATGGATCAATATGATCGTACACAAAGTATTGGGCTTAAAATATTTAAATAGTGTATTAGGAATTAATTTGGGCTTTTATTTAAAGTCAAATTAATGTATGTAATGCGTAGACAGATTTTTGCCTTAAACAATGTTTTAGACAAATCTATTCAGCTCCAATTTTACCTTAAATAGCTAGCTGTTTAAGGCAAATCTATTGAAATGTTATTTTTCCTTAAAAAGCTTGTTGTTTTAGGTAAATCTGTTAACAGTTGGTCACGAGAGAAATTTATTGGCATGTGCTAAGTTTAATTTCAATTGATTAATTATCTATGTATAATTAAGTTAATTGAGTATTATATCCTAAATTTTATTTAATCAAGATATAATACTTTAGAGGGAATTAATGTACCCAAAATTCAAGCTAGGAATCCTAGTTGAATTCAGCAACTAATCACCTTAAATAAGTAAGTTTGTTTTGATTAAATGACTAATGCCATTTGAATTTAAATTCTAATAGAATTTAAATTAAGATATATCTCTTAATTAAGAAGTAATTGAGGCTGAAATTACTACTTAATTTTGGCATTCACGCTTGACCTAAAACAAGTGACATATATTAATGAATTAAAAGAATAAAAGAGCTAGCCGTTTTGCTATTTTTTCTCTCTTGGTCGAATTACTCAAGGGGAAAGAACCCTTTCTTGTTCTCTTGGGCAGCAATAGCAACCTAAAGGAAGAACAATATCAGATCTTGTGGCTTCAAACTATTCCCATTGCCAAATACACAATCATAGAGCTAGCACTCTTCTTTTTAAGCTATCTTTGAAAGTATGTGTGTGAGCATAGAGTGGTGTGGCACAAAGGCTGGTCCTTTGGCATAGGTGTTCTAGATCTGAAGTGTATAAGTCTATCTTATATATTTGCCATTGCAAAATCAAGTTTTTAAGAGCATCCAAGCTTGTAAGTTTTAAAACTCTAAAATTGCATGTTTCGATTCTATGTCGTATATTACGTGGCATGAATGATCAATATTTTTATTTTTCCTCTACGTGATCTTCATGTATATGCCATGTGACATCCCTTTAGTGGTATCAGAGCCTAACCATGCTTATTTTAGTGCTTTGTATGCATTAAATATTGATTCAAAAATCGTTATTACATAACACCATAATGCTGAAATTTTCAGTTTTGAGTTATTTTGCATTATTTTAGTGTAAAAATGATTTTAAATGATTATTTAGGTATTATAATTATTATGAAATGTTAATATACTGTCCTAAGATGTTCTTATAGCTGTGCATGGTCGATTTTAATCATACATACCTGATTGTACATGTTAATCTTGAAACTAGGTGCTAATTTGCATGATATGTGTTTGTTTAACAACTAGTTTTCAAAATTAAATGTATAAACGTGTTTGGCATGTTTGTAAGTGATTTTTAGAGATTAATAACAGGTATGGACATGTTTTAAAAATGGTTTTAATTCTGGTCCATGACAATTTAATTGATTAATTTTAAAATCACTTAAAACTATGACTAGTTTGTGTTTGTTGTATGTTTAATCAACATTGTTTGTTATGTTTTGATTAAAATGGAAAATACACATTCAGATTAGATATATACAGAACCTTAACTCAATTTTTATGACCTTATTTAAATTATTAAATAGCTCATAAAATCATTTTAAGTGTTTGTGCATTGTTTGTGGCATTATTTGAGCATTAAAAAACAAGTTTCATTACTGTTTGTTTGTTTTAGTATATATGCCATGTATGACATATGATCTTCATTAATTTTTATGTTTAATACATGTTGATTCATATTATATGTATTTTTAACATTTATGGGCTGTATGACGTAATATTAAAAATGGAAAAATTGGAAATTATACTAGAGTTGATTTATAGCATAAATCTAACTAGTTTGTATTTTGCACTACAAGAAAACAGCAAAATAGCAACGAAATTGTTTTCGTTGCTAAATTAGCAACGGAAAATTAATTAAATAGCAACGGAAATCAATTTTCGTTGCTAAAATTGGTTGAGGTTTTATTGATTTAGCAACGGAATACAAATGGTTGTACTCCATTGCTAAAAAGGGAGGGAGATTTTAGCGCCATTATTTAGCAACGGAATTTCATTTCCGTTGCTAATTTAGCAACCGAAATTTTTCCGTTGCTAAATTATTTAATTTTCGTTGCTAAATTAGCAACGGAATGCAATTTCCGTTGCTATTTAGCAATGGTATTATTTCCGTTGCTAATTCCGTTGCTATTTCACCTAACCCTAGGTATAAATATAATTATTTTTTGCATTTTCCTTTCCCATTTTCTTCGTTTTTCTTTTCTTTTTACACCTCAACCTGTAGCCTCTCTGTCTCACGCCTCTAGTTGGTTTTCTTCCTCCGATCTTCACCTATTTTTGAAGAAAAATCAAAGATGCTTGGATCTTTGCTCTTGGTCGGTCTTCCTTTCAGATTCGATGCTCTTGCAGGTTTGTTTTATTTAATCTTTGACTGTGATGTAGAATGCAGCTGGTGTTCGAAGCACCTGCAATTTTAGTTTTTTCCATGATCAAGTTGTCTTTTGAATTTTATATCAAGTCTCTACCTGCTTTCCTAGCTATAATTTTGTAATTAAAATCCTCTTATGTATTATTGCTTGTAAATTTAGGTTCTAGAGTTAGTCCTTTCACAAAATCTCATTCTCATCATTGAGTTAGGGAGATCGCTAATTACGAATACCTACTGCCTGGTCAATAGGGTCACTGGATTTTAGATTTCCTTAAAGTTTTAAGGGCAAGGATTCTGGATTTCCTCAAAGTTTAGTGTTTTACGGGCAAGGATTCTGAATGCTATCTATTTGATTCCTTTCTTAATTTCATTTTTACTTTGTCAAAATTAAGTTTTAATTTTTTTTGTTTCAGCACATAGAACTTGTTTCTCCCACTGAATGAGGAGCGGGTTGAAGATGGCACTGCCCAGAGAGACAGGTCCTGCTATGAGGTTTTCCCTCTTTATCTTCTTCTTCTACCGCCCCTCTAAATTTTAATAGAAAATCAATTGGTTACTGAAATGAAAGGGTTAATTTAAATGAGGAAACAAGGTTAGGAAATCAAATTACATATAATCAGATTACTAAGTGGTTAAAAATAAGCAGTTGACCGTTTCTCTTGTCATAAGCCCTCTAATATCTTTGGGTGCAGATTTTAAAGGAAAATAAAGATAAGAAGGATGCAGAATTCAGTGAACTGTTCAAGTGCAGTAAGCATTTTTCTCTTTAATCATATGTCCTATTCTTGCCTTGAGCATCAGTTCTCCATCTTTGTAATGTTTCTTTGGTTTATATGGGACTGTCTTTTTCAAGTATTTTAGATACCTGGCCATATCTTTCAATTTGCTATTTCATAAAGAGTTCAAAAAATGGAACTGTTCTTGCTTTGCTAAAAGCTAATAATATAAGAATGAAGTTTGAATCAATAAAAGCAACGTTTATGCAGACTATTATTAGTAACTATAATCAAGTGGAACTATATTACAATTTTTTTTTATATTTTGTTCATTTATTCATGGTCAATCAAATTCAGTTTGTATTTATAATGTATTTATATTTCTCAATGCTGCAAAAAACAAATTCAGGCTGACATCTTCTATTTCTTGACATCTTAGATGGTCACTCTTAGAAAAAAGATAAAATAAGAGGCAAGAAATGAAACAATTGGGAGAATAGGTTGTACTTAGGCTCAAATTTAGAATACTTTTAACTCAACTCAGCTATACTGTATAGGAGCCATGCATGTAAAAGATACTTCTTTTGATTAAATACTGGTTTCCATATCTATAAAGTTGTGGTTTAGGCATCTAACAGATCAAGTGTTGTAGTTTGATTTGTATCAATCAATACATTTCACTTTCTTTTTGTGACTGTCAGTTTTCTTCACCAAAAATTGCCTCTTTGCTTGTCTAACATGAGATTCTTATAAATGATCTAACATACTATAGGGTTATTCTTTTTTCCTTATTACTTATGTTAGAAAAGCAAAAAGTCAGTATTTAATAACAGAAAACTAAGCCCGCTGCACAAAATGGAGATACAGGGTAGTAGTTTAATCAAACCATAATCCTTGAAGTGTTAGAAGGTTAAAGCACATTATGGTTAGTGGGGAACCTCTTGATATGAAGGTTAAACCACAATCCTTCACATTATTATGTGAATAACAAAATGCAACCAAATTGGGTCACATTTAGTATCATTTCTATTTTTAGTTTCTGGTTTCCATCCTCTTCATTTGAATATTTTATTTTTTAATTTTTTCCTAAAAAGGAAGAAACCTTATTTATCACTTAATGACTTGAAACAGAAAAACAAGCTGCGAAGATAGTTCAAACTGTACCTGAGTTAGCAGAGTAAGTATGATTTAGGGTTTTTATTATTATTTATTCCTTCTTAAAATTCTACTAAAATCAGTTCAAACTGTACCTTATTAGCTTATACATTGTTGTGCTTTTGCTTTCCAATGTTTACCTATTCCAATTGGTTTATAAATTAGAAGTAGCTTGTTTATCCTACACTTTAAAGACTGCATAGCCCCTCTAATTGCAGTTCCAGGTTTCATATAAAATAATAGTGGGATTAAAGTGATAGTAACAATTGTTTTAAAGTCCAAAGTATCAATTATATATTTGAATTATGCACCCATAACCTTCTTTAATATAACTTAGGCTGACATGTATGTCTAGTTTTATATGATATCCTTTTTTTTTGTTTGTAAACCATTTGTGGCTAGAGTTCACTAAAGTTGTGTGATATCAAGCCCTGTCTTTTCTTAAGATCAATGAATTGAACCTTTATTATGCTCTTTGCTCCAAATATTTCTCTATGTTTCAATGTGTGGACTTACCAATGTCTTATTTATATGGCTATAACATATATATATGTGACTACTTATAACCATCCGAGGCACTTGAGGTTTGTTTTATGGCTTGTTGGGCAAAGTATTGATGTTATTTTATACATTCAGAATTAGAAATAGAAGGAAGTTGTTGCATTTTCAAATTATTTATACTTTCAACTATTTAATTGTTATCAATAGATGATGAGATAATTATTTTTCCCTTTTTATTTTTTCTTCTTTCGTATTCTTATAAAGTCCTATTCCAACTTCATGAACAGCACTAATTGATTGCCAGCAAAAGATATAATACCAATTCAAGAGGTACTAATCTATTATAATTTTAATTCTTTTTCTTCCTAGTTTGGCAGCTGTCAGATTTAAATTAGGTTTTACTTGTCTAGTTGTTTTAATGTTTGTTTATTGGTTTGAACTTTATTAACTATAACCATTTACCAAGTTACTTTATAGTTCCTAAAATTTTAATTTTATTTAATAAAGTCCTTTATGAACTTTTAGTTTCTTCTTTTTTCCTACAAATCAACATTTATATTTCCATGAACTAACCTCTTATACTCTTTTGAACACATGTGATTTTTAGGATGTTACAATGACTAAGAATGTTTTAGGTATAAATAAACTTACATGCAATAGGAATACCACATATTGAACTCTTCATATTTCTCTTTGCACTATGTACATATAACAAGGACCTCATTAATTAGATTAAGATTATAATGTTTAAGATATAATGCTTTTAATTTTCTAAACCTTATTTGATGTTGAGATCATTCATATTTTGACATAAATGTTTCTTTATTTGCTCTTTAGCTTTTTATTTTCTATTGCTCTTTACAATAAGTTTTTTTAGCATTTCACTTAAATTTATTCTGTTTTTTCTTTATCTAGCTAGCTATTTTGGCAAAGGCTGATAGTTGTCTTGGTTTCTAATTTGTGCTGGTGCTCTTTGTGGGTTGTTGCTATTTGGAGGGCTCTTTCTGCTGTCAGGTTTTGGGTTGTTATTTTACTTTGACAGTTTTATACTTTGTTTATTTTTCTAGTTTTGGTGCTATGCTTAATTATGCTCAGTTTTTGGAACTCAGCCTATTAGTTTTGTTTTCTTATACATATGCATATGTCTCTTTTATATTCGATTATTATGTATGTATGCAAATCCATTTACTTGTTATGTCAAACATAGATTTATAACTTCTAAAAATGTATTCCATTAAATAAGATAAAATACTTATTTTGTATCACTGTTGTATCAAGGTATATAGGTTGAAACAATTCGACCTGCGGGCTACTGGTTTCCAAAGGATAACTCGATTATCTTGATTGAGTGCCACGTACCTTGATGCAACTTTATTTTTATGCCATGAATTGTTTTGTTCCAATTTTAGGAGTAGGATCAGCCTATATAATTGCATATTTGGGTTGTTTGCTAAAAATTTTGATGTGGTTTTTTTAAGTTATAATTGAATACATTTATTAACCTCTCTATTTAATTAACCTATAAATCTAATTATCAAATTATCTTATTTGAATAACAGTTACGCAAGTATGAGTAATGTTGATAGATCTTTAATGTATAGGTGATTAATGCCTGATGGTTACATTAATATTGAGTTTGCCGAGGGCGTTTAATCATTCATTGAGTATGCAACTTCGTACCCTGCATATATGGATGGTCCAAAAATCAGATGTCCATGTAAAAATTGCAAACATATTCGTTTCCACCCTACTGATGAAGTGCATCTACATTTGTTAAAAAAAGGATTTGTTCCAAATTATTTTGAATGGACAAGGCACGGAGAGCCAATAATTTGTAGTACCTCTAGGGGTAATCAAGTATATTCAAGAGTAAATATAGATGGATTTGCAGGGGGAGCTGGTATTCAACCAAATAATGTGGATGTAAATTAAAATCTTTACGCACAAATGGTTTATAATGCAGCTGGTTATTGCTTTCAAGAAAATATGCAGAATATTGAAGAGGAACTAAACCCAAGTGCAAAAACATTTTTTGACTTACTAGAATCGGCTGACCAAGAATTATGGCCAAACTGTGAGAAAATGACTCAACTGTCTGCCATTGCTCGAATATTGAACATAAAGTTTGAAGGTAATATTTCTGAACAAATTTTAGATAATATTCTTACATGGTACACTGATTCATTACCTCCTAAGCATAAAATGGTTGAGAATTTTTATGAAATAAAGAAGCTTATTCGGGGTCTTGGTTTGCCTGTTGAACGAATAGATTGTTGTAGGTTGGGATGTATGTTGTTCTAGGGAGAAGATGAGGAATTAAAAGAGTGCAAATACTGTAGCCAACCTAGTTTCAAACCAAGAAGGCGTACGAGGAAGACAAAATTAGTCCTTTGGAAGCGGATGTATTATTTTCTACTAACTCCAAGGCTTCAAAGATTGTATGCCTCTGATGTTACTGCAGCCCACATAAGATGGCATAATGAACATGAACATAATGATGGAAGTATGACCCATCCATCGGATGCGCTTGCATGGAAACATTTCAATGACACACATCCTGAGTTTGCAGCAGAAAGTCGAAATGTCAGGTTGGGATTATCCACATATGGGTTTCAACCTTTTGGTCAATTGGGGCAACAATATTCCTCATGGCCAATCATAATCACTCCTTATAATTTACCTCCATGGATGTATATGGACGAGGCATACATGTTCTTGACAGTGATTGTGCTAGGACCTAAAAATCCAAAGCATAAAATTGATGCATTCTTACAACCATTGATATCTAAATTGAATCATCTGTTGGAATTTGGTGTTGAAACATATGATGTGTCCCTTAAACAAAATATTCAGATGAAAGCAGCATTGATGTGGACTATTAGTGATTTTCCTACATATGCTATGTTGTCTGGATGGAGCACAGCAGGGAAATTGGCTTGCCCTTACTGTGGCAATGATTCTGATGCATTTCATCTTCCCAAAGGGGATAAAACATCATGGTTTGACAATCACAAAAAATTTCTTCCTTTAGATCACCCATTTAGGTGCAATAAACAAAAGTTCATGAAGAATAAAATGGTACAAAAACCTCCACCCCTAATTAAATTCGGTGAAGATATATTACAGGAGATTGATGAGTTAGGGCTTCTGAAAGTCACAGAGCTTGAAGATGAAGAGGTTAATAGGACCATAAGTCATAACTTCGATTGGAGAAAACGGAGTATATTTTGGGATTTGCCATATTGAAAAACTAATTTGATACGACATAATCTAGATGTGAAGCACATTGAAAAAATTATTTTTGAAAATATTTTCAACACAATCATGAACATTGAAGGGAGGACAAAGGACAATGCAAAATCAAGAGCTAATTTGAAAATATTTTGTAGAAGAAGTGAGTTAGATAAAGATCCAAATGTAGGTAAATATCCAAAAACATCTTACACTTTGGACAAAAAACAAAAGCAAATTTTGTGTGAATGATTGAAAAGGCTTAAATTTCCAGATGGATATGTTTCGAACTTGGCAAGGTGTGTTGATATGAGGAAGTACAAATTATTTGGCATGAAAAGTCATGATTGTCATGTATTTATGCAGAGACTAATTCCAATTGCATTTCGGGAGGTCCTACCAAACAATGTTTGGGAAGCTATAACAGAATTAAGTTTGTTTTTCAAAAGCTTAACTTCATCTGAAATTCAAATGTCTGATATGGAAAGACTAGAAATGGACATACCAGTTACCTTGTTCAAGTCAGAGACTATTTTTCCTCCCAGCTTCTTTGATTGTATGGAGCATTTACCCATACATTTAATACACAAGGCTAAACTTGCAGGTCCAGTTCAATACCGATGGATGTATCCATTTGAGAGATAATTAAATACACTTTAGAGATAAAATGTACATAGATTTATATCATATTATGAAATTAATTAATTATCCAATTTGTGATGTAGGAATTTGCATCACTTGAAGAAAAATGTTAAAAATAAGGCCAGAGTTGAAGGCTCTATATGCAATGCGTATTTAGTAGAGGAAGCAAGTACATTTTGTGCACATTATTTTGAGCCGCATGTGATCACTCGAGAACAAAAAGTTCCTCATAATGATGATGGGGGTGCACAGATTGATAATGATAACTTATCTATTTTTACATATCCTGGCCGAACACATGGACAATCAACAAGAAGAATGTTGATAGACAAAGAAATAGAGGCTGCCCATGGTTACATTTTATTGAATTGCCAAGAAATTCAACCTTTTATGCAGTAAGTTTAAGTTATATTTGAAATTGGTTAAGTTCTTATTCTTGGTGATTAGAGTTTATAGCTAAGATAATTTTTAACGTTTTTAGTGAATACGAGGAATTGTTAAGTGAACTAATGTCGGGAAAATCACAGGATGACATTAAGAAAGAAGTGGAAAGAAACTTTCCTATTTGGTTTGCAAGTTATGTATGTTTTTAACTTGCAATACGAGGAATATTTTAATAAAGTATTGTTAAACTTACAAATTCTTATATTTATTGATTAGGATTCCTTTTTTAAATTATGTAGGCTTCTAAAAATATAATAGAAAATAGGCTTATATGTGATCTTGTGAAAGGACCTTTGCGAACTGCTAAATCATATCCAGTCTATTTCGTTAATGGATACAAATTCCATACAAAAAATTATGGGCATAGCATGACAACAGCAAATAGCGATGTTTGCATACAAGGGGAACTGATGGATTATTTTGGCAAAATTATTGAGATTCTTGAAATTGAATACCCCACATTGCCGATAAAATGCTGTGTACTTTTTATGTGTGAATGGTTTGATCCTACTCCTAATGCTGGAACAAAAGTACATAACCAATATAATCTCGTTGAAATCAACCAATGAAGAAGATTTCAATAATTTGAACCGTTCGTGTTGGCAATGCAAGCGATGCAGGTGTATTATGTCCCTTATCCTAGTTTAAGACGGGATAAGTCAGATTGGTTGGCAGTTTGCAAAGTAAAAGCAAGAGGTATTTTTGAAGGACAGTCAAAAGGAGAAAGCAAGACAAATGAAAGTGAAGCATTTCAGGAAGAAGAACCGGGTGCCTTTAAATGATCCAAATAATGACTTTGTGGAAATTTCATCTAGACATGATGAAGAATCCACAGATGGACCAAATTTTAATGATGAGCCAAACTTTAATTTCGAATATTCTGAAACAGAGGATGATTTTGATGTGCAATTAAGTGATGAAAGCGATTAATTTGAGTATGTTTTATTTTATAATTATATCATAATCCAAATATGTTATTACTGCATCAATTAATTGTTATTATATATGATGTAATTATATTGTTTTATTACAAGAATGATATATTTATTTGAGTTTCAAGTATAACACATGCCACCCAAAAGAAAGAACAATCTGTTGCCGCCCAGGCTCAGATTAACATCGGATAAAGATAACGGTGCACAAGTGTACCTATCTCAACCTGCAGGGTCTACAGGTTTAAATGAGTATTCAGATTTTCAACAGCCATATAATGCATTGCCTTCACCTACTACAAACCCCACTGGCTCTCCTAATGTAACAAGTGATTCAGCGTCCAACAATCCAAATATATTAGGACACGCTACTCCTGCATCAAACTTTGGATCTATATCGACAGATGAACCGACGATAGATGCCAAGGCTGAAGAAGAGGGCTTTCAACCTGGTGCGAAGGGAGTTGATGGAAGAATTTACATAAAGATTATCAATGATATGTGAGTATATGGATAATTTTGTATTAGAAGATACCATTAGTTTATATATGTTGCTATGGATATCTAATTTAAAATTGATATAATTTTGTTCATATTAACAGGTTTATACCATCAGGTATTTGCTCAAGAAAAATTAGGTCCAAATTCAAATAGAGGATAGAAATTGAGGGTTATGTATGAAAGAATCTCTCTCTGCAAACAAGAGATTTTTACTATAAAGAGTTTGAGGTAAATAAGCAAATTATATTATTTGTGATGAAATAGCTGATTTCATAGACTAATGGCATATTTATTGTATTTTACATTAATTAAATTATGTTCTTTTTCATAAAGAATTTTTTTGGGATGCAAAATTTAATGGTGTCATTTATCAAGTTTGGGAAAAGCATGCTTGTCAACGATATAAAGAATTTATGGCTAAATTACACAAGAGTGGTGAATGACCTTCTTTTATTTTTGAAGAAATATGGTGTCGTTGGCAGGAATACTGGGCATCACCTGAAGCAATTGCACACTGGAGGAACTTTGAGCCACCATGAGCATGCGGATAAATTGGTAACTATTTGAATTTTAGTAAATTTCTATGTCATAGTAGGTAATGATAATGTTTGATAATGTTGGACAATGATAATGTTTCACAAAGTTGTACAATGATAATGTTGGATAATGTTTGATAATGATAATGTTTGATGATTGTTAGATAATGATAATGTTTGATAATGATAATGTTTGGTGACTGTTAGATAATGATAATGTTTGATGATTGTTACATAATGATAATTTTGATAATGATACTTTTTTCATATAAGTTTTTCATTTCACAAGAGGTAAATGTCTTAAATTTAAAGGAAATTTTGCTGAATTATTTATAAACGTTAGTTTATTTGGTTATGCAGGAAAAGTCCTTGGGTAAGAGGCCAACGTATCCTGAAGTTTTTATGTACACCCATACAAAAAAGCATGATAGTTGACTTTTGTTAATGCCCGTTGCTGACAACTCAATGTAGGTTAAATTTATATTTGTATATTAATTATTTACTAAAATATAGTTAATTTATTGTAAGTGTTGTAATTATAGGAGCAATTACAAGATACTCTCACTTAACAGCGACAAGTCTCTGAAAATGTGGATCAGAGTCAGATATTTCTTGATGTAGTTAGTGGTAAGAATAACCAAGGAAGGATTTTTGGCTTAGGATCAATTGCAAATACATTCCATTCGTATTCATCTGAATTAACAACAACTACTTGTAGTAAGCATTTTGAACCTTCAGAGAGAGTCATTCAGCTTGAGAATACTGTCAGTATGTTGCTCGATACTGTAATCCAACTGAAGAATGAGATGAAAGAGTTGAAAAACAAGGATACCTCTCAACAGCCAGATCGTCCGCCTTCACCTAAATAGTTTATATTTGTAATAATTACGTATTGGTACGGATTTTGAGTTGTATTTCTATAAATTTATTTTTATAGATTATACTATATTATTTAGGTACCTATACTGAGTTTATGTTAATTTTTTATGGATTTTTTATTCATACTATGGATTGTATGTTATAATTAAGTTAATTGTATTATATTTTTTTAATGACTAATCAATTTAGATCCTCAAATTTTTATCATTTCAATGGCTACATTTGATTCTACTAATCAATTGATGATCCTCAAAATTAGCTATGTAAAATATAATATTTTCTTTGCTGATTTTAGCAACGGAATTACATTTTCCGTTGCTAATTTTAGCAACGGAATATAGATTTTTCATTGCTAAAATTAGCAATGGAATGTGTCATTCTGTTGCTAAAATTTACCAATCAACCAAAAATGAGTTGGTTGAATTTAGCAACGGAATATGAATTCCGTTGCTATATTTAGCAACGAAATATTGATTTCCGTTGCTAATTAGAATGAAAATTCCGTTGCTAAAAATAACAACCGCCCGATTAGCAACGAAATTTTCCGTTGCTAATTTCCATTGCTATTTTTTTTTAGGAATGGAAAATTGGCATTTTCCGTTGCTAAATTTGATTTTTCTTGTAGTGTTGGAATTTTAAGAGAACTTATTCAATAAGGGGATTTAGTCCATTGGGCTTCATCCTAGGCCCATCATGGGGTCTTATCTTAAAAGTGGAAGTACACAATTTCCATTAATGGGTTTGGCTAAATTAATTAAAATTGGACTTTGTTTTATCCATGAATGTTATGTATATTTATTTGATTGTTTTGTGTGATGAATGGATATGCATGGTGCATTCATGGGCCCTGAGTTTTTGTAATTAAATATGGCATGTGTACCATTATGGAATATTGTAAAAGTTTCGTTTATTCCTTAGTATAGAATTTATTTGAAGACTTTTTAAATCAATACAAAGCTCACCGGAGTGGAGAAGCCCAACTCGAAGATTCATATATAATAGTATAGAATCTTAGTTGTAGGCTTTTAGGCCCATGTTTGTCATGCTTTATTTTATGCAATTATATTTATATCCATGCAATGAATGGATGACAAAATGTATGTCATGTAAGCCGTAATAAAATGAATCCCTAAAATAGTAAGTCACAAAGTTGCCTTCCTAATTTGAAACATGTGAAGGCATTGATCATTGGTCACGTAGACTAGGAATCCTAGATGCGCTTGATTATCTTTGTGAGGCATGGGTTGTGAATGTAGGTTGGACTTAACATGGAAAGGGATGCCCGGACCTAGGCAACTAATAAATGGGTTTGTGCTATAACGTTTTAAGATGTTAGCCCATTTGATCCAAGAGTCATGTACGAGACATGATTTGAATTTTCCTACCAAAGTAACTTAACTTGTTAGGTGTACAAGCTCAACTTGACTAATAAGTTGTTGTAAAAAGTGGATCTTAGCCCACATCAAATCACTAACGCGAATTATTTAAAGGGATATTAATTTGGTTTGTGGGATTATAATAAGACCTCATTTAATTTTGCTAAGTTTTATTATTATAGATTTAAAAAAATGGCATATTCAAACAATAACTTTTCATTGCAATCGGTCCTAGAAAAGGAAAAATTGAATGGCAAAAATTTTATAGACTGGTCTCAAAACTTGAGAATAGTTCTTAAGTAAGAGAAGAAGTCATATGTTTTGGATGCACCCTTGCCCGAGGACCCTGCTAGGAATGCCTCAGCAGTTCAAAAGGAAACTTTTGAGACTAAGAAGAGTGACTCCAATGATGTGACCTGTCTAATGCTAGCCACTATGGTGCCTGATTTCAAAAGCAATTCATGGACCAAGAGGCTTATGCAATCTTGGTGCACCTTAAGGAGATTTTCCAAGAGCAAGCTTGTCACGAGAGGTTCTATAACACCCTAATTCCTTAACCATGGATAATCATAAATCATCATCAATCATACCTAATCTATATCATTCAGAAATAATAATAATTAATAGCACAGGCCATGATTACATGCCACAATAAATTAAATCAATTTATAAATAAGAAGGCCTAACAAAATTGGCCGACAATACATAATAAAATCTTCAGACAACTGCAATTTGTCTGGTCCTTTCTTCAAGAGTTGTCTAGCCACTATAGTTATCGATCCACTGGAGCTTATCTTGAAACCTACATGGATAAACAAACCTGTGCTAAGCTATAAAGATTAGTGGGGAACAAACTCTATAGATAACTTCCTTACATAATTCACCTCATTATATACAAGTTCCCATATAACATAGAATAACAAAAGAGTCTACTATATTGATCATTTCACAATTAACATTTGGGGCAGTCCCTAAGACTTTTTAAGAATACCATTTATACTAATCTCTAGAACATTTTACAAAATATCTTTGTTCGAAACTTGTCAATTTACTTATCATCATATTTATTCTCTTTTTCCTTTAAACTAGCTTGATTCATACCTTTCTTGATCCTTAGTACTTCAGAATTAAGACATCCGGATTATTGATAGTACAAACTTTAACTTAAAGCATTAAGCACATGTTTACATAAGTTATGCATTCAACATCAAATCCATGCACACGAGAGTGCTTATGCCATGTAACAATTATAAAGTCATTATTAGACATGATTTCTTTATATATCTTTATACAATTCTCATTTCGGTTCATACAAGCTTATTTCTTAATGCTATCTTATCATTGTAATTTAAACATCATACCACATCATATTATATCATATTTTATACTTTGTTTTATAAAATAATCATACATATGTATATATATATGTTTAAATGATCATATACATACAGGTTTGCATGTCATTTCAACGAACATGTATTACATATCATGATTAACAAAAAAAGTTTCCATACCATATGCAGACCTATCAAACTTTCTCATTCATAAAGATCATTATCCATACTACAGTTCGTATAACTTTTAATCCAATATTATAAGCTTGTGGCCTATGTGGACCATCTATTCAAAGTGGAACCTACTGGTGGAACTAACTCACACCGATACACCCACGGGAACCTTTCTCTTAATTAGATGCAAGATATCATAATCATAGAACACATAATATGGCATCTCATTTCATAGACATAGTTTGTAGTCAACAATAATTAGGATACAACACCATAGTAGGCCATTCATCATGCTTACATTACATAAAAGGGGCAATCATTACATGTTTTTCCTTATCTTATGTATATTTATCATCTTTCATAGCCTGCCTATGTACTAGTTCAACGGGGTGGATAACGGGACCAATGGATACTTGAGGGTATCAAACTATAGATATCTGAAGATATCAAACAAAGGACCCAAACGGGGTTAAATAATAGTTCCAATAAGGAACAAACTATGGACCTAAAAAGGGTCGAATGATGGTTCCATTAAAGAACAAGACCTAAACGGGGTCAACTATGGCAGCTGCAACTATATCCCTTTAGGCATGCCTATCTAATCAACAACTAAACTTAGACCCGCAGACTTTACCATTTTAAGAACATCTTTGATTTAGCATATTATTCTTTACTTAGTACTTCGTTTGGCTGAAAGCCTCATTTCATAAAAGAATGCATATCATTCTAACCGCATTTCCATATTGAGCTATATGCTCCAGTATATATGGAAGCTATTGTATGATCACATAGTTGCATCAAATTTCATTCATTAATATCATAATAGTTGCATGATTATGCAAACAAGATAAAATATATCATTTCGTTGATCTATCTCGTCATAAACAGTATTATACATGGTTTTCATAAGGCAATATGAAAATATGGATCATTCTACTAAAAGTTTTCATAACATTAAATGCATATCCATAAACATATAAATTCAACATAAATCATGGCAATACATGATTTTTCTATTTATACCCGCTCAAATATTAAGTTAGACCACTTATCATAACATAGATACATCATCAATAGACATAGATACATCAACAATAGATATTATATTTATCTACCTCATCAATAGTTCTTAATGACATACCTTGTTGTTATTCGCCGAGAGTAGCTTCCATACCGTATCGTAGTCATTCATATCAACACATAATCACTTAAACAATAGTTAAGTAGCTATGAACGATATAATTAGATGAATACACTAATTACATCCTTAGTTCAACACTTGTTCTTAGTTAAGCCCTTAGTTTACTTTTATAGTCTATTAGATCATAGACCACAAGTTGTTTAACCTAACGTGATCATATATGTATCAAATAATCTCACTTGTACATTTTATCTTATATTATCTTACCATCAAGTATGTTTATGCAATATTATCCCATTTTATATGCCATCATACTACTTGTGTGTATGAGGCTAGCATAGTAAAATACATGGCATAAGAAAAGGACAAGCATGTTTTTCTATATCAAGGCTAATCACTACTTTCCATTATGACTGAAAGCATAACTTAACTTCTACAGTCTCATGATTAAGCCTAAAAAGGCAATGTCCCGACTCTTTCAACTTAGACTTATAATCTTGCAACTATCATCTTATTGTCATTAGGTTATGTCATATTATTCTCATGTCATTGAAAAGGAATATCAGTGTGCAATATTTTTGGACAAGGCTAAATCACATGCATATAATCATTAGAATACCATAAAATACATGTAAATATTTTCATGTAGTCTAAGCTTAGTGTTCATTTACTAACTTTATTCTCATATTCCATTTATTCATGTTTAGTGTCACAACTAATCTTTACTTTATGCTTAAAATGCTTTATAATTTCTTAAAAAGGGTTTAGACAAACTTAACTGACACTAAAGGGCTTAAAAATCATGTTTGGGTGGAGTAGGGAAGTGTCACGAGTCATTAGAGGTGTCACTACTCGTGAAAGGAAGCCAACTTCATGACTTGTGAACTTGTTCACGAGTAGAACATGTCACGAGTCGTGACAGGAGTCACGAGTCGTGAACAATCATAAGTAGTTTTCTGAGTTCAAATTGGAAGCGATTTTTGACATAACAAAAGGCATTTTAAGCAAAAATGTTCTAAAAATGTGTTCCATTGTATTTATAGTTTCTAAAACATCAAGAATCATATAGATATCATATTTATATTTTCAGATATTTACAAAATACTAAGGTCTGCTCCTAGTGACTGGGCAGCAAACTATTCGTGAATTCAAGCTGAAATATGGCCCATTTAAAGACGGATCTAGGAATTTATTTCTTCATAAGAAATATAGGTATGGAAGTCTTGTTTCTAAAAAAAAAGAATAATTCAATTTCCTATTCTATAACTCAACTTATGGGTAAAATAGTCTAGATAGGTCAATTAGTCATGAAGAAACGTTTGACTCGTGAAGAAACTCACGAGTGAAGCAATTAAGCTAAAATTCACCGTAGAGCCCATTGGTGGAACTAACTCACATCGATACACCCACGGGAACCTTTCTCATAGTTAGATGTAAGATATCATAATCATAGAACACATAATATGGCATCTCATTTCATAGACATAGTTTGTAGTCAACAATAATTAGGATACAACAACATAGTAGGCCATTCATCATGCTTACATTACATAAATGGGGCAATCATTGCATGTTTTTCCTTATCTTATGTACATTTATTATCTTTCATAGCCTGCCTAAGTACTAGATCAATGGGGTGGATAACGGGAGCAATGGATACCCGGAGGCATCAAACTATGGATATTCAAAGATATCAAACAATAGACCCAAATGGGGTCAAATAATAGTTCCAGTAAGGAATAAAATATGGACCAAAAAAGGGCCAAATGATGGTTCCATTAATGAACAAGACCCAAACGGGGTCAACTATGGCAGCTGCAACTATATCCCTTTAGGCATGCCTATCCAATACACAACTGCCTGCTTTACCATTTTAAGAACATCTTTGATTTGGCATATTATTCTTTACTTAGTACTTCGTTTGCCTGAAAGCCTCATTTCATAAAAGAATGCATATCATTCTAATCATATTTCCATATTGAGCTATAGCCTCCAGTATATATGGATACTATCGTATGATCATATAGTTGCATCAAATTTCATTCATTCATATCATAATAGTTGCATGATTATGCAAACAAGATAAAATATAACCTTTCATTGATCTATCTCGTCATAAACAATATTATGCATGGTTTTCATAAGGCAATATGAAAATATGGATCTTTCTACTAAAAGTTTTCATAACATTAAATGCATATCCATAAACATATAAATGCAACTTAAATCATGGCAATACATGATTTTGTTATTTATACCTGCTCACATATTAAGTTAGACCACTTATCATAACATAGATACATCATCAATAGACATGGACACATCAACAATAGATATTATATTTATCTACCTCATCAATAGTTCTCAATGACGTACATTGTTGTTATTCGCCGGGAGTAGCTTTCATACCATATCGTAGTCATTCATACCAACACATAATCACTTAAACAATAATTAAGTAGTAATGAATGATATAATAAGATGAATACACTAATTACATCCTTAGTTCAACACTTGTTCTTAGTTAAGCCCTTAGTTTACTTTTATAGTGTATTAGATCATGGACCACAGGTTGTTTAACCTAAAGTGATCATATATGTATCAAATCATCTCACTTGTACATTTTATCTTATATTATCTTACCATCAAGTATGTTTATGCAATATTATCCCGTTTTATATGCCATCACACTACTTGTGTGTATGAGGCTAGCATAGTAAAATACATGGCATAAGAAAAGGACAAGCATGTTTTTCTATATCAAGGCTAATCACTACTTTCCATTATGATTGAAAGCATAACTTAACTTCTACAGTCTCATGATTAAGCCTAAAAAGGCAATGTCCCGACTCTTTCAACTTAGACTTATAATCTTGCAACTATCATCTTATTGTCATTAGGTTATGTCATATTATTCTCATGTCATTGTAAAGGAATATCAGTGTGCAATATTTTTGGACAAGGCTAAATCACATGCATATAATCATTAGAATATCATAAAATACAAGTAAATATTTTCATATAGTCTAAGGTCAGTGTTCATTTACTAACTTTATTCTCATATGCCATTTATTCATGTTTAGTGTCACAACTAATCTTTACTTTATGCTTAAAATGCTTTAAAATTTCTTAAAAAGGGTTTAGACAAACTTTAGTGACACTAAAGGGCTTAAAAATAATGTTTGGGTAGAGTAAGGAAGTGTCACAAGTTATTAGGGGTGTCACTACTCATGAAAGGAAGCCAACTTCATGACTCATGAACTTGTTCATGAGTAGAACATGTCACAAGTCATGACAGGAGTCATGAGTCGTGAACAATCATAAGCAATTTTCTGAGTTCAAATTGGAAGCAATTTTTGACACAACAAAAGGCATTTTCAGCAAAAATAGTCTTGTACAAATGTGTTCCATTATATTTCTATTTTCAAAAAAATCAAGAATCATATTGATATCTTTTTAATATTTTTAGATATTTACAAAATACTAAGGTCTGCTCCTAGTGAGTGGGCAGTAAACTATTCATAAATTCAAGCTGAAATATGGCCTATTTAGAGACAAACTTAGGACTTTATTTCTTCATAAGAAATATAGTTATGGGAGTATAGTTTCCAATGCAAAATGAATCATTCAATTTTCTATTCTATAACTCAACTTATGGGCAAAACATTCTAGATAGGTCAATCAATTATGAAGAAACGTTTGACTTGTGAAAAGACTCATGAGTGAAGCAATTAGGCTAAACTTTATGACTCGTGAAGGGGATCACGAGTGAGGAAAAAGGGCTACATTTCACAACTCATGAAGGGGTTCACGAGTGAGGAAAAAGGGCAACATTTCATGACTCATGGAGGGGCTCACGAGTGAGGAAAAAAGGCTACATTTAACGACTCGTAAAGGGGCTCACGAGTCTGACAAGAATGCACGACTCATGAAGAGATTTACGAATCAAAAGCCAACATTCACAAGTGACCTAGGAGAAAATGGTGTGTGACTCATGAAGGGCTTCACAATTCGGACAAGAATTCACTACTCGTGAAGAAGTTCATGACTCGGCACTAGCACTCACACAGAAAAGATCATATCTCAGTTTTTCCGAAACTCATCTCAAAAACTCCCAATTAAAAATCAAGACAACCTAACCCTAATTTTTTGTAGTTACAATTACAACTAACAAAATCATCTTCCCATACATAAAAATCAATTTGATGGTCTGATACCTTAATGGAGCTTCAAATCCAACTCCTTTACTCGTGATTTCTTCTTCTTTTTCACTTGATTTACATGTTTCTCTCTCATTTCATTACACATGATGACAACAACATCTTGTAATCTCTCATCACCAATGAAATCACAAATTAAATAGAAAAGAAAGAAGGGATCTTAAAGGGAAAACATTACCTTCATGATGCTTTAAACAACAAAACCCTAAGCTTCCTCATCTCTAAATCGTAACCAAGAGAGAGAGAGAGAGAGAGCTATCTCCCTCAAATGCCGATCCACAACTCAAAATCCCCCAATAGTTCCTTCTCCATGAAGCTAATAAAAGTTAGTGGGGTAAATATCTCCTTAGGTGAATTTCCAAAATTACCCTTACACATAATTAAACCCTCATTATTTCAATTTCTTCCAACTTAACCACAAGAATTTTTAATTCACTTCAGTTGTATCCTTTTCTTCACTTTTAATTTAACTCAGCTAAGATACTTACATATTAAAATTACAAAAATAGCCCTCTTAGGACTTAACCTTGAAAATTGCAAAATAATCAAATTTTGCCTTGATTAACGGTAATCCCCATTAATTAACTATAATCTAATTAGGGTCATGATTGGTTCCTTATAGGTTCGTGACAACAAAGGCCTTAATTTCTTATAAAATGGCTGCGGGTACTCCTGTTAGTACCCATGTACTCAAGATGAAAGGGTATCTTGATACTCTTGAGAAGCTTGAGGTACATGTGCCAAAAGAATTGGCCACTGACTTGATCTTGGGTTCATTGAGTGATGATTATGATCCATTTGTTACTAATTATAACATGCATGCAATGAACAAGATAATCACCGAGCTTCATGGGATGCTTAAGAATGCTGAAGAGAACATTCAAAAGACCAATCCCATACTTATGGTTCAAGGGGGATTAATAAGGGACTCGCTAAGGGAAAGGGGAAGGAAAAGGCAAAACCTAAGTCAAGATGGAGTGCACCTCAGGCCCAACCCAAGGCTAAGGCGCAAAAGCTCAAGGAGAGTAAGAGAACATGCTTCAATTGCAACAAGTTAGGGCATTGGAGGAAGAATTGCACTCTCTTCAAGGAAGAACAAAAGAAGAATGGAGCCAAGGCATCCAGTTCTGGTATTTTTGTTGTTGAAATTAACCTTTCTATTTCTACCACTTAGATATTGGATACTAATTGTGGTTCTCACATTTGTTCAAATGTGTAGGGGTTAAGAAATAGGTGGTTACTTTGGAAGAATTAAGTGGAGCTCCATGTGGGGAATGAGGAATGAGTTGCTGCCATGGAGATAGGCGACTATCGACTCACTTTACCTTCTGGACTTTGTTTAGATTTAATGAATTGTTATTTTGTGCCTGCTATGAGCAGAAACATTATTTCAGTTTTCTGTTTGGATTTTGATGAATTTGATTTTGTTATTAATAATGGCAATATTCATATTCGTCACCAAGGCATTTTATATGGCACTACTATGTTTCAAAATGGCCGTTATATCCTTGATCTACAAAATAAAGAGTCCATATACAACATAATACAAAAAGGGTTAAATCAAACGAATTAAACCCTACTTACTTCTGGCATTGTCATTTAGGGCATGCAAACGAAAAATGCATTCCAAGACTCCACAAATATGGAGTGCTTGGGTGATTCGATTTGGAATCTTATGACACATACGAGCCATGTTTGCATGAAAAGATGATAAAGAGTCCTTTTAACAAGAAAGGTGAGAGGACTAGTGACTTATTAGAATTAATACACACTGATGTATGTGGACCATTAAGTACACAAGCTAGAGGCAGTTTTATCTACTTCGTAACATTCATAGATGAAGTCAATAGATATGAATATGTCTATCTAATGAAGCACAAGTCTGAAACTTATGAAAAATTCAAAGAGTTTAAGAACAAAGTAGAAAACCAACTTGGCAAAAGTATAAAAGCCATTTGATCAGATCGAGGTGGTAAATACTTAAGCCACGAGTTTGACAACCATCTAAAGGAGTGTGGAATTATTTCACAGCTCACTCCTCCTTGAATGCCACAATGGAATGGTGTGTCTGAAAGGAGAGATCGATCTATGTTGGAGATGGTTCGATCAATGATAAGTCATGCTAATCTTCCCGTCTCTTTTTGGGGTTATGCATTAGAAACTACTGTGTTTTTACTGAACCATACTCAAACTAAAGCAGTTGAGAAGACACCATACGAGGTATGGACTGGGAAAGAGCCCAATATGTCTTTTCTCATAATTTAGGTCTGTGAAGCACATGTTAAGAAATTAACATATGACAAACTAGAGTCCAAATCTGCTGTCTGCTTATTTGTGGGTTATACCAAAGAAATGAGGGGATACTACTTTTACTCACAAGCCGAGAACAAAGTATTTGTTGCTCGCAAGGCTGTTTGCTTGGAAAAGGAGTTCCTTCTCAAGAAAGATAGTGGGAGTAAAATAGAGCTTGGAGAAATTCATGTGCCACAAACTCCTATAGAGGACGAGTTGGAAATGGGATCAAGTTCACAACCCGGTGTGGAACAAAAACCCATTGCACAAGAAGATAAGCCTTGTGTACAAAAAAAGGTTAGTGGGAGCATAATAGTATTTTTGGTCCTATATGTAGACGAAATCCTACTCATTGGGAATGACATTCCAACATTGCAAAAGGTTAAGCAATGGTTGGAGAAATGTTTCTCAATGAAAGACTTAGGTGAAGCCAAGACAATACTTGGTATTCGAACCTATAGAAAAAGATCGAATCATTTTTTGGGACTGAGTCAAGAAAAGTACATAGACAAAGTACTAATTCATTTTAGTATGGGAGACTCAAAGAAAGGGTACATACCTTTAGCTTTGGGAGTTTCTTTAACTAAAGAACAATATCCTAAAACCAAAAAAGAGAGGGACAATATGAGTAGAATCACATATGCATCTGCTGTTGGATCTATCATGTACGCTATGTTATGTACTAGGTTGGATGTTGCTCATGCACTGGTTATAACCAGTAGGTTTCAGCAAGACCTCGATGAGAAGCATTGGTCTACTGTGAAGGGGATTCTTAAGTACCTACGAAGGACTAAGGATCATTTCTTGGTGTATGGTGGTCAAGAAAAGCTCGTCATACAAGGTTGTACCGATGCTACTTTTCAGACCAGCACTCAGGACTCAAGATCGCAATTTGTTTTTTTTTGTTTTGAACGGTGGTGTTGTCAGCTGGAGAAGCTAGTATAAAGAGACCGTTGTCGACTCAACTACAAAATCTGAGTATATTGTAACGAGTGAGCCTGTAAAGAAAGTTGTTTGGATTAGAAATTTCATTTTTAGATTAGGAGTGGTCCTAAACATCCTAGATCCATTAGAAATTTTCTATGACAACAACGAGGACATCGTACAGGCCAAGGATCCTCGATCACACCATAAATCCAAACACATACTCAGTAGGTACCACCTAATAAGATAGATCATTAATCGTAGGGATGTCAAGATAAGCAAGATAGCAAGTGAAAATAATGTAGGAGATCCTTTGACAAAACAGTTGCGTCCAAATCTACACAAAGCATATTTGAGAGTGTTTAGCCTTAGGGCTATCCCCAATTGGGACTAGTGCTAGTGGGAGATTGTTAGTGTAAGCCCTAGGCCCAATCCATTGTCATAAAACACTTAAGTTAATAAATGAGGCATTTGTTTTATCTATTGTATTTATGTGCATATCAATTGATAGAACTATCCAAGAATGTTGTTTCAGTTTATGTTATCATGTGCGGGGCACATGGTTGTAATACCTTGAAACAATTGAGACTTCATTCTAAATATCCCTAGTCAGTCATTGTTATAGGAATAACAAATGAATTAAAACTAGTATGCTCTATCTGATAATTTGAGTTCTGTCTTACAGATCATACGGACTGGAGTGTCAATTAGAGATCATAGATACATGTTTAAAACATGGTATCTAGATTTGATATGTTCATGAAAACACTACATGGTACAAGTCATAAGTGTTTCTCATGTGCAAGTTTTGTATCAGAGTTCTTAGTCCTAAAATCACTATGAAACTCTTTATGAATTATTGTGCACTTTGACATACACCTATCGTGCTCGTAATAAGGTGACAAGTATTGGTAGGCTTGGTTATGCACTAATCCATGTTAGAGAGCATGAGAGAAGTGAAGGGATTACCCCTCTTGATAAGAGAGAAAATATCACCGGCCACTTGATCAGTGAACTAAGAAGTGTATGGCCATACCAAGATGAAATAATGAGTAATCATTATTTATCTAAGAGTTCAATTTCACTAGAATATCAAGAAAGGATGACTAATTCCATGCCTTATATTAATTCATATATTTAAGGGTAAGGGACTATGCAAAATTGCATTAGGTCACTAAATGCCATTTGCATTTTAAGTTAATTTGGAATGCTATAATATCTTGCTAGAGAATATATATAGCCTTTAAATTAATTTATTAATTCATTGCTAATATTAAATGGACCTATAGGATCGCACACAAAGCATTAGGCTTAAAATATTTAAATAATTTTTTGGAAATTAATTTGGGCTTTTATTTAAATTCAAATTAATGTATGCAATGGGTAAACAAATTTTTTCCTTTAACAATGTTTTAGGCAAATCTATTCAGCTCCGATTTTTCCTTTAAGGAAAATCCGTCAAACAAGATTTTTGCCTTAAAAAGCTAGTTGTTTAAGGAAAATCTGTTGAACTATTATTTTTCCTTAAATAGCTTGTTGTTTTAGGCAAATTTGTTAATAGTTGGTCACGAGAGAAATTTATTGGCATGTGCTAGGTTTAATTTCAATTGATTAATTATCTATGTATAGTTAAGTTAATTGAGTATTAAATCCTAAATTGTATTTAATCAAAATATAATACTTGAGAGGGAATTAATGTGGCCAAAATTCAAGCTAGGAATCCTAGTTGAATTCAGCAACTAATCAACTTAAATAAGTAAGTTTGTTTTGATTAAATGACTAATGCCATTTGAATTTAAATTCTAATATAATTTAAATTAAAATATATCTCTTAATTAGGAAGTAATGGAGGCTAAAATTACTACTTAATTTCGACATTCACACTTGACCTAAAACAAGTGATATATATTAATGAATTAAAAGAATAAAAGAGCTAGCCGTTTTGCTTTTATTTTTTCTCTCTTGGCCGAATTACTCAAGGGGAAAGAACTCTTTATTGTTCTCTTGTGTTCTTCTGCAGCAATAGCAACCTAAAGGAAGAACAAGATTATATCTTGTGGCTTCAAACTATTCCCATTGCCAAATACACAAACATAGAGCTAGCACTTTTGTTTTTAAGCTATCTTTGCAAGTGTGTGTGTGAGCATAGAGTGGTGTGGTGCAAAGGCTGCTCCTTTGGCATTGGTGTCCCAGATATAAAGTGTATAAGTCTATATTATATATTTTCCATTTGAAAATCATGTTTTGAAGAGCATCCAAGCTTCTAAGTTTTAAAACTATAAAATTGCATGTTTCGATTCTATGTCGTATATTGCGTGGCATGAATGATCAATATTTTTATTTTTTCGCTGCGTAGTCTTCATGTATATGCAATGTGATATGCCTTCAATATTATTAGAGCCTAACCGTGCTTATTTTAGTGCTTTGGATGCATTAAATATTGATTCAAAAATCGTATTACATAAAACCACAATGCTGAAATTTTCTGTTTTGAGTTTTTTGCATTATTTTAGTGTAAAAATTATTTTAAATGATTATTTAGGTATTAAAATTATTATGAAATGTTAATATGCTGTCCTAAGATGTTCTTAGAGCTGTTCACATTCGATTTTAATTTTACATACCTGATTGTACATGTTAATCTTGAAACTAGGTGCTAATTTGCATGATATTTGTTTGTTTAACAACTAGTTTTCAAAATTAAATGTATAAATGTGTTTGGCATGTTTGTAAGTGATTTTTAGAGATTAATAATAGTTGTGGACATGTTTTATAAATGGTTTTAATTTTTTTCCATGACAATTTAATTGATTAATTTTAAAATCAATTAAAACTATGACTAGTTTGTGTTTGTTGCATGTTTCATCAACATTGTTTGTTATGTTTTGATTAAAATGGCAAAAACACATTTAGGTTAGATCTGTACAAAACATTAAATCAATATTTATGACCTTATTTAAATTATTAAATTGCTTATAAAATCATTTTAAGTATTTGTGCTTTGTTTGTGGCATTATATGAGGATTAAACAACTAGTTTCGTTGTTGTTTGTTTGTTTTAGTATATATGTCATGTATGATGTATGTTCTTCATGAATTTTTATGTTTAATTCATGTTGATTCATATTATATTTATTTTTAATATTTACGGGCTGTATGACATAATATTAAAAATGGCAAAATTGGAAATTATACTAGAGTTAATTTATAGAACAAATCTAACTAGTTTGTGTTTGGGGCTTTTAAGAGAAATTATTCAATAAGGGGATTTAGTCTGTTGGGTTTCATCCCAGGCCCATCATAGGGTCTTCTCTTAAAATTGCAAGTACACAATTTCCATTAATGAGCTTGGCTAAATTAATTAACGTTAGACTTTGTTTTATCCATTAATGTTATGTATATTTATTTGCTTGTTTTGTGTGATGAATGGATATGAATGGTGCATTCATAGGCCCTAGGTTTCTATAATTAAATATGGCATGCGTGCCACTATGGATTATTTTAAAAGTTTTATTTATTCCTTAGTATAGAATTTATTTGAAGACTTTGTAAATCAAGACGAAGCCCACCGGAGTGGAGAAGCCCAACTCGAAGATTCATATGTAATAGTATAGAATCTTAGTTGTACATTTTTTGGCCCATGTTTGTCATGCTTTACTTTATGCAATTATATATATATGCATGCAATGAATGGATGACAAAACGTATACCATGTAAGCCATAATAAAATGAATTCCTAAAATAGTAAGTCATAAAGTTGCCTTCCTAATTCAAAACATGTCAAGGCATTGATCATCTATCACGTAGACTAGGAGTCCTAGATGCGCTCGATTATCTTTGTGAGGCATGGGTTGTGAATGTAGGTTGGACTTAACATGGAAAGGGATGCCTGAACCTAGGCAACTAATAAATGGGTTTGTGCTATAACATTTTAAGATGTTAGCCCATTTGATCCAAGAGTCATGTACGAGACATGATTGGAGTTTTTCTACCTAAGTAACTTAACTTTTTAGGTGTACAAGCTCAGCTTGACTAATAAGTTGTTGTGAAAATTGGATCTTAGTCCACATCAAATCACTAACGCGAATTATTTAAAGGGATATTAATTTAATTTGTGGGATTATAATAAGACCTCATTTAATCTTGCTAAGTTTTATTATTGTAGATTGAAAAAAATGTCATCTTCAAACAATAACTTTTCATTGCGATCGATCCTAGAAAAGGACAAATTGAATGGCACGAATTTTATAAACCGCATTCGAAACTTGAGAATAGTTCTCAAGCAATAGAAGAAGTCGTATGTTTTGGATGCACCCTTGCTTGAGGAACCTGTTAGGAACGCCTCTGCAGTTTAAAAGGAAACTTTTGAGACTAAGAAGAGTGACTCTAATGATGTGACCTGTCTGATGCTAGCCACTATGGTGCATGATTTGCAAAAGCAATTCATGGACCAAGAGGCTTATGCAATCATGATGCACCTCAAGGAGATGTTCCAAGAGTAAGCTTGTCATGAAGGTTCATGACAATAAAGGCCTTAATTTCTTGTAAGATGGCTGCTGGTACTCCTGTTAGTACCCATGTACTCAAGATGAAAGGGTATCTTGATACTCTTAAGAAGCTTGAGGTACAAGTGCCGAAAGAATTGGCCACTGACTTGATCATGGGTTCATTGACTGATGATTATGATCCATTTGTTATGAATTATAACATGCATGCAATGAAAAAAAATAGTCACCGAGCTTCATGGAATGCTTAAGAATGTCAAAGAGAACATTCAAAAGACCAATACTATACTTTTGGTTCAAGGGGGCGTTAAGAAGGGACCTGCTAAGGGAAAGGGGAAGGAAAAGGCAAAACCCAAGTCAAGTGGGAGTGTACCTCAGGCCAAACCCAAGCCCAAGGTGCAAAAGCTCGAGGAGAGCAAGAGCACATGCTTCTATTGTAATAAGTTAGGGCATTGGGGGAAGAATTGCGCACTCTTCAAGGAAAAACAAAAGAATAATGGAGCAAAGGTATCCAATTCAGGTATTTTTGTTGTTGAAATTAACCTTTCTATTTCTACCACTTGGGTATTGGATATCGATTGTGGTTTCCACATTTGTTCAAATGTGCAGGGGTTAAGAAATAGGCGGTTACTTAGGAAAAATGAAGTGGACCTCCATGTGAGGAATAGAGCACGAGTTGCTGCCATGGAGATAGGCGACTATCGACTCACTTTACCTTCTGGAATTTATTTAGATTTAATGAATTATTATTTTGTGCCTGCTATGAGTAGAAACATTATTTCAGTTTCATGTTTGGATTTTGATGAATTTAATTTTGTTATTTTTAATGGCAATATTCATATTCATTGCCAAGGCATTTTATATGGCACTGTTATGTTACAAAATGGCCTTTATATCCTTGATCTACAAAACAAAGAGTCCATATACAACATTAATACAAAGAGGATTAAATCAAATGAATTAAACCCTACTCACTTCTGGCATTGTCATTTAGGGCATGCAAACGAAAAACACATTTCAAGATTCCACAAATCTGGAGTGCTTGGGTCATTTGATTTGGAATCTTATGACACATGCGAGCCATGTTTACATGAAAAGATGACAAAGAGTCCTTTTAATAAGAAAGGTGAGAGAACTAGTGACTTATTAGAATTAATACACACCGATGTATGTGGATCATTAAGTACACAAGCTAAAGGTAGTTTTATCTACTTCGTAACATTCACAGATGACTTCAGTAGATATGGCTATGTCTATCTAATGAAGCATATGTCTGAAACTTATGAAAAAATCAAAGAGTTTAAGAACGAAGTAGAAAACCAACTTGGCAAAAGTATAAAAGCCATTTGATCAGATCGAGGTGGCGAATACTTAAGCCAGGAGTTTGACAGCCATCTAAAGGTGAGTGGAATTATTTCGTCAAGCTAATCTTCCTATCTCTTTTTGGGGTTATGGATTAGAAATTGTTGTGTTTCTACTGAATCATACTCAAACTAAAGCAGTTGAGAAAACACCATGCATGGTATGGACTGGGAAAAAGGCCAATATGTCTTTTCTCATACTTTTGGGGCTATGAAGCACATGTTAAGAAATTAACATATGACAAACTAGAGTCCAAATCTTCTGTCTGCTTATTTGTGGGTTATCCCAAAGAAACAAAGGGATACTACTTTTACTCACAAGCTAAGAACAAAGTGTTTGTTGCTCACAAGGTTGTTTCCTTGGAAAAGGAGTTCCTTCTCATGAAAGACAGTGGGAGTAAAATAAAACTTGGATAAATTCAAGTGCCACAAACTCCTGTAGAGGATGAGTTGGAAATGGGATCAAGTTCACAACCAGGTGTGGAACAAAAACCATTTGCAAAAGAAGATGAGCCTTGTATGTACAAAACAGTTAGTGGGAGCATAATAGTATTTCTGGTATTATATGTTGATAACATCCTACTCATTGGTAATGGCATTCCAACATTGCAAAAGGTTAAGAAATTGTTGGGGAATGTTGCTCAATGAAAGAATTAGGTGAAGCCGAGATAATTCTTAGTATTCGAATCTATAGAATTTGATCGAATCGATTTTTGGGACTAAGTCAAGAAAAGTACATAGACAAAGTACTAAAGTATTTTAGTATGGGAGACTTGAAGAAAGGGTACATACCTTTGGCTTTGGGAGTTCCTTTGACTAAAGAACAATATCTAAAAACCAAATAGGAGAGGGATAACATGAGTAGAATCCCATATGCATATGCTATTGGGTCTATAATGTATGCTATGTTATGTACTAGGTTGGATGTTGCTCATGCAATAAGTATAACCAGTAGGTTTTAGCAAGACCCCGGTGAGAAGCACTGGTCTACTGTGAAGGGGATTCTTAAGTACCTACGAAGGAATAAGGATCACTTATTGGTGTATGGTGGTCAAGAAGAGCTCATCATACAAGGTTATGCCGATGCTACTTTTCAGACCAGCAGTTAGGACTCAAGATCGTAATCTAGTTTTGTTTTTGTTTTGAATGTTGGTGTTGTCTGCTGGAGAAGCTCACAGAATGAGATCGTTGCCGACTCAATTACATAATCTGAGTATATTGAAATGAGTAAGGTTGCAAAGAAAGCTGTTTAGATTAAAAATTTTATTTCTGGATTAGGAATGGTCCCAAACATCCTAGATCCATTAGAAATTTTCTATGACAACAACGGGGCCATTGCACAGGCCAAGGAGCCCCGATCACACCAGAAATACAAACACATACTCAGGAGGTACCACCTAATTAGAGAGATCATTGATTGTGGGGATGTCAAGATTAGCAAGATAGCAAGTGAAAACAATGTAGGAGATCCATTGACAAAATAGTTGAATCCAAATATGCACAAAGCTCATTTGAGAGCGTTCGATCTTAGGGCTATGCCCAATTAGGACTAGTGCTAGTGGGAGACTGTTAGTGTAAGCCCTAGCCCCAATGTATTATTATATAAAACTTAATTTAATAAATGAGACATTTCTTTTATCTATTGTATTCTTATGCATATCAATTGATAGAATTATCCAAAAATGTTGCTTCAGTTTAAGTTATCATGTGTGAGGCACATGGTTGTAAGACCTTGAAACAAATGAGACTTCATTCTAAATATCCCTAGTCAGTCATTGTTATGGGAATAACAAATGAATTAAGACTAGTATGCTCTCTCTGATAATTTGAGTTCTATCTTACGGATCATACGGACTAGAGTATCAATTAGAGATCATAGATACATGTCTAGAACATGGTATCTGGATTTGATCCGCTCATGAAAACACTACATGGTACAAGTCATAAGTGTTTCTCATGTGCAAGTTTTGCATCCGAGTTCTTAGACCTAAAATCTCTATGAAACTCTTTATGAATTACTGTGCACTTTGACATACACCTAACGTGCTGGTAACTGGGTGACAAGTATGGATATGTTTGGGTATGCACTGATCCATGTTAGAGAGCATGAGAAAAGTGAAGGGATTACCCCTCTCGATAAGAGAGAAAATATCACCGGCCACTTGATCAGTGAACTAAGAAGTGTATGGCCATACCAAGATGAAATAATAAGTAATCATTATTTATCTGAGAGTTCAGTGTCGCTGGAATATCAAGAAAAAAATTAGTATATATATGGATGACTGATTCCATGCCTTATAATAATTCTGATATTTAAGGGTAAGGGACTATGCAAAATTGCATTAGGTCACAAAATGCTATTTGCATTTTCATTTAATTTGCAATGCTATGATATCTTGCCAAAGAATATATATAGCCTTTGAATTAATTTATTAATTCATTGTCAATATTATATGGACCTATAGGATTGCACACAAATCATGGGCTTAAAATATTTAAATAGTATATTGGGAATTAATTTAGGCTTTTATTTAAACTCAAATTAATGTATGCAATAGGTAAACAGATTTTTGCCTTAAATAATGTTTTAGGAAAATCTGTTCAGCTCCAATTTAGTTGTTTAAGGCAAATCTATCGAACTAGATTTTTTCTTTAAACAGCTAGCTGTTTAAGGCAAATCTATTGAACTATTATCTAGCCTTAAACAACTTGTTGTTTTAGGCAAATCTGTTAACAGTTGGTCACGAGAGAAATTTATTGGCATGTGCTAGGTTTAATTTCAATTGGTTAATTATCTATGTATAATTAAGTTAATTTAGTATTAAATCCTAAATTGTACTAAATCAAAATATAATACTTAAGAGGGAATTAATGTAGCCAAAATTCAAGCTATGAATCCTAGTTGAATTCGGTAACTAATAACCTTAAATTAGTAAGTTTGTTTTGATTAAATGACTAATGCCATTTGAATTTAAGATATATTTTTTAATTTAGAAGTAATGGAGGCCGAAATTACTACTTAATTTTTGCATTCACACTTGATCTAAAATAAGTGATATATATTAATTAATTAAAAGAATAAAAGAGCTAGCCGTTTTGCTCTTTTTTCTCTCTTGGCCGAATTACTTAAGGGGAAAGAACTCTTTCTTGTTCTCTTGTGTTCTTGGGCAGTAATAGCAACCTAAAGGAAGAACAAGATCAAATAGTGTGGCTTCAAACTATTCCCATTACTAAATACACAATCATAAAGCTAGTACTCTTGTTTTTAAGCTATCTTTGCAAGTGTGTGTGTGAGCATAGAGTGGCATGGCGCAAAGGCTACTCCTTTGGCATTGGTGTTCCAGATCTGAAGTGTATAAGTCTACCTTATATATTTTCCATTGCAAAATCAAGTTTTGAAGAGCATCAAAGCATGTAAGTTGTAAAACTCTAAAATTGCATGTTTAGATTCTATGTCGTATATTGCGTAGCATGAATGATCAATATTTTTATTTTTCTATTGCGTGATCTTCATGTATATTCCATGTGATATCCCTTCATTTTATACATCTAAACTATTGTACAATTTATTCACTAGAATCTTTTAATGAAATTTTATTGATGGAATGTAAGTGATTGATGTTAGAGTGATTTAACGAGGAGAATTGATTATGCCCTACACTATAAATTTAAAAAAGGATCCTAACTCTATAGTGTATTATGAAACAAAAAGTAACATGCTTAAATAACCCTTGATTGTCTATATGAAATAGTTTATGAATGCTTAAATGCCTATACCTTCATTTAGTAAGATGACTAAGATAATATAATGAGATAGTATCTATATGACAAAATATTATACACTTATAAATATACATGATTAATATTGATTTCATTAATTTACTAACATACTCTAGTATAAAATATCAATCTCATATGTACAAAAGATGTAATGAGATTACTAGGATGCATAAGTATGTATAACTATAAATCTGGCATGATCATGCTTAATTGGATATCAAACTTGAAATGTGTGTGGTATGTATAGGTGATTAGCTATACTTAGGTATATTATATTAGTTGAATGTTTTTATCGTGCTAATTATTTGGATATGAAGAAATATGCTTAAGTGAAATATTACAAAGGATAAGTTCATAATGAATTTAATAGATATGCATTAATTTAATGATAATATATATATATATGTGTGTGTGTGTGTGTGTGTGTATTTATATCCTTATAATTATGGTCCCTTTGAACATGTAATACAAGTGTGATAAGCATATAACAAAGTGTATGCTGAAATAAAATGTGCAAGTATCATATAAGCATATCATACAAGTATCATATTATCTCCATAAAATGTACAAGTACAGAATACAAGCATATTTAATATGTAGTTTTAAATCCAAGCGTATACTTAAGGAAAAGTGAGACATAATATCAATATACTTATCAATATATATATATATATATATATAAATATATACAAGTATATGATAAGAGTATTGTGCTGAGAGATAAAATAAAGGGTTTTGAGTATTTGCATTGCGTCTAGGATGTGTATGGATAGGCATGCCTATAAAGGTAATTCTACAGCCACGATAGCATAGTATTTACCCCGTTTGGGTGTAAAATATAAAGATGGTCCCATTTGGATCATAAACATCCCTCTTTGGGTTATTAGTTGACTCCATTTGAGTTCGCTTGACAATTCCACCATACAGTTTCATTACCATAAGAGGCTACCATTTATTACCTTCAGGTGTTTTATTTGTACCTTCGTGTGCTACCATATAACCCATTATGCACTTCTTTAGAAATGTACAGGCTTAATTTCGAATAAAGAAAACATTATGTAATAGTTAAAGATAAAGTAATATGATATTTTTTTTAATTGATCCTCATTTATATATATGAGATCGTATATCATATGTGTTACATGATATTAAAGGAGATTATAATTTGTATATGTATATGTACAACATATAGCACCACATGCACATACCAGAATTATAAGTCTTATGTATAATGAACTTGTGCATTATTAATGCTTTGTCTTCAATTATATTGGTGAATATATGTTCCTTATAGTTATATGTTGCTTGCTTAATGTTGTTAAATGACTTGTGTAACTCTTTTCATATGAAAGCTATGAAATTAATAAAGTAAATTCAAGTGTGTGTGTGTTTATATATATATATATATATATATATATATATATATATATATATATATATATATATATATATATATATATATATATATATATATATACGCGCACACACAGACACATAAATGATTGGTGATGCCTTTAAATAGTTGCATTTGGATTACATGTTTTCCTTATAGTTATTCATTCCTTACTTTCTATTAAGAAATGATGTGTAACTTCTTGCATGTCAACTTAAAAGAATTATAAACTTATAGTTGATGTTTCTTAATAGCTTCATAGTCCAATATGTATTATTTATAACCACATATTTATTATTTAACATTGTGAAATGTTATGAGAGATATTTGTAATTTCTTTCTCGTAAATATAAACTAATTATGAACTCACAGCATGTGAATTCAATTTATGTTTGAGATAGAAGTATAATGATAATATGGCAATGCATTAGGAAATTCGAACAGTACCCAAGTAGAGAATGAAATAGCATAATAAAGATAATAATTAATCCAGGTTGTTATTATACATCTTGTTACATAATTATAATAACATTAAGTCTATGAATGAATGCGATGGATACTTAAAACAGTAGTGTATACATATATTTATATGTACAGAACTTGGTACATGACAATATGTCTATTTGTATATAGATCTAGTAAATTGACTTAGAATATTATGATTATTGGTATGAATCTCTTATGAGTATAATTTGATTAAAACTTATGTGGAAGTTAAGTAATTCACACTTTAATTAGAAAGTGAATTATTTTAATTAGGTAAGTCAACTTGTAGTATATGATTTCTAGAGTTATATGAATAAGTGGTATGCAGTCATGAAATTCGACAAGTAAGAAATTAATAAATAACAAGAGACTGGATTTCATATGAAAAGTGATTATTCAACATTCTGTAATGCCTTGATCACAACAATTTTATTAAATATAGTAACCATATATGTTTAATTTCATATTTTAAGTCTACATGTTATATATTATATGTTGTTTTCTCAACTTTCAAAGGAGGTTGCCTATATGTTATTTGTTCCCCACTAAGCTTTATAGCTTACCATAGGTTTTTATTAGTGTAAGTTATCAAGATAGGACTCCTTAGGATTGATATACGTGATGGATTGTCCAACACAATTGAAAGACTAGAATGTTTACTTATTACTTTGGTTTTTATTTGGGCTTGAAGTTTTGTATTTGATAGAGAATAGTAAGTGTAAAGAGACATTTATAATGTATAAGAGACTTATATAAGATTAAAATTTAACTGTAATGTTTTTATATTGTGAATTAAGGTTCCTATATTATCTAGTTATAGTATTGATGTAATGCGCGCCCTTCCCACTCTCGGGTCTTGGACACCCAATTTCACCCTCGAAACCAAGGGATCATCAAGGTTAATTAAGGAAAGTTATGAACTTTGGTGGTTCGGTCCCGTTTTTAAGGTCTAACTAGGTTAAGTTTCCTTTCCCAAGCCAATGGTTACTTCATAATAGGAAAGAGACTCAACTCGACTTACTGAATCGTAAACCTTGAAAGGCACGATATAGTGTGCCCAAGTGTCCCTATCTTATCGCTAACAATCTAGCCAGGATGAGTCTAGTTGTGCACCATAAGGCTAATAATAAGGAGTCGCCACCCAATAAAGCATTGGGAAATAAGGGTTTTCCGACCTCATGAGGCTAAGAAAGCCAAAGATGGTTTGGAGTTTCACTCTTATTTTTACCTTTGATAAATATGACATAACAGCTTTCATATTAATCATGTTATCCCTTTTCTTTCAAGTAAGATTAGAGTAAATATACAAATTGAAGGTGCACCCAATCACGTAGGAAAGCTGTAAAGCAAGGCATAGAATAAAGCGATAAAGACATCTATAAATTAGGTAGTTCATTGTCACCTTTTAGGTGAGAACTTTGGTTCTCGCATATGGATCATTGAAGAAGCATTTCATTGTGAGGTTTTGAATACAGGGACTTTCTTGTCTAAGTTTTATTTAAGAAACATCCCGTATTATTTTAATTATATACAAAATCATTTACATTATTAAAAGCTAATTTTTACATATGAATTTCTTAGGTAAAAATATGGACATTGGTCTAATTTTATTAATGAAATATCCTAATTAATTACTATAAACATTTTTTTGTGATATTTTTCACTTGTAGTCAAAAAAGAATTTTTATAGTGAAGAGAAAGGATGATGAACATACCTGTAGTGCTCTCCCAACCATATCCATGAAAAGGCTTTATTCTACAGGAGCAATAATAATAACAATAACAATGATAACAAAAATAATAATATTAAAAAAAGAACGAAAAGAGAATATTCATAAAACTAATTTGAATTAAAAATATAAAAAGGATAAAGATCCAACGCATATATCAAAAAATGCATGGGAGTGCACTTTAAGATGTACGGTCGGCTCTTTTACCTTAAAAATCAAGAAAATATATTTTTGGCTATGCATCGCTTGATGCATGGATGTACATCAAACGATACATGGCAATATCAACTTGATAATGGTAAGTTTTCTATTTCTTTTTAAAATAAATTTTTTATCAACAATAGATTCCAAAGGGAGGAAAAAGGAAAACCAAATACAAAGATGAGTTTTAAACCAAATTTATACATGTTATCATTAAATAAGAGCATACCTTTACTATTCTCCACGCCCATCTCCCATGTATCTTTGTATATAATTACATCATTACGTGTCTATACTTGTTCACATTACATTAATAACTATTCATACATCATATATTTATGTATACATTGCATCTCATATATTGCATATGTTGAGAATTATCGGTTACATGCATCTCATACATAAGCGAAATTTAAAATTTTTTAACTCAATAGATCTGATATTGCCATGAATTTACAATATAAATATTAATGAGAATAAGAAAAATCACCTTGAATTTTTTTGTTGAACAGTTGATTTTCCTTCTCATCGGGTTGTAGCAAACTATAGTGTCCAAAATTAAATACCTCCAATGAGTAATCCACACTAGAGAAGGATTGAATGAACCAATAATGGAGGAATACAAGGCTGGCCGAAATCCCTTGATGCTAGCAAGGGGGAAGTGGTGGCTAGGGTTAGAGAATGAGAGAAAAATATTTTTTCTCTTAATTGTTCACTTAACCCTAAAATCCCTATCACTTTGATTTTTATAGTTAGGTTAAAAATCCAACTTCAAAATGGGATTGCGCTCTTTAAAATTGATGGAGAAATATTAAATGGGCTTTTAGAATTATTAATAATTTATTTGGGCTCAATTAAATTCAATTTAAATCCTTTCATAAAAGACTATGCAGAAAACCCATAAACTAGCCCCTTTATATACATACACTTGGATCTAATCACCCAAATGAATTCCAAATCCATCCAAATTAAACATGTAGGCTCCATAACACTTATGAAATATATTTAATTTATTTTGGTTCAATAATTAGGCCTCTAAGGCCTTCTATCTGAAGTTGGCATAAAACCTTTTCTCTGAAGGGTTTTTGCGCCAAACTCAATTTTCTGGGACTCCATTATTTTCTCCAATGGATCTATTAATTATTATATCAGCCCTATAACACTTATAGTCCAATAATAATTAATCATAAAATACATTATTTCAATTAGGTCCATTTTACATAACATTTCTAAAAAGTTCTGTGAACAATTTTACTTGATCATAATTAATTTATCTCTTTAATTAATTATTGTCTTATTCATTTCTCTATTCCCATAATAATATCAAATATTATTATCCTTGTAATTTTACCATTTTATCCTTTTCTCTATATGTTTGCGACCTATTGGGTTCCTGTCCATATTGGCAGTATAATATGTAATTGTGAGGTTTATTCAAAACTCACATGATTTAAACTTCTTTAAATAATTTTATCAATCCATATTGATATTTATGATACACTATTATACAAGTCATGATTGGCCTCTAACTAGGCATCATGACTACATAAATGTCAGGAAAGTCAAGTGGTTTGACTATACCATTCCATAGAAATAGTTATCGTGCAATTACTCCTTTCACCACTCTTATCTCAATTAGATTATAAGTATTGATTTCTATTAACTCATAAATCTAATTATGTGTGTTCTATTAATTTAACCATTATTCCCAAAATGCCCTTCATGGATCCCTATCCATCTTGGAATATTGCTCTGGCCAGAGATTCTCTAAACAAGGTAATTATAAAATCATGCAAGATAACTTCTCTTAATAAATATAGGATGGTGAATCCTTTGTTAATCACTCAACTATCTTCAAGTAGGTCATGATATACCCAACCTCCTAACTATGTTCACCCCTAGTTGGAAGTAATCAGTTATGGAGTCAAAGTATACCACTTGCTACTTAAGATAACTTTGGTGATCTCAAGTCTAAGGATACTTGCACAACCGCTATGAAGAGGTTCCTCACTGACATAGATTTAATATCCATGTGAGGATTCTCTTTACAGGTCACCAATGAACTTGTTCTTCTAACAAGCATCCACATTTTAGCTTTGATTATCTTCCATAATCACAGTTATGACAACCACTGCTTGAACCATTCAAGAAGCATAATATGTGCTAGTATCTGTCCGAATTAACAATATCCTATCTTGTTAATTCTATGACTAGGGATATTTAGATATTAACACAATTGTATGCAATAGACATCTCATATCATGAACACTTTCATGATTGTCTTTGTACTATGTTTATAATATCAAGGACTTTATTTATTAATTTAAGATTTACAAACTCATGCATTTAAACATAGCATTAATAAATAAATGATGCCTTTTATTAAGAATATGAATTCATACATATGATATACATCCCTTTTACATAGGCTCTAGGGCATACTCTCTAACAGCATATAAACTTGACTATTGCACTTATATGATAAATTCATAATTTCATACTTTACACCATTTACTTTATATATTTGAAGCATTTACGTGCCTAAAACATACTATGACATATTCATATTAGATTATAATGTTAAACAGATATAATCAAGATAATGATCTAACAAAGTCATTAAAATATTCATATTCACATAATCAAGGTCATAAATTATCTTTAATTTTATGTTTAGAACACTCAAAAAGTGTTTAAGGAGTTTTAGATATACTTTGGGAAAAATTTGAGGCCTAAAAATCAAGTATAAGTGAAATAGGGGAAGGTCACGGTCATTACCAAATGAGTATTGATCGTGACATAGGTGCACTCTAAGTTCTACACTGACCTCCTGGTTAGCAATAAAAAGGTACTAACCATGACATAGGTTTAATTTCCATTCTAGACTAGGCTCATGGCCAACAGTAAAAAGGTAATGATCGTGACATATATTCTATTTAAAGGAAAATTTACTAGTTCATCTTGTTTTTGATTTTTGACCTATTATACATCATTTTTAGGCACAGTTTTTTTAACAAACTTACTCCTCTATTTTTCTAGTTTCTAAAACATTAAAAGTCATCTCATTATCATAACTACATTTCAAGATATTTACAAATTATAGAAGATTATTCCAGTGATAGGGCAGCAAATTTTTTCAATTTTCAATCTAAGTTTAGATAGGTTTAAAGATAGATTTAGGAATTGTCATCTTCATAGAAAAGGTAGATATGGAAGTGTAGTTTCTAACCTAATTTGAATTACATAGTTTTCTGCTCTATAATTTGAGTTATAGACAAAATAGTACAGTTAGGTCATGTGAATCTTAACCCGGAATTTTGAAATAACTTGCATGTAGATTTAAACCTAAAAACTAATGTTTCCTTTAAAATTACTTATCACATATATGTTCATGCATCTTTATTATTACCAATTTAGCTTAAAACCACTTCAAACAAACATTAAATTGAGTTCTGCCAATTTTATTTCTCAAGCCCTATTTTTTTATTATAAACTCTATTATTCAAACTAACACACATGCACATTTGTTTTCTATCCTAATTACATAATACATGTAAAGACTACTCTAATCTTTGCTGATACTTGTCACCACATATACTATCTAGCTTAACCTTTCTTAGCACAACAAAAGAAATCTACAAAGAAACTTTAGATTTCTCTACACTAGCTCTTATCCTATTCTTATACCACATTCTACTTGATACAATAATTACAAGGACAAAATAAAATACAACTTTATACATATTTAGACTCTTCCTATCTCTAGTGATAGCCTTGCTATAGTAGATCCTATCCCTCCTAGTAGAATTCTACCTTCAAGTACCTACACGGATAAACACCTATGCTAAGCTTACTAGCTTAGTAGGGAACAAAGAAAAATATTTTGAAAATAATCACTTACCACAGTCACTGATAACTCCCACACACAAAGGTTGCAGGTTTATAAAGAAATCAATGACAATCAGTAGCTAAATTATGTGAGCTCACCAAAGTATGTAGACATCTATGTAAATAAAATAGTCTTAAGCGAACCAACATTAGTTAATTATAGTCATTATTATTATACGCAAGAATTATTATAGTATTATATACTTCATGTTTAAACACAACTACCTATAGTCTTATGCTCTCTATATGCTGAACATGGGTTAAGTAAAACAATATGTGGATCAAATTATAGTAAATCGTGACATTCCTATTAAATTACTTTTCATATTACTTTACTTATATCTTGTAATTAGCTTGCACTTTTCTTTAAGAGTGTGGATAACGAGTTAACTGTAGCATCCGAAGGTACAAAACTGTATTATCTAATTGATCAAACGGACCAAATATGGTCGGTTACAACCTAAATGGGGTTGTTTATAATCCAATTGGGATCAAATCTGTACTGTAGAACTAAATGGGCCAAATCTATATCATGGACCCAAATAGGGTCGAATATCTATCAAAAACACAATAGGGCCAAATCTATACTATAGTAGCTGCAAAATACCCTTATAGGCATGCCTATCTATCCATAACCTAGACACAAATGTAGGCAATTGTAACTCTTTACTTTAATCATCTTTACTCTTCTCTTATTGTCTTATATGCCTTTAACTCGATTGCAAAACATATCATTAAGCATGGCATCATGTACATGTTCATACTTTCTATATATTATCATAATCAAGTTACCTTGATATACATATGTACATATCTCTACATCCTTTAATAATCATAATAGCATAGCTTTGAACATCAATGTATAATCTCAACCTTATAAATGTTATATAAGTTTAAATGCTCTAATTGTAACATCTTTAGTCATGCATAATCATTACCATGATTATATGACATATTCACAAAAATTACATCCATATAGAGACCATTATATATATATATATATATATATATATATATATATATATGTATGTATGTATGTATGAATGCACATATATATGTATGATTTATCCTATACCTATCCTATTTATGCTTATATCTGAGAAAATTACGTCAGATCCAATGCATATACCTAAAAATATAAACATCTATGTGCATCTATAATGTCCACTTCACCTAATTAGAGTATCATTAGTCTTATATATCCCTATGTACCCTCATATACATATATATCTTCAAGTATATATGTTTATGCCCTTATTGATATTCATGTATTCCTTATAAAACCACACACTATGCAACCAAGTTGCTTAGTAGTGGATACAACTACACAAAATTTCATTTAATAATATTATTTTTATTAAATTAACATTTGGCCCCTTAACGTTACCTTTACTAATTTTATTCAATTAACTTGTTTAATTCCTAATTTAACACCCAAGCCTTATTATACTTATTTTTCTTATTAATTACTATAATATTCTAACTTGGGTGTAAAATTACGATTAGGTTCCTAAATATTTTATTTACTTTATTTGCCCTCATTTGACTACCATTTTGACTCCTTTGACATTCTTTGACCTTTAATTTTATCTATATGGTAAATTCCATTTTTGTTCCTCATATTCCCATAAATATCATTTTATCCTTCTCATTACACAAGTTTTATAGTGCAACTTAAACATAAACTATCTAGAGAACACATATTCATACTTAATCCATAAGAGTATTATACTATGAAAACTTTACAATATACATTAGAACCTCTTTACATAAAATAAATGATAAACATCTATACATACAATATTTCCAATACCACAAAAAAAATATATTATATACAAACAGGTCAAATAAAAGTCTACACTAGTTTTTCTCACTAACTTGAATTGGCCATCCTGCTGTAGATATTACCTCAACAACCTACACAAATGAAATACCTGTGTTAAGCTATAAAGCTTAGTGGGGAACATAAATCATGAAGATGATCTCTTTTAAAAGTCGTCAAAATGCAAATATGTACAAGCATATCATTAAGCACATTAACCAATCATTTATAAACATATTCACAAATTATTTTCCAGGTACCAGAATATACATGTTAAACTTATACACATTACCAATCTTTTGCATTAATACCAATTAATAACATTATATAAAGGTATACACTATCATTTTAATCAATCATTTTACATGCTATTATATATATATATATATATATATTACTTTATTTGCATACTTTGTTTTACTTTAATCAATTATATATATATGTATATATGAAAACTCATGTATAATGATGTCCAAGGTAATCATATCCATGTTCATGTAATACTTTCTTTAAACATGTGATTATACACTCAATTGAGTATTAATATTCCCTACTTGAAAATGCAATCTCTTTTCAATAATACCTATATATATATATATATATATATATATATATATATAGTTGTATAAATCTATTTAAAACTATAAGTAGGATAATCATAATCATATATATATATGTACATGAATGATTTTCTATAACACTATATCATGTTCATGATTAAGCATCTTCATTCCATGCTTTACTCTTCCATCATCATATACTTATAGGTAACATACATATATATATTCATGTTCATGCGTAATTTTATATATATTTCATAACATGCACACCTTGTGTGTAATACCTTGCAATACTTGAACCTAGTTTTAAAGCATCTAATTCTTTCACTTAAAATCTTATATGATATTCAAGTAATTGTAGCTGAACATATCTCGTTGTTCTCATATACTTTATCATAATAATTCATACGCATAATATATGTAAGTATGTACATGTTAGCTCAACTAAATAATAAGTATAATAGTTCATATATTTGTTATACGATATGTTTTATTTTACAAATAAATATTATCCTATATTCTTAAACATACACTTTATATGCACATTATTATTTGCATTAACATTGTATTACACACATATAATGATTACCTATATGTGTGTGTACACACACACACACACACACACATATATATATATATATATATATATATATATATTATATTACATAAATGTAATCATATGATAGCCATATATTATAAACTTTCATTTTTCTTGTTTAAACATTTCTTAACTTCATAGTATAAGTGCATGTTCAAATAAACATTTACTCTATCATTAGAATATATATATATATATATATATACATGTAAGCATAATTGCATATAATAAGCATGTACATAAGTTTGATCATATATGAATTTTTTTATATCGTTATCAACAATCTTTACTTATGTACATATATGATTATATATAAATCTTTACCAACAATCATATTACATGAAGTATATAATTCAATGTGATTCTATGTAGATAGTCATTTAACATATCCACATTTAAACATTAATATAAAATACATTAAAAATTTTGCCTCTAAAATTCTTCACAGAGGCAGAATTCTGAATCCAACTTGTGTGCCATTTTTAATTTCGAAAAAGTCATTTTTAGGTCAAGTGAACTTCCACAAACATAATCCCCTATGTGTCTTGTTTCCAAAACATTAAAATTCATCTCAATATCACATCTATAACTCAAGATATTCAAGAATGACCATAGACTATTCATAAATCAAAAACAATTTTTGTTACCATTTATAAAATTCCTAGAATAAAATGAGAACTGAATTACACCAATTTTCCTTCATCAAAATTTGGATCCTATGTATCTAGTTTACCCAAAATTTTACAGCATAGCATTTTGACTCCTCTACCAAGATTTATGCCCGAAATACCAAAATCTGTTCCATAATAGTCAAAACAGTTTCTCTGAATTTCATGCTAAATTTGACATGCTTGGAAATAAAATTAGGCATTGCATTATTCATATGAAATGTATATTTAGAAGTCTATTTTTCATAAAATTTAACCTCATAGAAATCAAACCACTATACATGAAAATACATCATAATTTCAACAAGTTATTCTAGAATCGAAATCAACAGCTCACGTGAATTTCAATTTCATATTTGGATGACTTAAAGGCAATTTTAGAGCTAGGTTCCTTCTAATTTTTTGTAGAAATATTTCTTATATAGCATTAGAAATTATAGTGGTCTCAATTAGAGTTTTCTAACTCAATTTATGCTAAAATTACAACAATTAATCCATAAGATTTTCATGTCTTCACTTATTGTAACACTTTCTAAAAGTATTTCTCTTTTCAATTGTTCATACTATCACACATTTAAATCATAAATCAACTCTAATTATCTACATGCAAGTATGAAAACCATAATCCCATACCTTGGCTGAATTTGCCTTTAGACTTCAATCTTTTGCAAGTCCTTTCCCTTTGTTATTTCTACCTTATTCTTCTTCTTCTACACATATTCATGCACTCATGAATTAAATCTAAATTCTTATTTATTTTCATTAACATGCATTTTGTCTTTAAGAAAGAATGAGATGAAGACCAAACCCCTTACCTTTACAAACTCCTTTTAAAAACCTTATATCCATCCATATGTATAAGAAATTCCTTGAGAGAATTGAGAGAGAGAGAGAGAGAGACTTATTTCTTTAGGGAGGGATGAGAGAGAATAAGGAAAAATTAAAGTGGTCTTCCTCTTTCCAACATGTAATGCTCTAAAGTGTAAATTGGAAGGATAAGTCTCCTTTAGGTCCTCAAATATTTTACATGTCAAAAATCCTCCCTCACTAAGTATTTCATCACAATTTCAACCCCTTATATTCTCTATCTTTGAAATCAACCCCAATTAATCATTATTTTAATATTAGCCTCTAAATTTATATCCTCTTTTAATTTATCCCTCAAACTATTAATTTTTTTAAAATTATACCATATAATAATTCATACCATATAATTCACACATTTATCAAATAATTAATTACAACTTAATAACATTTATGCCCCAATCAATATCTTAACTATATTTTATTCTAATTATACAAACTATATACTATAATATCAATTGACTATTGTATACTCTATCATATAAGACCATGAATTCATTAGATCTTAACTACTAATAATTCATCCAATAATGCTCAATTAGACTTTGATAACATGTAATTACCCTTAAATTCTATTAGGGCCTATTTTGGGTCCTTACAGTATGACTGTATGAGTGACGTGATCACTTAAATGTAGTCATTGCTCAATAATAAATTTACTCTATATTTTTACCACGGTATGTGGGTCCTCATGGCTAGCCATTATATCCTAGGGTCCTGGATCACCCACTATATACTAAGGGCAACTAAATATTATATAGTATGTTGTATTTCCATTGTATTTAGTATAACATACCCATTATTTATTGTCTTATACACCTTCATTTTCCATGCATTCATCCATAATATCTATAAAACTACAATGTACATGTTAAATAACATGTAAATATAGTGTAAATATGGCATTTCCAATAAGCATATTGTAAGGACCCAAATTAGGCCCTAGTAGAATTCAAAGGCATCATCAAGGTATCAATATTTAATTATTCTTAATTAGATGAATTATTGATAAGTAAGACTTTGTAAATTTATAATGTTATGAGATTGAAGGTGACAAAGTCAAATTACATTGTGATATATAAGTGTCCAATTAAGATTAAATTAAGCTTTATGTTATGATAATAGGAAATTGAAGTAAACTTCCTACATGGGCTAAATGGTAATTTTACTATTTAATTTGAGTTTGGGGTGAATTAGTGGAATTTAAAATAAGTTTTGGGGTAAATGTTGAAATTGAAAAAGTATGCTAGGTGAATGTGTAAAGTGGGCTTATGGTGAGGTAACTAGTTAAGAGAGTTTGGACTTAGTGCGATATTTTCCAACTATTGTCTAAATAAAAGAGTCTTCACGTGAGGAGAGGGTAGATTTTTGCCATTTTCTTCTTCATCTTCTTATTTAATTGGGCTAAGCTTTCCTCACTTTAAACTCATAAATCAATTGTGTTAAGATTTTATTGATTGAAGTCTTGTGAATTGCCAAGGTAAGAGTTCTTTCCCTATTCCATCATCTTCTCTTCTCAAATTGGTAAAGGATTTTCCATGAGATTTGTATTTGGAAGTAAGAAGAGTTTGTGACTTTGATGTAGAAATTAGGACAATTAAAGGAAAGGTCAAAGGCACTGTAAATAAGTAAGAGGAGTAGATTTTTGATAGAAGTATGAGATTTGAACTTTGAAAATAATTTGCATATATGTGATATCTTTCAATTATAAGATATTGGAATTATTTTGATCTTGCATGTGTTTATTGTGATGAAGTTAATATTGAGAATAGCAGGTCATGCATGTGTAGATCATCAAATGATTTTGCATGCACGAGAATTAAAATATTAGGCATTAATGTGAAAGTGTTGTCCAAAAATTTAGATTGACCTCTGGTGACTATTTTGATCATAAGTTGAGTTTTTGAACTCCAAATTTGATGATTCGAGTTGGGATAGAACCAAGACATTTGTGCCTACAAATGTTATAGAAATAATAATAATGTAATATTTCCTTTAAGGTCCTAAAAAAAGCCTAAAATAGGAGCCCAAAAAATGGCTATATATGTATATAATACCTTTGAATAGTCTATAGTTACTGATTTTTCTCAAATTGTTCATGATTGGGTTATATAATAATAATATATTGATTATAGATGGTACTTACAAGAACTTATGAATATTGAAACTGAATGCAAGTTTGATATTACAAAAAATCTATACATGTATATGATGGCATATCAATAGGAATATGGGATTAGGATTCTCATACTTGCATGTGGATAATTAGAGTAGAAACATGATTTAAATGTTTGATAATAAAAATAATTAAAAAGAGAAAAAATTTTAAGAAGTGGTACTAAAAGAGAAGACATGAATGTATTATGAACTAATGGCTATAATTTCAGCATAATTTGAGTTAGAAAACTATAATTGAGGTCATTCCAATTTCTAAGGTTACATAAGAAACATTTCTATAAATTTAGAAGGGACCTAGAAGTAAATAGGTCTATAAGTCATCCAAATATTTAATTGAAAATTCATGAGAGTTATTGATTCTGGTTCTAGAATACATTGTAGAAAATATGTTGTATTTTCATGTCTAGTTGTTAGAATGCTATTAGATTAAATTCTATGAAAAATATACTTCTAAATCTAAAATTTATATGAAGGAAGTTAAGTTTAATTCTATTTTTAATCATGTCAAATTTTAGCTTAATTTTGGATCTATTCATAGCACTATCATTAGGAATAATATTACAAAAATAATATCTTGAGCATTAGAGATGATATTGAAATGATTTTAGATGTTCCAGAAACTAGAAATATAGGAGAACAAGTTTGTAGAAGGAAACTATTGCTAAAAATGATGTTTTCTAGGTCAAAAATGTTATACAAATTGAATCTAGAATTCTGTCTTTGGGTAGAATGTATGTCATGATTACTAGATTTTAGCTAATGATCGTGAGGTAATCCCATTTTCAATCCAGAACCAAAAGGCAACCTATGTCATGATTACTAGGTATTACTTAATGATTGTGACCCCTTGTAACACCCTAATCCACTAACCATGCATAACATCAATGATCATCATGACCTAGCAAAGATAAGGCATAGATAATAATAATCAGCATTGGAGATAATTATTACATGCCATAATAACTTAAAAAAACTTATAATTAAAAAGGCCTAACATAATGCCAAAGAAAATACATAATAAAATCAACGAACAACTGCACTCAGTCAGATCTTCTCTTTAAAGGCTGACTAGCCACCAGCTATCGATCCACTAGAGCGTAACCAGTACCTACATGGATAACAAACCCGTGGTAAGCTATAAAGCTTACTGGGGAACCCAACACCAAGGATAAACTCTAATAAAATATCGTAAAATCATTACACCCTTCAAATTTAAGGAAACATATAAGTCTACAATATTAAATGATCTCACCCTTATTATACCAAATGAATTTGCAATCTTAAACATGAACATTATTCTTACAATCATCTATACCTCATAGTAATTGATAGTACAACTTTAATCATAAGCATTTAATCACATTTATTATGCATGATATGCCTCAATGTTCACTCAAAGCATAAGGAAGTATACATATCTACATCATCTATAAGAGATATTTTAGGCGTTAATACTTCACTTATGTCATGCAATCTTAGTTATATAATACAAAGTAGAGAACTACATTTCATTTATATCATTCTAGCCAAAAAGGAATTCTATCAAGCAATATAGTAAGCCATTTATCATGTTCACATTACATAGGTGAAGCAATTGCTATATATATATATATCCTTATTTAATAGTACATTGCTAAATCTTTTAACTTTTAATAGCCTACCTAAGTGCTAGTTCAATGAATACCAAAGGTATCAAATGATGGACCAAAAGGGCCGAACTATGGTTCCATAAAGGCACAAAGAAACAGGCCTAAACGGGGTCGGCAATGTTTCCAACAAGGAACAAACAATAGACCCAAACAGGGTCGAACAATGGTTCCATAAGGAACAAGACCCAAACGGGGTCAACTATGGCAGCTGCTGAATCCTTCTAGGCATGCCTATCTAATCCATAACTGAACTAAGACCTGTAGGCTTTATCAATATAAGAACATCTTGAATTCATCATATTCTTCCTTATTTAATATAACCTTTTCTTAAATCATTTTCCACAAATAAACACATATCATTCATTTCAATAGCAATATCGGCTTGAAGTCCTGATAATCAAGAATGTAGATCACATGTTTATATACTTGCATAGCCATCAGATAACTTATATCTTACACTAGAATTCTTTAGCATAAATGTAACTGAGTATTATGCAATACTAGATCAAAACAATGTTTTAAGAACCTAATGCAATACGCATCATTGAATATAAGATCATGAAGTAATAACATGATTTGAATTTCAAGGTTGACTTTGGTAATAACCGATGATAGTTCATGAGAATGAATCCATACATATAGTCATACAAACCATGAGCACATGACTCCACACGTAAAACATATTCAATAAAGAAGAACAAACCTGAGAGGTTCCTCAATACCATCTCTCTTTGCGTCATTATACTCAATTTAGTCATCGCACATTCATTTTATTCAATACATTATATACATGCATTCTATGTCTCACAAGTAGTGAAAGTAATCAAATGTGAGATTAACGTTTACCTATGTCATTTATAATGTCTTAGTAAGGCTTCACCATTCAATTATTTCATTTAGAAATCATATGGCTTATTAACCACAACTTAATCAACATAATCATCGTGTACATCACTTATGGTCCATTTAATTCTCTCTAATTATATTTTATAATACAAGATTCATGATTTATAAAGAATTTATAGCTTAGAGTGTAAATTAGAACCATTAAAAGAAAACGTACAAGTGGTCATACCCGAGAAAGGAGAGAAAGCATACACGATCACACAAGGAGAACAAAGGCCAAACATGCTGCCAAGCAGAGGGAGAATTAAGCCATTCACGTGGCCACGTAAGGAGAAGGGTATCCATTCACGTGGCCATGCAAGGAAACCAAAGACCAATCACATGGCCATGGAGAAGAAGAAATAAGATATTCACATGGCCACGCAGAAAAAACCATAAGGAAAATGCACGACCATGCAAGGAGAAAACAATGAAGAGGCACGACCATGCACTGAAGAAGCAAGGACATCACGTGGTTGTGCAAAGGAGAATGGGTATGCATGGCCACACGTGAAGGAAAGGAGAAGGACACACGGCCACGCAAGGCATATTGGCAGTCTAGATTAAAAATTCCGATTTCCAGCTCAATTGATTTTGAACCCCAAAACTCATATCAAGTACTTAGATTTAAATCATTCTCTATTCATTTAAGTCACTAAAATTTAACCTTCACTTTAACTAAGGGGACACATACAAGAACATAGGGAAATCATCAAGTAAACATTTATATGGAGTTCCCATACCTCAATACCAGCTTCATCTCCTTCAAAAATTCACAGATCTAACACTTTCTTCCTTCTCATAGTCTTGATCTATATGCTTCTCCTCTCTCCTTAAATCTTAACTCACAAACCCTAACTCCCCTTCTCCAACCTATAAGCAGCATACACACACATACAGAGAGAGAGACAGCTATCTCCCCCAAAAATGCCGATCCCCTCAATCTCTAATCCCCTTGTTTCCTTCTCCAATAAGCTATTGAGTGAGTTAGTGGGATAAAATATATCATTGTGAATTTCCAAACCTGCCCTTATTCAATTTGACCCCATCAACTTATCTCTTTTAACATTAACACCCAAACTTCTAATTTACTTCAACTATATCCTTTTTAATCTTAATTTTAACCATACTCAATTTACGTACATGCTAAAATTACCAAAATACCCCTAATGGGTCTTAACCTTAACAATGCAAAATAATTTAATATTTACCTTAATTAACCATAATTCTCATCACTTTACTATAATCTGGTTAGGGCCATGATTGGGTCTTTACAATTCTCTCCTCCTTTAAAGAATTTCGTCCTTGAAATTCAAGCATATCATCTTTATCTCTAATGCTAAATAAATTTTAAACTCAATCTTATCTATAAACAACTATAGCCATAACAAACTCATCTATCTCTATCATTAGTAGCTGCCTCTGATTTTTTTAGATACTCTTATGCTCATTACATTTCCTATCAGTTTTCCCTTTTTAGCTGGGTCAGATATGCGATGCAATGCTTTTCATGTGATATGGGACGTTATGCAATGCGTTAATGACTTCATGCATGCGATAGAATACAAATGGGTATTCCCATAAACTGTACATGTCTTATCCCCTCCTGATATAATGAAATATGCTCAATTGCCCAAGCTAATTAGGAAAATCCTGACAATCATATATGGAGCAGATATAGAGCATCTTATTAACCTAAACATCTTGCATGATCAGCAATTCCAGAACTCAATTATCTTTTTATCATATAAACTTTTTCCTCAAACACCTTAATAAACAATCTAGATATACATATAATCAACTCATGCTATACTTCAATCATAGATCATCAAGGCTTTTATGCACTTCCAATATCAGGGAGTGAGAGATAACAATAATTCCTTAGATGTCATCTCATAAATTTCTTTTTGAATTAACATCCTATTAGTACTCCAATATCCATCAATCGTAAGTTAATCATTCTTTGCAATCATTAAAATTTACATCTCAATGACAGTAACATCTAATACGGTTATTTAGTCTATACCAATATCATCTCTACATCCAAGAACCATTCGTAATTTCGTATTGCCCATAAAAGACTAAACCTGGGCTCTGATACCACTAATTGTAACACCATAATCCACTAACCATGCATAACATCAATCTCATCATCATGACCTAGCAAAGATAAGGCATGGATAATAATAATCAGCATAGTCCATAATTATTACATGCCATAATAACATAAAACAAACTTATAATTAAAAAGGCCTAACATAATGCTAAAGAAAATACATAATAAAATCCTCGAGCAACTGCACTCAATCAGATCTTCTCATCAAAGGCTAACTAGCCTCTCTTGATAAGCTAACATTTAGCATTACCAAAGCTTTTATCGTCACCTGGGTGATCAACAAACACATAGGAAAATTAGAAAGTCAATGAGATGCCTAAATGAAAACTTCCCTCAGTCATTATCAGATAATCAATTGCAAAGTTTCTGTCTTGGCTTAAAATTGTAAGCTTAGGGGACACCAACCTATAAAGATATCAAAAACAAAAATAGGTGCTACTCAAGTATACTTGAATGAAATGTATACGATTGCTAGAGTTTCAGTAACTTTCTGTCTTGACTTAAAATTCCTTTCTTTTAAGTTCCTTTTAAATCCTTCTTAAAGTCAAAGGAGATGGAAAACAATATAAAGTAGGCACATCAGTACATAACAAGTATAACAAATAGCATAAATATATGTCTACAAACACCAAAAGATAAAATAAATTACAATTCCCAAATTTATGGCAAAACTAGACCATCCATCTTTGACAGATTCCAGCACACAATAGAGAGATGGACTGATTTTTCCTTTTTTTATAACTACATCACATAATTTCAGTTGTTGATAATGCAATGTTAGGAAGGTACCAAGAAATTTAACTAACATTGAAAGAATTCATTGATGATTGAAGTCTTTGTGCAGCCATCAGAGCAAGTAAGCCACCATCATCATGTCCAACAAGCACTATCGAAGAAAACCCCACCTCTGAACAGAAAGCAAGAAACAAGTCAACCTGAAGCAACAAACAAGATACAGAGTCATAAATGAATCAAATATATAACCTATTTGCATACAAAAGCTATATGCATAATTAGTAGCATGTGACAATTTTAAGAATTATGATCCTCACAGTGTCTATGAGATCTCTTGGAGTAGGAAGTGCAACACCAGTATGATAGTAATCTATACCCAAACCACTACCAATGTTTAGGTTATCAACTTCAAAACCTCGAGATCGGATTTCGTCAATGTAGTTAACCATCAGAACTGCAGCATCCCTGAATATATCCACCTATAACACATAAAAAGAAGAGCATTAATTTTCATGAAAAGTTTAAAGGCACAATTTTATTAATAATTGAAAATGTGAGTTAGAACTAGCTGCCCAACAGCAGAAAATATGATACCAGGTCAGTTGGACAAAACAATTGCTCGTCCCTGTTACAACTCATAGTAACTGTCAAGACTCTAAAATTAAAGCAATACATAGAGAGGAACAGGAATTTTGGTAGTTAAAAATTGATTTTCTTGTAGTGATTAGAGCCTATGAAACAAAGTTTATTGCCAATAGAAATCCATAATCAGTTTATAAAAATTATATAAATTGAGATGAAAATTTCAAGCTGTAACACATTAAGAAATGGAGAATTTAGCTTACAAGTACCTCGGGTAAGACTGCATCTTCCTATGAAATAAAGTATATAAAAAAATTGTAAGTTTAGAGCTAAAATCAAAACATATTGACATATAAACAAAAGGGTTAACATGCACCAGCAATTTTCTTTTTTTGCCTAGCGACTCCAACATCTTCATGAGGAATGACAGTCAAAATATAGAGTAGACTTGTGAGAAAACAAATAGGCAAAGACTGGTCGATAGTTTAATGCTTTGCATATCTATGAAATATATCTACTCCAGAAGAGCACATCACTAGGATACTCCATTGCAGCCATAGATGCATCAGCTCAAGGAAGATTACACTATTTCAGGTAATAGCAATTGAAATTGCTGCTAAATTTCTTTAGAATATCTCATATATAAAGATAATTAATATTCATGGCAAAAATAAGAACACTGTGTAACACTTTTCTTTGCGACTTAACAAGCCATCATATAAATGAAGGAAACAAGAAGGAAAACAAACGACAATTTACCTCCCCATTCCTTGTGCCAGTCTGAGATGAACTATGATGATGAGCAGTAGAAGCATTGTTACTTCCTTCTGATTCCAAATGGCCAGATGTGATCCTGGCAATCACCTGCTCAATGAAAGCCACAAGCTCTGAATAAGTACCACGCATATGAGATATCTGTAAAAACTAAGTATCAGTTCTCAGAAGAAGATGGCCCTACAAGTTAGAGACAAACCTCAAGCCTTTTTAAAACATGGTTTCAAAAAAAAAAAGATGATGCACTTGCTAAAGAAATTTTTGTACTAAAAAAGCAAGGTACATTCCTGAACATGTCCAAAAAGAGCAAGGTACATTCTCGAAAAGGTGCAAACAAGGTCAAGATGAATAAAGGAAAACATTTGATAATTGTTGATTTGTTTCAGAACCCAAAAAAATGATTTGTTTTCCAATGTAAAGATCAAATCTCCAAAGCCCATAAAGTAAAAAAGGTAAAGCCTTCAAAAGGTGGTCCACTGATGTGACCAGTATTTTTTCAATAATCATAGAGAACGAAGAGATCCTTCTTTTTTTCAATTTTAACAGATAACAAAGAGATCCTTTTAGTAAACCTAGTTTCAGGTAGTTAATTAATTCAGTCACATGGCCAAGGATAAGTCATTTTGGAAACATTTTTCGACTATCACTATAGCTAATTCAGTAAAAGAATTCCATTAAATTTTCTAGATGTATCTGCAAGTTTACCATGCACAAAAGAAGAGTACAGTTTACCATGGTTCAGTTGGATACAGGTCAACAGATTTCACCCTCTTTGATCTTTGAGCAAGTTTCCTATAATTCACAGGTCAGACGAAAATATCACATATAAGAGTGAGAAATTTCTATAAGAATGATGAGATCTATTGTACCAAAAGAAGGAAAACTAAAGAATGTTAACACAAAACAAAACCAAAGAAAAAAATCATTAGTTCTAAATCAAACACCAGATCTCAAATGAAAAGGAAAACAAAATCACTAGTTGATCCCTAAAATACTACTTTGCATGATAATAGGTGTTGTTCATGAATATAATCAGAAAACATACAGCAATTACAAAACAAAGGGCATTAAATCCCAAAAAAAGTGATTAGGCACATAATGCTATTGTATACAAGTTTCAAAGTCATGGAAGAAAGATTCATATCAAATAGAAAAACCCAGCTGGCTACATTAGGTTCCTAAAAAAGAAATCACGAGTACCAAACATCACAAAATTGCATACCCATTTTACAGATTTGATTCCCAGCCAGCTTTTGATTGGTAATCTTCCCGAAAAAATGCCACGTTTTTCTATGACTTGATTTTCTAAGTGTCCTCCCTGTTACATTGCCCCTCTCGATCTCAATGGCTGAAAGAAAACCATGGCCCCTCACCCAAATTGTTGCCGCCTAACATTGCTGCATCCCCACCATCCCTTATCGCCTCTCTTTATCTCTCTCTTATTCTTAGAATTGATATTTTTTCTCCCCATCGCTCTTCTCTGTATTTTTTTTTCTTTTCTCTGCCCTCTTCTCTATCTACCTCTCCCCATCGCCCGATGAGAAGCTTAGAGATCTGGTTGATTTTGGAGAATAGACATTGTCAAGAGATATGGAGCCATCAAGAAGATTGACTGCAGCTTTTGGCTCCGTTGCTGGATCTCCCATCTATGCCTTTATTGTCTTGGAGTACCATTATTTCTCACTTTCATTTTCCTCGGAGTAAGAAATGGATAATTTAGGTTTTCAGCATTTTTCACTTTGAACAAAATGGAAGCTTTCACTCTTCAGCGTTTTTGGTGGACGATGGTAATTACGACTTTTATTTTTTATTTTTATGCAATAATTGAATGATGAATTTTGGGAGCCAAATAAATCCCGCCTAAATTTATCCGGAGCAGTAACAACCGGATTGGTTGCATTTTAACCACCGGATAAAGGCCCTTTGTTAGACAATAATGAAATTTCAGTTCTAACGACCGGATTAAATT
>CM075819.1:28684617-28749398 GCA_037975025.1 Excoecaria agallocha
AAAATTCATTTAGAAATATGACCTTCAAACTTTATGTTCAATATTCGAGCAATGGCAGACAGTTGAGTCATTTTCTCATAGTTTGGCCATAATTCTTGGTCAGCCGATTCTAGTAAGTCAAAAAATATTTTTGTACTTGGGTTTGGTTCCTCTTCAATATTTTGTATATTTTCTTGAAAGCAATAACCAGCTGCATCATAAACCATTTGTGCTTAAAGATTTTCATTTACATCCACATTATTTGGTCGAATACTTGCTCCCCCTGGAAATCCATCTATATTTACTCTTGAATATACTTGATTACCCCTAGAGGTGCTACAAATTATTGGCTCTCCGTGCCTTGTCCATTCAAAATAATTTGGAACAAATCCTTTTTTAACAAATGTAGATGTACTTCATCAGTAGGGAGGAAATGAATATGTTTGCACTTTTTACATGGACATCTGATTTTTGGACCATCCATATATACGGGGTGCGAAGTTGCATACTCAATGAATGATTGAATGCCCTCAGCAAACTCAATATTAATGCAACCATCAGGCATTAATCGCCTATACATTCAAGATCTATCAACATTACTCATACTTACGTAACTGTTATTCAAATAAGATAATTTGATAATTAGATTTATAGGTTAATTAAATAGAGAGGTTAATCAATGTATTCAATTATAACTTAAAAAAACCACATCAAAATTTTCAGCAAACAACCCAAATATGCAATTATATAGGCTGATCCTACTCCTAAAATTGGAACAAAACAATTCATGGCATAAAAATAAGTTGCATCAAGGTACGTGGCACTTAACCATGATAACCGAGTTATCCTTTGGAAACCAGTAGCCCGCAGGTCGAATCGTTTCAGCCTATATACCTTGATACAACAGTGATACAAAATAAGTATTTTATCTTATTTAATGGAATACATTTTTAGAAGTTATAAATCTATGTTTGACAGAACAAGTAAATGGATTTGCATACATACATAACAATCGAATATAAAAGAGATATATGCATGTGTATAAGAAAACAGAACTAAAAGGCTGAGTTCCAAAAAATGAACATAATTAAGCATAGCACCAAAACTAGAAAAATAAACAAAGTATAAAACTGTCAAAGTAAAATAACAACCCAAAACCTGACAGCAGAGAGAGCCCTCCAAATAGATACAACCCATAAAGAGCACCAGCACAAATTAGAAACCAAGACAACTATCAGCCTTTGCCAAAATAGCTAGCTAGATAAAGAAAAAACAGACTAAATTTAAGTGAAATGCTAAAATGACTAATTGTAAAGAGCAATAGAAAATAAAAAGCTAAAAAGCAAATAAAGAAACATTTATGTCAAAATATTAATGATCTCGACATCAAATAAGGTTTAGATAATTAAAAGCATTATATCTTAAACATTATAATCTTAATCTAATTAATGAGGTCCTTATTATATGTACATAGTGCAAAGAGAAATTTGAAGAGTTCAATATGTGATATTCCTATTGCATGTAAGTTTATTTATACCTAAAATATCCTTAGTCATTGTAACATCCTAAAAATCATATGTGTTCAAAAGAGTATAAGAGGTTAGTTCATGGAAATATAAATGTTGATTTGTAGGAAAAAAGAAGAAACTAAAAGTTCATAAAGGACTTTATTAAATAAAATTAAAATTTTAGGAACTATAAAGTAACTTGGTAAATGGTTATAGTTAATAAATTTCAAACCAATAAAGAAACATTAAAGCAACTAGATAAGTAAAACCTTATTTAAATCCGACAGCTGCCAAACTAGGAAGAAAAAGAATTAAAATTATAATAGATTAGTATCTCTTGAATTGGTATTATATCTTTTGCTGACAATCGATTAGTGCTGTTCATGAAGTTGGAATAGGACTTTATAAGAATATGAAAGAAGAAAAAATAGAAAGGGAAAAATAATTATCTCATCATCTATTGATAACAATTAAATGGTTGAAAGTATAAAGAATTTGAAAATGCAACAACTTCCTTCTATTTCTAATTCTGAATGTATAAAATAATATCAATACTTTGCCCAACAAGCCATAAGACAAACCTCAAGTGCCTCGGATGGTTATAAGTAGTCACATATATATATGTTACAGGCATATAAATAAGACATTGGTAAGTCCACACATTGAAACATAGAGAAATATTTGGAGCAAAGAGCATAATAAAGGTTCAATTCATTGATCTTAAGAAAAGACAGGGCCTGATATCACACAACTTCAGTGAACTCCAGCCACAATTGGTTTACAAACAAAAAAAAAGGATATCATATAAAACTAGACATACATGTCAGCCTAAGTTATATTAAAGAAGGTTATGGGTGTATAATTCAAATATATAATTGATACTTTGGACTTTAAAGCAATTGTTACTAACACTTTAATCCCACTATTATTTTATATGAAACCTGGAACTACAATTAGAGGGGCTATGCATTTTTTAAAGTGTAGGATAAACAAGCTACTTCTAATTTATAAACCAATTGTAATAGGTAAACATTGGAAAGCAAAAGCACAACAATGTATAAGCTAATAAAGTATAGTTTGAACTGATTTCAGTAGAATTTTAAGAAGGAATAAATAATAATAAAAACCCTAAATCATACTTACTCTGCTAACTCAGGTCTATTTCAAGTCATTAAGTGATAAAAAAGGTTTCTTCCTTTTTAGGAAAAAATTAAAAAATAAAATCTTAAAATGAAGAAGATGGAAACCAGAAACTAAAAATAGAAATGATACTAAATGTGACCCAATTTGGTTGCATTTTGTTATTCACATAATACTATGAAGGATTGTGGTTTAACCTTCATATCAAGAGGTTCCCCACTAACCATAATGTGCTTTAACCTTCTAACACTTCAAGGATTATGGTTTGATTAAACTACTACCCTGTGTTTCCATTTTGTGCAGCGGGCTTAGTTTTCTGTTATTAAATACTGACTTTTTTGCTTTTCTAACATAAGTAATAAGGAAAAAAGAATAACCCTATAGTATGTTAGATCATTTATAAGAATTTCATGTTAGACAAGCAAAGAGGCAATTTTTGGTGAAGAAAACTGACAGTCACAAAAAGAAAGTGAAATGCATTGATTGATACAAATCAAACTACAACACTTGATCTGTTAGATGCCTAAACCATAACTTTATAGATATGGAAACCAATATTTAATCAAAAGAAGTATCTTTTACATGCATGGCTCCTATACAATATAGCTGAGTTGAGTTAAAAGTATTCTAAATTTGAGCCTAGGTACAACCTATTCTCCCAATTGTTTCATTTCTTGCCTCTTGTTTTATCTTTTTTCTAAGAGTGACCATCTAAGATGTCAAGATATAGAACATGTCAGCCTGAATTTGTTTTTTACAGCATTGAGAAATATAAATACATTATAAATACAAATTGAATTTGATTGACCATGAATAAATGAACAAAATATAAAAAAAATTGTAATATAGTTCCACTTGATTATAGTTACTAATAATAGTCTGCATAAATGTTGCTTTTATTGATTCAAACTTCATTCTTACATTATTAGCTTTTAGCAAAGCAAAAACAGTTCCATTTTTTGAAATTTTCTTTCCTTTTCTAGTGGTCACTAGACAAGTCATATGTGTTTGGAAGTTCTATTGAAGATGGCCTTTTAAATATATGAGATTATAATAAGGTAGGAATTATTAGTCGTATGATGCATGCACTTTAATCTTTTTGAATCATTAATGCATCTAAGTTTGTTGCATAATATAATATATATCCTTGGCATTGTAGACTTGAGAGACATTTTGTACTTAAGACTCATATATCTTGAAATGCAAAAAAAAGGAAGAAAAAGTGTATGGACTCATTTTCATCTCACTTGCAAACACTCATGTGGAACTAACTATCTCTAAGTGTGAAATAAGATTGTTTTCCTCTTCACTTTTGTATGCTTCAAGGCAGTAACTCCATCTTATAGAGTAAAATTTCCTTCATTTTTTAACTTCTCAAGTTTTTAGAAGACTTGGTTCAACTGTTGTTTATATTTGGGTCAGATGTCTTATTTCCATGCTCTAAACTATTCAAGTGGAAATGATTATTTACTCTCTTAACTTTTTTGTGTAGGTTGGTAAGAAGATGGATCATACAAGTAAAGCCCCAAGTTCTCCTGTAAGATTATTTTTCCAGCATGCTGGACAAAGGTTAGTAACTTTGAGTCTTTGGGCAAGGACTAAACTCAACGTCTTAGATGAAAACCTTATTATTGAAGAAGAATATTCAATAACTCTTGAAATCTATCTGCAATTTGCCAATTTCAACTGTGGGTTTTAGCATAATTGGTTGATCACTATTTGTTGTGGTTCCAAAATATGGATCGAAATACCAGACAATTAATATGATAACTCGGATCATCAAAGGGAGACTGAAATCTTGGACCTCATTAGAGAGAGCTCCGATCTCTTGTACTTTCGTGCTCAAAAATTTTGACTTCCTTTATTACTTAAATCTATCTCTAAAAATAGAGATTACAAGATTATAAGTCTCTAATAAAATAGGAATTATAATTAAACTAGAAAACTATGGATTTATTCTAATTAGGAAGTAAGAATCATTTTCTAACTAGGAAATAGAAATCCTCCTAAATAGAAAATAAATCACCAATTAAAATTAAATTATATTATAACTAAAATACTACTACTAAATATAAATATTTTTATAACTAAAATATTGCCTTAATAAATTCAAAACTTATAACCATAACACTATCAGATGTGCTGGAATTCGTCAAAGCACTTAAATACTATGGCACAAAATGCCCTCACCATCTGGCCTTCTACCCCTCTCATAATCTATTTGGTCATCACTATGACCTCAAGTTGCCATCGCAAATTTAATGGCTCACCTATTTAGATACAGAGATATCTTAGAGGAGACTATAATTCCAATTTTATTCTTTCATTATTCAATAAAACTTCCTATAGAAACAGTTAGGCTCTTAGAAATCATATCAGGAAAACTAAAATTATAGCTCTTTAATATGATTCTAATGACTTTATGGATATGACAATATGACAAGATTTATTAGAATCATTTGTAGCAGGTTATTGGAGACCTAGCTTATATAATGTTAATATATGTGTCTGTCCTTTTATTTTGGTATTTTCTTGGGCTAGCTTATATAATGTTAATATATGTGTCTTTCTCGAATTCTGAATTGTGTTCATGTTTGTTTTTATAATCAAGTTTATCTTAAATGGTAGTACTAGATTTCTTTTGACAGGTCACTTATTTCAAGTTGGACATAATAATTTTTTGAAGTCGCTCATATATATATATATATATATATATATATATATATATAATATTTTTAAGGATAAAGCAATAGATTTTCATTGGAATGCATATAATCTGTGGAGAATTGCTAGCGTGTCGGATGACTGTGATGCCATTGGAGGAGGAGGGATGCTACAGGTATGAGTTAGTGTTTTAGAATTTGATTTGCTTAGGAGATTAGCAAAAGCGACTTATAAAGATAGGCATAAGCTCTTTGCTTATGAGTTCACTTGGCTGGTGAAGGACAAGATAGTTGTTAATCGAGAGGATAGGAAAAGAAAAGAACTGAAAATTTAATTGATTTACTATAGCTGGACAAATTCAACCAATAGGAGGGGATTTTAAGGTATTATTCTTGATTAAAAAAATATTGTTCACTATAAAGGGAGGTCATATTATTCTCATGTTACTAATATTGGACATATTGCGAATTGAGATTTTAAGGGATGGCTTGTTCCATTCTCATCCTTTCTTTTCTTTCTTTCCCTATTTTTTCTCGTATTTAAGTCTCCAACACTAAGAAGATCTTGTTCTTCTATGTCAATCTCATCAAGGTAATTTTTTTATTTCTCCCATCTTTGCTTACTAATTATGAAGTTTAATTGCTATCTTACTAGGTTTAATTGTTGGGTAGGTCCTGCTTTGTTTAACTTTTGTGGTATCGATTTTTTTGGTTCATAGAGGTATATACATCAGCACAATGAGGTAGAGCTCTCTGCACTTGGAGCAAGTATATGATTGCTAGCCCATATGATTCTTGTCCTTTTTCTTCATGTAAAAGAGAACACAAGCCACCACTTCCTCTAGGTACACATGATTCTTGTCCTTTCTCTCCTTTTCTATCCTAGGTGAAGATGGAAGTCAGTTAGCTTGTTGGTTTCTATAATTTGAGCTTGCCACTTGCCAATCCATTTATTCTTTTCTAGATTAAGGATAAGCTAAATAGATACACTTTGGCATTTATCTTAGTAATCTCTAGCTGTCAGCCATTCTTGTCTGAATTTTTAAACACAAATAGATCTAGTAGTGATAGGTTGATACTAAGTTCACTTTTGTATGTTTGCACCTTAAGTTCATTGGGAGAAGAGTTCAGCCTTTTTTTGTGGTCTGTTTTGCTGCTAAAAATCCCTAGGTTTAGCAGCAAATATGTTGTTGACTTTTGCAATTGATACTGGAATCACATCAGGGCTACTCAAATAGGCTCAATTGCTAGAATCTCTGCTGCAACTTTTTATATATTGATATAAGCATTAGAGGCTTAGATATTAATAACAGTTCAAAAAAATTCAAATTGATAACATAGTGTTATGTTGGTTTCATCTATTTTGTTTTTTTTTTCTTACTCATTACTTTTAATTTTCATATTCTTATTCTAATTAAAGATAATTATTGAACATATTGTTGTATTCATGTTTTCCAACAGTAGATGAAAGAGCAGATGCATCTATTCACATCTTGCATTGACCATACTAATGGCTCAAGTGCTTCACCATATGATCAACGCATAGGGTCATAGATATTGTTTTACCCACATTATAGTTATTAGTATATATTATGACATTTTATATATCATTTGTTACTGCAATATATGCATGTATTATTTTGGATATACAAGTAATTTAGATATGCACTTGTAAATAACATTTTTTCAATAATATATATATATATATATATATTAAATGTTGAGTAATTTATAAATATGAATTTGCAGTTTTATTGTTTAAATGATGAAATCTCCATTTTAATTTAATAAATAAAAATAATAATTTTAATTTAGCAACTTTAGGAGAGCACATTAGCAACAAATAATTTGCTGCTAAAATTACATTAGCGACAAATTTTTTGTTGCTAAATAAGAGAAAAATGTGTTGTATGGCGATGAATGTATTGTTGTCACAAAATTTAACGAGAATATTATTGTAGCAATATAGTCATTGCAAAACTTAGCGTGAACAATGTCATAGTAATATTGCAACGAAAATAATGTCATCGCAAAATTTAGCATGAACAATGTTGTAGCAAAATTACGACGAAAATACTGTCGTCACAAAATTTTGCATGAACATTGTTAAAGCTATTTAGCAACGAATGTATTGTCATCGCAAAATTTAGCTAGAACATTGTCGTAGCAAAATGGCGAAAAATATTTAGCAACAACATTGTGTTCTTTCTAAAATTTGGAGATGACTTATTGTCATCGCTAAATTTTGCTATAATGACTTTTGTTTCAAAATGATGGTTGTCGCAAAGTTATCGCCAAACTGGTTTAGCGACGAAAAAATATTAGTTAGCGACGATTTTTGTTGTCGCTATTTTGCATTTTTTTAGTAGTGTTTATATACTTTAACTATAATCCTAAGTTACTACATATCAATCTTAAATAATCATTGGATGTACTCATCTATCTTAAAAGCATGGTAATATCAATCTATGTTTCATAGAAAGGACATTATAAATCATAGAACTTTAAGTTAATAAAGTAGATCTTTATGCACTAATAGATGTTAATAATTTCGATGCCTTATTAATGTGTGTATCACAATCTATGTATCAAGATGTATATGAACAACCTTAACTTACAGTTATTCTTATTATGCCAATTCTTTCTCTCCTTTGTTCCCATTGGATTATTAACTTACTTCCATCTCAAGCACCAAATCATATTGAGTTCACCGTTTATAGGTTCGTAAATCATATATGTTTGCATGCAAGATATTGTATATCATTTCCCAATTGAAAGCAAGAAATGTGTAGTTAAAAGGAAAACATATAAGACGATATAACTATTGAAAGACATCACCAAGCATAAGCACATATACATATATTTTGCATTCCTAAGTATAGGAAAAACTTACATTTACATTAATAATTTCATGGCTTTCATAGACAAGGAGTTACATAGATCATTTAATAATATTAAGCAAGCAACACATATAGTTTTAAGGAAAATACCTTCACCAATATAATAAAGGATAAGACATTAACAATGCACAAAATCATTATGCATTTGGCTTTTAACTCCAATATGTATATGTGCTGCTATATGTTGCAAATATATATATAATGTAATTTTCTTTAATCTCATGCGACACATGTGCTATAGGATTTCATATAAAGATGAAGATCAATTAAGTACTATTATAGAACTTTTATCTTTTACTATCACGTATTGCTTTCTTTATTTGATATTTAGCTTGTATATTTCTGATCAAGTGGATAATGGGTTATACAATAACACCCGAAGGTACGTAGTGTCTAACCGGTTAAGTGGACCCAAATGGGGCTATTTATAATTCAAATGGGGTCGAGTTGCGCTATACTTTATGATCAAATGGGGTCAACTATACTTAAGCTTTTAAGTAGACATGAACTAGGTTAGCTACAACCAAAATGGGACTATTTATGATCTAAATGGGACCATTTATGACCCAAATGGGGTCGAAATTATACTATAGCAGTTGTAAGGTACCCTTATAGGCATACTTATCTATCCACATCCTAAACACCACACAAGCGGATAATTCTCGTTGCTTTATCTTTCTTTATTGTGTCCAAACATATACATCTATGTATATGTATACTCTTGTGTAACTATGTAAATGGTACTCATATATATGTTCATGTATATCTATAAATATGTGGTCATATACACTATTGAGTATTGATATTATGTACTTGTAATTAGTTCAAGGCATGTAACTCTTTCATATATGAATTATGACGATACTTAACATCATACCATATTGAATTTTTTTAATCCAATAATGTGTACGAACACATTTACCTTTAAGGTATACTTTATAATCATAACCACTTAATAACATACTTTTATAATCATATATGTACATATATACTTTGCTATCCCTCTTATATGATAGTTTCAGCACAACTATAATCATGTGAAAACATTAATATGCACAGTAATATTTTACAATTACACTTTAATACACACATAGAATGATTACCTATATGTGTGCATATATATATATATATATATATATATATATATAGTCATACACACACACACACAATCATGTATAGTTATACAAATAACTATAAATATACAATTTTCACATCTATGTAAATATATGTTCATATAAGATGATACATAGTGACTAATATTTATACACATGTATACATGTATAATCAGTACAATACTAGTGTTGTAAATGAACATACAACACTCATTCATACCATCCCATATTATTTTAATATCTATACATGCATATATATATATATATATATTCGATACTGAAATCACATATATATAAATACACAATCTTAAATACACATATGCATATGCAAATACGTGTAAGTACATAGCACTATAACTATAGGTTCTCTCACGATAATATATGAGTACAAATATACAATCATAACTATACTATTTCCAATAAGTAATATTCATTATGATTGTTCAAGTACTAAATATATATCTATAAGTTCTTTTAAATTCATAACTAGTTTTGCATTAAAGTATTTCTATTTCTCTATGTACTTGTACCATATTTTAAATAAATTCTTCATTGTTAAATTATTCTACATATCTTTACTTTCTCTTTTAAAGCCTGTTAGAATTAGAAATATATCTAATTATATGCCTTCTTAAACAAACATGTTAATTGAGTTCTTAAATAATTTAGCAAAGTGATTTAAATACTCTTTCAAGTAATTATATGAGATGGCATCTCAAAATTCCATAGAAAGATAACAGTGACTAGCTTGTTCGCTAGATTAGATGTACGAAACAACAATTTTAGGAGAAATGATCTCTATAAACTTATTCATATGTGTTTCTCGTTTCTACAACTTAAAACTCAACTCATTAGCACTTCGAAATCTAAAGATAATCAAGAAACACTATAACATGTTCCCATTACCAAGGCAGTAGGAGAGATAGATGGAATTTTCAAGAAAGAGAAGAGAGAGAGAGAGAAAGAAAGAGAGAGAGAGTAAAGGATGAAGATCTTTAAGATAGAGATGGTTTTCTTCCATTTTTTCCCCTTCTCCTCTAAAACCAAGAAATAAGTCTTTTTTCTCCTTCATGCACATTCTCTTAATAAAATAAGATGATAAAATTTCCTTACATTTCCTCTTCTTTTTACATGTTAAAAATCTATCCATCCTTGTTTGTTTCTTTCAATTTTTACCCCATTCTTATTTTCTTTCCTTTAATTACACACCAATATTCTTTCTTTTATTGTAATTGACCCACAAAATCACACTTATGTCTTAATTGGCCACTTAACTATATTTTTACTCCAATTATGCATATGGTAAAATAACTATTTTACCCACTATCACTTAAAATAATATTTATCAATGTCTCAACTTATAATACTTCAATTAATTAAACTTAATTAGACCTTAATGTCATATTAATTTCCATAAATCCTCTTAGGGCCAATGTTGGGTCTTTACAGTGAGCTTATTACAACTCAAACCTACCATAATATATACAACTTTATATACATATTACTTATAATACAAATTCATAAAAAATATTAATAAAAAACTCCTTATATCAACTTCTTATCAAACTTGTGCTGGCCTTTCTTGATGCAAAACATATCCCTGAGCAAAAGTCTTGTCTAGTGATTTTACACGAAAAAATAACACATGTTGAGCTATAAAGCTTAGTGGGGAACAAATCATGACGGACAACCACTCACAACAGTCATCAACAAACATTCAACATGTAGCACTTATTTAATAGGATTATAATAATAATACAATATTAATAATGGAAACATAATAATGTATGCAATTAATAATATAACAAAGCTCAACAAATATCTTAGCATGAATAAATTATATGGATGATTGATATAATATATTCATTTATATTTTATAAACCATTACTATAATTAGAGCAAATCATATGTGTCATCAATAACATCTGAGCATTTATGCTTTTAATCCAAGTATTGTAATTATAATTATTAGCCTGCTTCAGTTCCATGAGAGGATAGCGGGAACTATAAATGCCTTTAGGTATCAAAATTGTGGATATCAAGAGATATTGAATCTTTAGACCAAAATGGGGCCAAACTATACTCCAGACTGGTCAAGTGGACCCAAATTGGGGTCAGCTAAGAACCCAAATGAGGTTGTTTGTGATCTAAATGGGACCATTAATACTTTATGACCCAAACATGGTTAAACTATAGTAGCTGCAACTAAATCCGTATAGGCATGCCTCTTTATCCACAATTGAACTCTATATGTAGGCATTACTGAGTTCATATTCATTTCATTTGTCATACTATGTATTTTTATTGAACAATTTGCACACTATAATAAACTTAGTTAAAGCCAACTATCACCCAAATGGTGCAAAATAACCAATTTGGTGGTCTCTAAAGAGAAGATACCTATGCCCACATATTGTCTTTTTTCAATGTGTATGCAACATTTAAGATTAATAGAGTGATGGATGATGCAATTTGATTTAGGCTATTTCACATTCTATCAATGATGAAGCATAATTATGGCTTGCTAGTTTGCCTAGTGAGTCCACCACTACATGGGATCAATTGAAGAAAGCATTCCTTCACAAATATTTTCCCTCCCACAAAACAGCCAAATGTAACACCCTTATACCACAAATGTCATGATGCAATATAACTAAAATTTTAGTATAATACACATATAGAGCATGGTGTTACTCATATATATCACATACAACCTATCATAATTTATCATCATAGTTATGCAGCTCTGCTCAATCCAGTGCTTGTGTCTTCGAGTATTGACCTAAATCATTTTAAACCTACATGCATCAAAAGCTACACACTAAGCACATGATGCTTAGTGGTGGATACCCAACTAATAAATTTCACCGTACAAGTATACAATAAAAAATTTTCTTTACTTTTTTATTTAAATATCATCAAATAATCTTATTTACTTGAGTTGACTTCTTTAACTTCCAGTTCTTACCTTTCTTGTTTCCATTTTCTATCATGAGTCGTTCGATTGTTTCTTACACATATGTGCTCTTTTTTCTCAATTCCTTTTTGTTTTTATAACTATTTTGATATTCACTGCATTTTTAGTCATTTTGCTGTAAAATCTATATTTAATCTACTACTAAGCTTCTGTATTTTTTTTCATATTTTAGTTTTCATTTCACTTCCTGCTTTCTTGACCTAGTGTACAACTTGGTGTTCTTTATTATATTTTAGTCTTGTTTATGGCCAATTGCATGTTTTATAATTTAGGCATTTGTCTCTAAAATACTATTTATACCACCGTTATATTTTTCATCAATCTTTTTGGACTTGTGCTATCATTTTGTCTAGATCCCATTATATGATTTTATTTACTCAACCTTACTTTTGATCTTTCTCATATGGATTGATTTCTATATTTTTAATTTAGTGGTTATCTGTGTCTTTCAACATCTTATACTTGATCACACTGATATTGATCTCACTGATATTTTTGCCTTATTTTTAGTTTGTATTTTAATATTCACCTCAATCCTTATGTCATAAAACATTTCCTTTGTCATACATATATATCTAGATCCTTGATTAGATTTTCAATCAACTACTTTCTTATTGCTTGATGCTTTATTATTACTTTACTGTCTGTCCTTCTTGATTCATTAGTTATGCTTAATTATAATAAAGATTTCAAATTTCATGGTTGGATTTAATTTTTGTACATAATGTGTTTATAACATTTAATTTTCATCTTAAGGCTTTATCTTAATAATCATTTCCCAATTTATATGATTTTTCTTATGTATTTATTATTAAATATATTTATGTTTCTTTTTCCAATTAAATTAGGTCGCATATTGGTTTTTCCAAATTATAAACCTATATTCTTAATTCTTTTTGTCACTTGAAAAATTTCTTTTGAATAATAATAATAATAATAATAATAATAATAATAATAATAATTTCATAAATGCAACTATATTATAAACTTTATTATTTCTATTCTTTCATCCTTTTCCTTCTTAGCAATTTAATCATATTCTTGATTCTCTAATTGCCGTTTTATTCTTTTATTACTATAGTTACCCTTAAATAACTATTACATATTAAATCCTTAAATGTTATTTCATCATAAAATTCTTTATCCTAATATCAAATTAGATTCTTTGTATGTCTTAATCCTTAATGACTCTTTTTATGTGAGGGTGATTTACTTTTTAGTCCCTATTAATATTATTTTCTTATATCTCTTTTCTTTTTATTCTTAATCACTTAATATTATATATGGTTTTACTATTTCTTCTTTAACTTTTCCAATTATCATATAATCCTTGTTCTTACATGTTTATGTCTTTTTTCTCTTTTACTTTCCTTCCTAGGGCTAAAATTACAATTTGATCCCCAAACTTCCCTTTTAATGCCCATCTGGTTATTTTTAACAAATTTTAGTCTTTTTACTTCCTTTTGGTTTTGATTCCACTTTAGCCCCACATTTACATGTTTGTCTTCTTGTTCTTCCTATGTGGTGGTAAATTACAATTTAGTCCCTATTACTTATGTTTTTGTAATATTGTTTTACTTAATTGTAATTTTTGGTCCTTTTTATATCCTTTGGTTCATATTCAACTTTAAACTAAAACTTTACGTTTTGGTCCTTATACCTACTCATGTAATGGAAAATTATAGTCTGGTCCCTCAATTTTTTCCTTTTTTATGATTTTGCCTCTTTCTGCCTATTTGACCATTTTAACACTTTTAACCATATTTCTAATGCCAATTTACAATTTTACCCCTATTTTCTCGCATGATTATGTTTTTATCCCTTTTAAACCAATTGATCTCATTATTCATCCTTTTCGTTATTTTACCACAAATAATATTTTTGGCACATAATTTGTCATCTAATCCTTATTTTCTTACGTAATTATATTTTTACCCTTTCTTAATCTATTAATCACATTTTTACTTTATTTATTATTGAATCACACATGTGATACCTTTTATGCATAATTTAGCATTTAGTCCCTATTTTTTTGTATATTTATAGTTTTGTCCCTAATAGTAACTAGTGAAAATCCTTAAACCGAATATGTAAGACGACAATTGTACGACTGTATGTATATATTGTATAACTGTATGTGTATATTGTATGGCTGAATGTGTGAGGTGATTACTTGAGTGTGGCCATTCCTCAATAGAAATTTGGTCCCATGATGATACCGCGGTATATGGGTCCTTATGGCTAGCCATTATATCCTATGATCTTAGACTACCCACTGTACACTAAGGGCAATTATTTAACTCATATTACATTTTATTTTCACATAGTTCTTCATGTGATTCACACTATGTTGCGCTTCTACATAATTCAGTATGTTGGTTCAATTACATCACATAGCATACATTCTCATTTCTCATTCATTCATCAATATCACAAATGAAATCATAACTTACATGGTAAATATCATTCAATTTTGGTGAAAACGTGGCATTTTCTTAGGGTATACTATTCAGCCTCATTATAAACTCATGCATACAATGTGTTTTCTCATTCTTTCTTATGTCATATATATTTCCAAGATCATTTTATGCATTTGTGTGTTGACATAAATCCATTCTACATTGGTAACTCTTAGTTACATATTAATACATCATTATGTTAATTTACATAATATTATGTCCCCATATTTTTTTTTTAGTTTTAATCAATCATGTTATGTTTACTCATCATTGAATTATTTATTTCATGCTTAATATACAAATAATCATCTAATTATTATATGGTACAACCTAGATTACCATTTGGTCACTATTAAAACATGCGTGTACAAATTTATTTAATTCATCTAACACATTCTCAACATGTCTTCCATGCATATTAAGGACAATTCTAACCTTGATTTAATTTAATTTTTTATTAAACCTTAATTTCATTTCCTTACATAATGGGTTCTCTAACTAAAATATCCTTTCTAAACATGTTTTCTTACATTTAACATCACATGTCTTATTCTTTTTCTCTCAATTCCATTAATCTATCATTAATTTAATATTAACTAACATTTACTGGATTTATTCATAAGGAACATAATAGGTTGCACAACTAACATATTATTTATAGTTATGTTTTCTTCTATTTAACATCAAATATTCTATTATCAAACATTTAATTTCATTAATTTACCATTTACTATATTTAATACAAGCATTACATAATTTTTCTTAAAGAAACATAATGCCTTCCTGTGCCATTTTCTTACCTTTAATCATAATTTCAAGAAATTTCTCATACTAATCTCATTATTTCACATATAATTTCACTTATATACCATTAATTAAATTTTTACTTAACTCATTTCAAAATTTATAATTTACATAACCCTAAACACATGAAATAAACGAGCTTGGGTATCCACATACTTCTTTTTCAAGCTCTCATCCATTATTTTTCTTCCTTTTCAATCATTTCCTTCTATTTTCCCTTTTATTCCACTAATTCTCCCTTAGAAATCCATCTTGGCCGAATTACTTCATGTTGCTTTTCTCTAATTTTCTTCATCCATAATTCAAATTCAACCCAAAATATGAATTTCCATATCAAAATTTACCCAAAAATCTATTTAAAACATTAAATTATCGCTAAATACGCTTACTTAAATTTTTGGTGTAACCTTTTTCTTCATAATTTCTTCCACTTTCTCCACTTAAAATGAGTTCTAAAGATTGTTAGGGATGAATTTAAGACATTATAATTGTATGGGACATGAAATTTGGTCGGTTTTTGGTTGAATTAAGTTAGACAAAATGGAAAAAATGGTGAAATAGAGGAAGAATATGGGTCTGTTGGAATGGGGAAGAAAATGGGTGATTTTTCTAGATAAATTTAATTTTTCTCCCTTATATACCCATGTCAATTGGGTAAAATTAGGTCCAACCATTGGTCCAATTTCACTTAAATAACCCCACTTTTTAGCCCAATTAATTCCTTTACTATTTCCCTTGATCAATTTCCAATTTCAAGTGAGCCTACCCTAATTTCTTATGAAATATATGCACTTGAACAAATTAAAAATGCCCTTTAACTCCACTAATTAAATTAACCTCGATTTTTCACCTTTTTTTTATAAACTGATGTTTCCCTTATCAGAATACTCTAAAGTTTTATCCCAAATGCAAAAATATATTCATAAAGGATTTTTAAAATTTCAAGTCATTTTGTTATTGTTTCAATATATTTCTAGTTTTAGCAAAAAAAATCAGCAGGTTTAAAACCCAAAAATTCAAAAGTGTCAGAAGAATTATTTTTTTACATCTAATGGCTCATTTATTCTATTTATAATAGGTCTATAAAATTAAAATAATTTTTGAAGGTCTATGGAATATTTTTGAACTTGGTCAAACTTATAGTCAACCTTTTTATGGTACCAAAGAAATCCTTCATTATCTGTTTTAAAGGCCTATTTAAGCTCAATTTTTCCTCAAATTCAACTACTGGACTCCATTTAACACCTATTTGCTTATTTAATAGTTAAGTGCCACTTCTCCCCAGCTCACCCATCTTGGTACTACCTTGGGCTGTGCACATTTAACACTTAAGCACTTGTACATCAATTAGGTATTCATACATCTTCCATCCATTAAACTATATATGCATAGTGACTTATTTACAACCCACTCACCATATTCAAGTTGGCTACAACTATCTAAATCTTTTCATTATCATGCATAGCATTCAATAATTTATCTACCATATATATATATATGTACAAACATTATAGCTTCAATAAGCATGCATATACTAAGATCCTTTTAATGAGTGTTTTTACATCACCTACTTATATGACATACATATATTAATTAGCTTTTATACATATTAAACATGTGAAAGGAAATTGTACAAATTTGACAAAAATAATCCTACATCAACTTTTATGAACTGGCGTTGGCCTATCCTGATGTAGAGTTTGTTCCTATGCAAAAGCTTTGACTATTGAACCTACTTGGATAAAATAATCCGTGCTAAGATATAAAGCTTAGTGGGTATTTTAATTATGGAAGAAAACCACTCATAGTGGTCATCAGAAACATATTATATATGACAATTAAAAATAATAAAAAATATATTTAAAATAAGTATATATATAACATAATATAACATGATCAATAACAATGTAGTTATATATTTATTTCAATATGCTTCAATTTAAAAATATCATAAAATAATTAGTTCATAACATATATAAGCATAGCATGTGAAATAAAAATCATAGTATAACATATTATTTTATACATCATATGCTTTATCTGTACTGAAATTAACTTTAATGCATTTACACTATATTTTAGCCTTCTTAAGTTCTAAAGGTGGATAACGGGAAAAAGGGGATACCCGAGAGTATCAAAATAAGGAATATCCAAGAATATCAAAACATGGACCCAAATGGGGTAAACAGAATAGATGACCTATCAAGCTAACCCAAATGGGGTAAGCTAACAACCTAAACAGGGCAGTTCATGATACAAACAAGATCAATAGTAACATAGACCCAAATGGGGTCAACAAGGGCAGCTGTAATATCCCCATAGGCACTTATCTATCCACAGTTGAACTCTAATAGCAGGCAATTTAGTTTTCAAGTACTTTAATTTTTGACACTTGCTCATATCATACACTTTGCACAAGTATGTAATCATACCTTAATACATAATTCTCTAGTGTATAATTATATATCTCATGTATTCTTACAATAATACAAATATCCGTATTTGATTATACATATCATCATGATCATATACTTAAGTATGTTATCATCAGACATCACTTGTGTTCATAGTAGTGTTAAGCATCTCTTTATTTCAAAAGCATCTAACATATAGCCTTTCATGTTCTTTTAACTTATTTTCAATAACTTTCTCATGTGTGCATATCATGCATTTTCAATCAAGCAGTGGAACATACCTGTTTGAATGCTCATCATAACACATGCTTCACATATGAAACTCTATAACATGACATATCATTCAATTGCATGTTATCAGGTAATTCACTGAAATCTTTGATCATAATTTAACTATACATAGTCTATAGAGATGTTAAGATGGTATAACATGTTCTCACATACAAAAGCAAGCTAATAAATAAGAGTACATGCTAAATGAGAAAGTGGTGAACGAGATCGAGTCTAATATAACAGTCCACATAGTGTATTGTCGCAAGCACAGCCAAAGTCGCGGATGTTACAAAAGCAAATATACAGTCAACATATATGGCATTGTCGCGAGCGCGACAAACGCGAATTTTTACAATTTCAATATACTTACACCAACACAACTCTTATAAGGATTCCCTTTTCCCCAACATAGCTTACACCAGCTTAACACCATTATATTCTCGATTCCATACATTTTTAATTCTTAACATTCTAATTACCTCTTTAATTAGATTTCACCAATTGAAATCCCACACAAATTGGAACATATATTTATTACAAGTGGTTGTGAACTTTTGCATGATCAATCTTCCATTCAAGCAACCATTGTGAACAACATTGAACTATTAAGGGAGTAATCCCTTTAATACTCTAAGTTCTTCTATCCCTTTTGCCATACCTCAAAGTCTTTATATTCTAATCTAAGAATCTAATTTGCATGCAAAGGAGAACTTGAAGATTCACATAAGCACAACATCACACAATCCCATACCTTGGCCAAAATTTCCACCTAGCTCACTCTTGTACTTTTCCTTTTCCTTTTCCATTGCTCCTTACTCCTTCTTCTTCTGCTTAATCAACAATTCATTCATTTATCATATTTCTAACATTTAACTCAATCCATCATTAACCAACTGAGAAGAAGATGAAGAAGAAGAGATAAACACCAAAATATTATGCTTAACTTAATGCTTAACAATAATTATCTTGATCAATTTTCACATGTAAATAGTTCTTCAAGAACACTTAAATATTCCTTAAGAGATGAAATAAATTGAAGAGAGCAAAAAACCAAATTATGGAATTTCTTACTCAAAATTTGGCCCTCCATACATTCTCTCTCCTTACATAAATTGTCTTTTTAAATGGAAATGGTAAATTATCTTTTAAACCCTTCCACTTATTGCATGTCCCAATAAAACCCCTTCATTTCTTGAATGTTATGAATTAACCTATCCATTTATTCCTTCTTTTAAATCAACCTCTAAAATCTTTCTTTTATTCACATTTGCCCCTTAAATTGTCATATTTATAAATTGACCCCTAAATTAATACTTAATGTTTCAATTACACCTTTGAACATTATTAAACCTAAATAATAATTTAAATTTCTTTATGCCATTAATATAATATAATATAATATAATATAATATAATATAATATAATATAATATAATATAATATAATATAATATAATATAATATAATATAATATAATATAATATAATATAATATAATATAATATAATATAATATAATATAATATAATATAATATAATATAATATAATATAATATAATATAATATAATATAATATAATTAATTCATCTCTTGTCCCATACCTTATGCGAAATTCACATTTATAATTTAATCTTAATCAAATAAAATCATACTCAGAACATACAAATTTCAATTAGGGTCGTGTTACGGGCCTCACAAATCTCTCCTCCTTAAGGAATTTTGTCCTTTAAATTCATACCTATTTCAAATAATTGAGGATATTGCTCTCTCATGGCTGCCTCTAGCACCCAAGTTACTTGTTTTACACCATGACGTTGCCATAGTACTTTGACCAGAGAGATCTACTTGTTCTTTAGTTGTCTTATTTCCTTAGCTAGGATTTCTTTTGGTTCCTCATCATACATGAAATCCGGCTGTATTTGAATATCTTGGACTTACAGCTTATGGGATTCATCCGCACGATATCTTCTAAGCATGGACACATGAAATACATTATAAAGCTTGGCTAATTCCATAGGAAGAGCCAACCTATAAGCCACTGGTCCAACTCTTTGAAGAATTTCATATGGACCAATAAATTTCGGACTTAATTTACCCTTTTTTCCAAATCTCAAAACCTTTCTCCATAGGGATACTTTCAAAAATATTTTGTCACCCACTTGATACTGGATATCCTTTCTTTATAAGTTAGCATATGATTTTTGTCTATCACTAGCTTCTTTCAGTCTTTGCTTGATAACTTGAAATTTTTCTTCTGTATCCCTAATAAGTTCAAGACTGATTATTCTACATTCAGTCAACTCAGTCCAACAGACTGGAGTTCTACATTTCCTGCCATACAAAGCCTTATATGGTGCCATCTGAATACTTTTCTGATAACTATTATTGTAGTTAAATTCCATTAAGGTAGTATATTTGTCCCAACTTCCAGAAAACTCCAAAACACACCCCTCATCATATCTTCTAGAACCTGAATAACCATTTCAGATTGTCAATCCATTTCACTACAAGAAAATTTAAAAATAGCAATAGAATTGATTATGTTGCTAATTTAGCAATGAAAATGCAATTCCATTGCTATTTATCAACGAAAAATAAATTATGGTACTAAAATTGGTTAAAATTTCTAGATTTAGCAACGAAAATATATTTGGTTACTTTCTGTTGCTAAAAGTGGAGGGAATTTTTAGCACCAAAATTTAGCAACGGAAATTAGCAACAAAATTATTATACTATTGCTAAATAAGGAGCTAACAGACGGCAAAAAATTTTTGGAATGAAAAATAGCAACGAAAAAAATTTTCATTGCTAATTTAGCAATGAAATTAATTTTTCGTTGCTATTTTAGTAATGAAAAATAATTCGGTTGCTAAATAATATGGGTTAAAAAAATTTGTTTCCAAAATTGCAACGGAATTAGATTTTCATTGCTATTTTTTTCAAAGAAAAATAGCAACAGAATTAGTTTTGGTTGCTAAAATAGCAACAGAAGATAAATTCCATTGCTAAATTAGCAAACGAATACAATTCCATTGCTAATTTACATCTTTAATTATTAATAGCAACGAAATTATATTTTCGTTGCTAATTTTCTATTCATTTAAATAGTAACGGAAATGAAATTCCGTTAGTAATTTTCATTTTCAATGAAAAATCCCTAATTTTTTAATTATTTACATAATTACCATTATTTATAAATATAACATGTTGAAACCCTAAAACTTTCCCTACCGTTTTCTTCTCCTTCATAGCTACACATAGCTGCTCCTCTCTCTCTCTCACTTTCATCTTATTCCACTGCCATTTAGGAAGCCAGTCCTTCTCTAACTCTCTCATGCTCTTTCTATTATCCATTATCTTTCAGCTTCTCTCTCTCCCTCTATTCATTTATCCATGGCAGCAAATATGGCAAATCTCCCTAACACTAACACTACTATCGAAGGAAACCCTGGCAAGCCCATCGATGCCACTGTTCTTGCCTCCGTCAATCCATATCAACTATTGGATTCTACCATCACAACCCCATCTACTGTTGATTCGGGTTCGGACGACCTCAAGAAGGACATCGATGATTCCAAGAGCAGCAAGGTCTCTTTCATCGAGTCTAGGAATATCACTGTTGTATCTGATACGGAGAAGAAAATCTATCGTGCTGTGAGGTTTGGAATCACTATTCAGCTGTCCGAGCAAGAAAAACGTAATTCTCATCTTGAAAGGTATTTACTTATCACCTTTTGCTTTCCTTTTTGGTTCGTATTTTTTTATGCAAGGTTTGGATTAGGGCTTTTGAAGGACTTTCCCTAAACCCTATTTTATTGCCCCTTTGGGATTGTATAAAATGCCTAAAATCCATCTGGATGTGTTGTTTTACAGTAGCTCTTCGTATCTAATTCTTGTATGATGGTTTCAATGGTTTAAGTTCATTTGTTTGGCTTGAATTTCAACTATAATTCAAAGATTTTCCAAGTTATAAGAACTCAGTGTATTGTAATTGCATTTTGAGCTTGATTCCATACCAGTGATTTAGCTTATTTTGTAGCGTGAAATTATTTCGATTAAAGAAATGGCCATCGGTGTTGTTTGTTATCTTGATTCCTTTTTCGTTTCCTTGCTGAAACTTTACAGCTAATTCTCACGTGTCTTTATTTTATGTGTGAATTTATTTTTGGCATCACAAAGCCACATAAATGCATAAGTAAGAAATGAAGACATATGTCCACAAGGTGACAAGTCGTGTGTGGTTTTTTTCCCCACCAAAAAGTACGACTTGACGTTAATAATTTTCATGGTACAAAATGTATTATGTAGAGAGCAACAACAGTTACTAAAGTCACTTGGAGATGTATGTTAATGCAAGGTGTATTTGAAGTTGGTTCTTCTTTTCACGTTTAAGCTTTAGAAAATATAGGCAGTAATTGTTACTCTGTTTAAAGGCCAATTTAATTTTGTGCATGTTTTTTATGTTGACCTGACCTTAGCTAAGGTATTCTTCTCAACTGAAGCTTCGAGGTTTTAATTAGCATCTTTTAGGATTAGAAACTTGATTTTCAGAATATGCTTTTATTATTATGCAGAAAAGTGCCATGGTGCTTTTAATTTTGGCTACTTACTTTAATATTTGTTTCAATTTGTAGCCAGCCCATATTAAAAAACTTTTTTATTATTTCTTAATATAAATTCATGTTTGTTAATATGTGCTACATTGACAATATTGGAAATTTTGCTTTTGAGATGGAAATCCTGATAAAAACACTTACTAACTGATGGGTGAACTTGAGCAGGCTAAGCACAAAGTTGATAACAATTAAATGCTTGAGATGGTCTTTTCTTGTTCATTCTTCTATTTTTTCGTCCCTTAGTGGTGCATCTGCTACTCTATATTTTGCTTATGTAGTATTGCTTTTCTCTAACATATCACATGCCTGCACAATCTCCCACGGTATCATTACCAGTCTCTAATGTTGCCCCAAAAACTCATGACATTAGAATCGAGGGTGATGCTTATGTTGCTGAGCCGTCATTTTCAGTGGGCAAATTGCCCTCACAGAATGGAAGATAAGCTTCTGAGAGGACTTCTGGTGCTACTGGGCTTGGAGAGGGTACTCCTAAGGTGTGTCAAATTCCCCCATTTTAAAATGAAAATTTAAAGTGTCATATTTAGCTTTGATCTACTATAGTCACTATTATTGCTCCTTCTAATTTATAGTAAACAATTTTCTAATATGTTATGCTTTTTCTGTAGGTAAATGAGGCAAAAAAATGTGCTGAAGCTTTGTGATTTTGGCAATACTATGTTTTATGGTAAAAATGAAGTCACACCATACCTTGTAACCCGCTTTTATCGAGCTCCAAAAATAAGTGAGTTCTAATCTTTAGCTGCTAAATAAGATATATATTTTCTTATAGTTGTAATGATAATTTTGAAGATGACTTTTTCTTGTGTTTCTGTTTTAGTTCTTGGCTTGCCATACGATCATTCGATTGATATTTGGTCTGTAAGTTGCTATTTGTATGAGCTTTATACTGGGAAAGTTCTTTTCCATGGTCCTACAAATAATGACAAACTGTGACTTCACATGGAATTAAAGGGCCTTTTTCCAAAGAAGATGCTGAAGAAGGTGGGATCTCTCTCAATTGCAGTTTATTCATACACCTAGCCTACCATTAATAGTTATACTCAATTTCTTGCCCTTAGGCTCCTTCATAATTGGATGTGGTCTAGGTCATTTATATACCCCTTAACTCCCCTCCTTTCCTATACATTACAAGATAATAAACTTTACTATAGTTTGGCAAATCTATTTCTTGAAACCTTGCTTTCTTTTATTAATTTGGTATTTTATTATTTTGACTTCTCCATGCAGGGTGCATTTGTTGATCAATATTTTTACCAAGACTTGAATTTTCATGCATCGAACAAGGATCCGATTACAAAAAAGGTGTGTTGTATTCATTAATATCTCGCATCTTCTTTTCTCATCATTTTTCTCATTTATTATGGTTTACTTTTACATTTTTTGAGATTTGAGTTTTGTTCTCAGACTATAAAGAGGATCCAAAGTTGTTATTCAATTTTAAAGATCTCCTAGATAAAATTTTTGTCTTGAATCCTGAGAAGAGGATGACAATTAATCAAGTACTACTCTATCCATTCATCACTGGCAAGTGAACCATGTGGTTGATTTTTTACCACAAAAATGTTGTTGCACTTGGTATTAGTACATTATGACTTCATATTATGTTTATCTAATCATTGGGCATTGTCTGTGTTTATCTTCTATTTGTTGGCACATGAGCTTTGGATAGTCATAGCTGTTGTTGAAGTTCAGATTTGATGATTTTTGGTCAGGAGTACTGTGTACTGGGTCTGGATCTGGTGTCGTGGTTTATCTTTAATATGACTCTCCTTAATTAATGACTACTATTAATAATGTTATTTTATTGTTTTATTAAAGTTGATAATTGAGCATTTGATTCATCCTATGAACCCTTATCTTTTTGTGATCCACATGTTTTAGAATTCTCGAACAATGGTTCAAGTAAAATCCACTTAAAATACATTTAAGATTTTTTACCTACTTAATTTAATTCCAATCTGTGTTTGTAATAATTTGGTTCAAGTTATTTTCATTACTTGATTAATATATATATATGCTTTTATCTTATAGTTTATTTGATGGATGTGATTGGTCAAAATCAAATTGTAGTTTTAAATTGTCTATTTACTACACACTATGTAAGTATATACTTGTTTGTTTACAGTTTTCTGCACTCTTGAGGAGGCTTATAATAATAATAATAATAATAATTATTATTATTATTATTATTATTATTATTATTATTATTATTATTATTATTATTATTTTGGAATTTTCGCTTAATATCTATTATCTTTTTCAGTTACACATTTTATTGAGAGGTTTACTTTTTGTGTTTTTTACTTATTTTTTATATATTTGCATTATGTTGAAATGTTTGTAATTTTTTATCATTATAAAAAATTGTGTTAGGTGTATTCTTATATTGCTTTAGGTGGAAAAGTAAATTGGAAAAGGGAAGACTTCTATTTGATTGAAGAATGCATGTTTGCCATAGTTAAATAAGTGCTTAATTTTGAAAATATAAAAGTTAGAAGGCTTAATCTGAACTAACAGCTGTTCAGAGAATTTATGTAGAAAGCATGCATATTTCATTGGCCAAAATATACGTTTTTCCTAGTAGATATGGGAGCTTAATATGCTTTTACCTATATTTTTTCCCACTTCCATTATTCAAGAACTGAATAATGGTTAAACTTAGAATTTGTTCCTTTGTTGATTGAATTTGGATTTGATTCTTGGATCTGTAAAATGATTATGTTTTGATTTTTAGGTTCAATTATTAACTATTGATGTTATTGGAATTTAATGTTTGGTATTGTTTAATTATTTTCTATTTTTAATAAATATTCTACGAGTTATATTGGGAAATGATATGGATATAAAGGATTTCCATATTTCTAGGATCATTGTCTTTCTTATCCATATGGAAAAGATAAATTTTTATATGTGATTATGTATTGCTTTTTTGTTTTTGTTTTAGAATTAAAGTTATATATTTTGTTTTTTTTTGTTTTTGGTACCATTTGTTATCTTCCATTTATTGCTTACTTGTCTGTTGTTTATATAATTGAGAAGCATTTCGTGCCTTTATTAAGTATATAACTAAAGGAAACATAATTATTGTTTGCAGTGGGCACCTAGTTAGGAGCCATGACTGGGGATTTTATTAGAGAGTATGCCCTAGAGCCCATGTAAAATGGATGAAATTCATATGTATGAATTTATATTTTTAATAAAAGGAATTATTCATTTATTAATGTTATGTTTAAATACATGAGTTTGTAAATCTTAAATTAATAAATAAAGTACTTGATATTATAAACACAGTCCAAAGGAAATCATGAAAGTGTTCATGATATGAGGTGTCTATTAAATGTAAATGTGTTAATATTTAAATATCCCTAGTCATAGAATTAACAAGATAGGACATTGTTAATTCGGACAAACTAGCACATGTTAAGCTTCCTGAATGGTTCAAGCAGTGGTTCTCATAATTGTGATTATAGAAGATAATCAAAGCTAACATGTGGATGCTTGTTAGAAGAACAAGTTCATTGGAGACCTGCAAAGAGAATCGTCACATGGATATTAAATCTATGTCAGTGAGGAATCTCTTCATAGCAGTTGTGCAAGTATCCTTAGACTTGAGATCACCAAAGTTATCTTAAGTAGCAAGTGGTATATTTTGACTCCATAACTGATTACTTCCAACTAGGAGTGAACATAGTTAGGAGATTGGGTATATCATGACCTACTTGAAGATAGTTGAGTGATTGACAAAGGATTCACCATCCCAGATTTAATAAGGGAAGTTATCTCGTATGATTCTATAATTGCCTTGTTCCGAAAATCTCTGGCTAGAGTAATATGCCAAGATGGATAGAGATCCATGGAGGGCATTTTTGGAACAATGGTTAAATTAATAGAACATACATAATTAGATTTATATGACTTGACAAAAATTCATACTCAGAATCTAATTGAGATAAGAGTGGTGGAAGGAGTAATTGCACGGTAACTATTTCTATGGAAGGGTATAGTCAAGCCACTTGACTCTCCTGACATTTGGGTAGTCATGATGCCTAGCTAGAAGCCAATCATGACTTGTATAATAGTGTATCAAGAATATCAATAGGGATTGATATAATGATTTAAAGAAGTTTAAATCATGTGAGTTTTGAATAGAACTCACAATTACATATTATAATGCCAATATTGACAGGAACCCAATAGGTCAAACGCATATAGAGAAAAAGGATAAAATGGTAAAATGAAAAGGATGATAATATTTGATGTTATCATGGGGATAAAGAAGTGAATAAGATAATAATTAATTAAAGAGTTTAATTAATTATGATCAAGTAAAATTGTTCGCATAACTTTTTTGAAATGTTCTGTAAAATTGGACCTAATTGAAATAATGTATTTAATAATTGATTATTATTGAACTACAAGTTTTATAAGGCTGATATAATAATTAATAAGTCCATTGGAGGAATTATAAAGGCCTAAAAAAGTGAAGTTGGTACAGAAGCCCTCCCGAAGAAGGACCACACGCCAACTGCAAAACAGAAGGCCTTAAAGGCCTACTTCTTGGACCAAAATAGTTAAATATGTTACATAAGTGTTGTGCAGCCTACATATTTAATTTGGTTGGATTTGAAATTCATTTGGGTAATTAAATCCAAGTATATGTACAAAGGGCCTAGTTTGTGGGTTTTGTGCATAGTCTTTTGTGAAAGGGCTTAAATTGGATTTAATTGAGCCCAAATAATTATAAATAATTCAAGAAGCCCAATTAATAATTCTAGAGCAATTTTAAAGAGCCCAATCCCATTATGAAGTTGGATTTTTTAACCTAACTATAAAAATCCAAGAGATGTGGAATTAGGGTTAAGTAAATGTGAACAATTAAGAAAACACTCTCTCTTTTCTCTCAACCCTACTCACCACCTTCCCTAGCTAGCATCTAAGGATTTTGGCCAGCCCTTGTCCCTCCCAATTTTTGGTTCTTTCAATCCTTCTCTAGTGTGGATTATTCATTGGAGGTGTTCGATTTTGGACACTGTGGTTTGCAATAACCCGGTGAGAAGTAAAATCAACTATTCAACAAAAATCAAAGGTGAATTTTCTTATTCTTATTAATATGTATATTGTAAATTCATTGCAAGATCAGATATATTGGTTAAAAATTTTAAATTCCTCTTATGTATGAGATGTATGTAACCGATAATTCCCAACATGGTATTAGAGCTAGGTTTTTCCATGAATATACAATTCTATATTTTTCTGGGAAATAAGTTTTATTTTTGAGTTATTTTTTTTAAAACTTTAAAATATCAGATTTTATTGTTCATGAATGAGAAATATTGATTTATGGATATATGTGTGATCAAATAAATAAAACAAAAATAAAAACGATTCTTTTGAGAAAGGAATCATGGTTTTGGCATGAATAGCTTTTAATTTTAAGGGCTGTTCTAAATTAATTTTTTATAGATCCACTCTAAGATCATTTTGATGATAATTTATGTGTTTAATATGTGATATTAATCCATTGGATCAAACGAAATTAAAATCGAACAAGTTTTGCATGAAAACTAGTTTAGTCAAAAAGTTCGATAAATTGATGTTCTTGGTGTGTTCTTGATATGTTCTTGTTTAGAAAAATTTTTAATCTTCCAAATCTGATATATCTAATATATTAAAGTGTTTTTAATTATTTTTATTAATTAAAATGGGTCTTAAATTAATTGGATTAATTTTAATTCATTAAAACCACTTAATGGGCTTAATTATGTTTATGGACTTTGTTTAAATTAGTGAATGACTTGGTGGGCCAAAGGAGCTGATTTAAATTAAATATTATAAACTATAATTAAGTTTATTAATGGATTTTAAGGGCTGGAGTGCGCTTGTCTCATTCCAAAAGGCCCAAATAGTCTAATAGACACAAAACTTATTTGTGTGTGAACACACTTTAGGGTTTTGTTGTGTGGGTTTTGGCCTACCCTTGTTATAAGCCCAAAATTAATTTTTTAATTATTTCATATGATTAATTAATTAAATAATCAATTGATAATTAATTAATAATCAATTGGATTGATAATTAAGGCAAGAATACACATACAAAAAGGTTTCCTAAAATGAAAGTTTCCAAAATGGAAAAAAGTTTCCTAATTTGATCACATTATTAAAATAACTCAAAAGTTCGTTTCAAGAGTTGAAACAAAGTTAGTAATCCATTATATGTTTTACTTTATGTATTAGAAATGCATATAAGGGTGTATGATTTGCATGATGGATAGTTATGGACAAGGCCCAATGTGATTGAGCATTATGCATGTTTTGGCCCAATGAGAACTTTCATGTTCCGGCCACTTGTTTTTGGTTTGTATTTCTTTTTCAACTAGTAATATGTAATTAGATTACTTAGATTAGAATTAGAGATAGAGATGGAGACCATTATCAAGGAGCAAGATGGGCCGGATGGAGATCTAACAAGCTTGAAGATAGTGTAATTATTTTTACTTGTTTGAATCATGCATACTACCTAGGTGTGACCTTTTGATTTCCCTTTTGGCTCAGGGAAATCAATTTAGTAAAGTCCATAACAATACCATATTTTATTGCTTATATTTATGTGATAGATATAGGATGCCTACCAATGTATGCCAACCATGAATGATGAGACTTAATTAACTAAAACCCTCAAACAAATACTAAGGTATATAAGCCTTCCAATAATTTGAGGAGAACCAGAGTTCTTTATAGTGTGGGTTGTTGACCACAGTCAAGCTCACATTATATTGAATATGTTCAAATCTAATTAATGGGTCATCTTAGCTAGCCCATTAGTTTGTTGACCACAGTCAAGGCTAATGGTTCTAGAGGCAAGATTAGGGAATGCATATATGATATGCATGTATCAAGAGTTGATAACCTAATGATCCAATAGTTGTGCAGAAACATAATTGGTATAGAGATACCTACCTTTCAAGGGTATGGAATTTGGCTTGTTCACCACAGTCAAGGTCAAATTACATATCAAGGATTGGATATTGGCCCACTAAGAAAACCATCAGGTTTTTTCAAATTATATAGTGAGGGCTATTAGTTTGCAATAAAATAGTGGGAGTAAATGGATTAATTAAAGACCTAATTAATGCATACATATATATGAACATACTCTCATATCTTTTCTTTTTCACATCTAGGTCATCATTATGAGCACATCAAACATTAATATACGATCAATCTTGGATAACAAGCTGGTTGGCAGCAACAATTCTGATTGGATTAGGCAAGTGAGAATTGTTCTCAAAGTTGATTGGATTAGGCAAGTGAGAATTGTTTTTAACTAGTAATATGTAATCTAAATACCTCATACTTATGGCATTGTCATTTAGACCATATAAATGAGAAACGTGTGACCAAATTACACAAGTCAGGTGATTTGGTATCATTTGATTATGAATCATTTGATACATGCAAATCTTGTTTATTTGGAAAAATGACAAAAGCTCCCTTTATTGGCAAAGGATAATGAGCTAAAATGGTTTTGGACTTTATACATTCAGATGTATGTGGTCCAATGACTACAAATGCCAGAGGAGGTTACTCCTACTTCATTACTTTCATGGATGATTATTCCAGGTTTGGATACATCTATCTAATGAAATATAAATCATAAGCATTTGAAAAGTTCAAAGAATTCAGAAATGAAGTAGAGAAACAACTTGGCAAAAGTATTAAAACACTTAGATTAGATCGAGTTGGAGAATACTTAAGCCAAGAATTTCAAGATTATCTTCGAGATAATGGGATTTTATCTCAATGGACTCCACCATATACACCACAACATAATGGTGTATCTAAAAAGAGATACTACTTAAGTCTTGCCAAAGTCTTTTTGGGGATATGCACTAGAAATTGCTGTTTATGTGTTAAAAAAAGTTCCTAGTAAATCGGTTAATGTTACTCCATATGAGATGTGGAATAACAAGAAACCCACGCTTTCTCATATGAAAGTATGGGGTTGTCCTGCTTATGTGAAGAGGACAATGTCAAACAAACTAGATGTTAAGTCTGACAAATGTTTATTTGTGGGACATCCAAAAGAAACGTTTGGATATTATTTCTATCATCCTTTAGAACAAAAGGTATTTGTTTCAAGGCATGTTGTCTTCTTGGAAAGAGACTTTCTCCTACGAGAGGACAATGGGAGTAAAATTGAACTTTGTGAAGTTTAAGATCCACAAATAGAAGTGGATCAACCGATTGAACCAGAGACTGAATTTCATACTGATGAGAGTACAGTTGAACCTGATTATACACAAAATCCTAAAAGATCTACTAGGATGCATTCTATCCCTGTGAGATATGGATTTCATGTTGATTCGGATAGATGTATAACTGTAGTAGAGGACAATGAGCCTACAAGCTATCAAGAAGTTTTGAACAGTTCATAACGTTATTTATGGCTTAAGGTTATGCATTCTGAAATGGACTCCATGTATGAGAATAAAGTATGGACTTTAACTCAACCACTTGAAGGGATAAAACCCATAGGGTACAAATGGGTCTTTAAATAAAAGACCGACATGAAAGGTAATATATTTACCTATAAAGCTCACTTAGTAGCAAAGGGCTATCATCAAAAAGAAGGTATTGACTATGGCAAAACTTTTTCTCCTGTAGCGATGCTTAGGTCTATAAGAATACTTTTAGCTATTGCAGCTTATTATAATTATGAGATTTGGCAAATGGATGTGAAGACAGCTTTCCTAAATGGAAGTCTGACTGAGGATGTGTATATGACACAATCGAAAGGGTTCACATCAGGAAATGGCAAAAAGGTATGCAAGCTTCAAAGATCCATTTATGGATTGAAGCAAGCCTCTAAGAGCTGGAACATATAATTCAATGAGACAATCAAAGAATTTGGTTTCTCACAGAATGAAGATGAACCTTGTGTGTATAAAAGGGTAAGTGGAAGTGTAATTGTCTTATTGGTTCTATATGTGGATGACATATTGATCATGAGAAATGATATTTCTCTTCTCCAATATGTTAAAATATGGTTATCTAAGCAATTCTCCATGAAAGACCTTGGAGAAGCATCCTATATTCTGGGAATAAGAATCTATAGAGATAGATCCAATAGGTTGCTAGGTCTTTCTCAAAGTACATATATAGATAAGGTATTGAAGAGGTTCAATATGGATCTCTCTAAGAAAGGGTTTATACCCATGGTGCATGGGAAACACCTTTCTAAGTCTATGTGTTCGCAGACACTAGAGGATAGAGAGAGCATGAATAGAATACCATATGCATCGGCAATTGGTTCTATCATGTATGCTATGTTATGTACAAGTCCAGATGTAGCATTTGCGTTGAGTGTCACAAGCAGATTCCAATCCAATTTTGGAGAGGAACATTGGGCAGCTGTCAAGAATATCCTTAAGTACTTAAGAAGGACTAAGGATATATTCTTGGTATATGGAGAGGGAAATTTGGAAATAAAAGGGTATACAAATGCTAGCATCCAATCTGATGAAGATTATTGTAAATCACAGTCTGGTTATATTGTTAGAGAGTATGCCCTAGAGCCCATGTAATAGGTATGTTTTTCATATGTATAAAATTTATATTCATAATAAAAGGCATCATTCATTTATTAATGTTATGTTTAAATACATGAGTTTGTAAATCTTAAATTAATGAATGAAGTCCTAGATATTATAAACATAGTGCAAAGGTAATCATGAAAGTGTTCATGATGTGAGATGTCTATTGCATGCAAATGTGTTAATATCTAAATATCCCTAGTCATAGAATTAACAAGATAGGACATTGTTAATTCGGACAGACTAGCACATGTTATGTTTCTTGAATGGTTTAAGCAGTGGTTCTCATAACTGTGATTATGGAAGATAATCAAAGCAACATATGGATGCTTGTTAGAAGAACAAATTCATTGGAAACCTGCATAGAGAATCCTCACATGGATATTAAATCTATGTCAGTGAGGAATCTCTTCATAGTAGTTGTGCAAGTATCCTTAGACTTGAGATCACCAAAGTTATATTAAGTAGCAAGTGGTATACTTTGACTCCATAACTGATTACTTACAACTGGGAGTGAACATAGTTAGGAGATTGGGTATATCATGACCTACTTGAAGATAGTTGAGTGATTGACAAAGGATTCACCATCCCAGATTTAATAAGGGAAGTTATCTCATATGATTGTATAATTACCTTGTTTAGAGAATCTCTGGCCAGAGTAAAATGCCAAGATGGTTAGAGATCCATAGAGGGCATTTTGAAAATAATGGTTAAATTAATAGAACATACATAATTAGATTTATATGAGTTGACAGAAATCCATACTCAGAATCTAATTGAGATAAGAGCGGTGAAAGGAGTAATTGCATGGTAACTATTTTTATGGAAGGGTATAGTCAAACCACATGACTTTCCTGACATTTAGGTAGCCATGATGCCTAGCTAGAGGCCAATCATGACTTGTATAATAATGTATCAAAAATATCAATGGGGATTGATAAAATGATTTGAAGGAGTTTAAATTATGTGAGTTTTGGATAGAATTCACAATTATATATTATACTGCCAATATGGACAGGAACCCAATAGGTCACACACATATAGAGAAAAGGATAAAATGGTAAAATGACAAGGATAATAATATTGGATATTATTTTGAGGGTTGAGAAGTGAATAGGATAATAATTAATTAAAGAGTTTAATTAATTATGATCAAGTAAAATTGTCCGCGGAACTTTTTAGAAATATTATGTAAATTGGACCTAATTGAAATAATATATTTCATGATTAATTATTATTGTCTTATAAGTGTTATAGGAGTACTATAAGTGTTATTGGACTGATATAATAATTAATAAGTCCATTGGAGGAGTTATAAAGTGGCCAAAGGAATGGAGCTGGTGTGAAAGCCCTTCTGTAGAGGGCCACACGCCAACTCCATACAGAAGGCCTTAATGGCCTATTTCTTAGACCAAATTAATTTATATATGTTACATAAGTGTTATGGAACCTACATATTTAATTTAGTTGGATTTGGAATCCATTTGGGTATTTAAATTCAATTAGTTGCATAAACGGCCTAGTTTTTAGGTTTTATGCATAGTCTTTTATGAAAAGGTTTAATTTGGATTGAATTAAGCCCAAATGATTATAATTAATTCCAGAGGTCCAATTAATAATTCTACAACAATTTTAAAGAGCCAAATCTCATTAGAAGTTGGAATTTTAACCTAACTATAAAAGTCCAACTAATGAGGATTAGGATTAAGTGATTAAACACATAAGAAAGTCTTATTCTTCTATTCTCTCTCTCCTTTTTGCACCACTCCCTTGCTAGCTCTAGGGTTTTTCAGCCACTCCTAGTTACACACCAATTGTTGGTTCAGTTTATCCTTCTTTAGTGTAGATTACTCATTGGAGGTGTTCGATTTTGGACACTGTGGTTTATGACAACCCGGTGCGAAGTAAAATCAACTGTTCAATAAAAATCAAAGGTGATTTTTCTTATTATCATATAGTTATATTGTATATTCATGGCAAGATCAGTAATATTGGTAAAAAATTTTAAAATTCCGCTCATGTATGCGATGCATGTAACCGATAAATTCCTACATGGTATCGGAGCCAGGTTTTGCCATGGATATACAATTCTATATTTTTCTGCGGAATAAGTTTTGTTTTATTTTGAGTTATCTATTTCATGAAATTTAAAATATCAGATTTAATTGTTCATTAATGAGAAATATTGATTTCTGGTTGTATGTGTGATCAAATAAATTTGACGAAAACAAAAACGGAACTTTTGAAGAAAAGTAATAAGGGTTTTGCTTGAAACCCAAGTAATTTTAAGGAGATTTTCTAATTTAATTTCTTATGGATCCATTAAAAATTCATTTAGATGGTATTATATGTGTTTAATATGTGATATTAAGCCATAGGATCGAACGGAATTAAAATCGAACAAGTTTTGCATGAAAACTAGTTTAGTCCAAAAGTTCGATAAATTGGTGTTCGTCGTATGTTCTTATTTAGAACGACTTTTAATCTTCTAAATCTAATATATATGATATATTAAAGTGTTTTAATTAATTGGATTAATTAAAAGGGGCCTTAAATTAATTTGATTAATTTTAATGCATTAAAACCACTTAATGGGCTTAATTATGTTTACGGACTTGGTTTAAATTAGTGAATGACTTGGTGGGCCCAAGGAGCTGATTTAAATTAAATATTATAAACATTAATTAAGTTTATTAATGGGTTTTAAGGGATAGAGTGGGCTTGGATCATTCCAAAGGGCCCAAATGATCCAAAAGACACAAAACTAGTTTGTGTGTGAACACATTTAGGGTTTTCTTTTGTGGGTTTCGGCCTACACTTGATTATAAGCCCAAAATTGATTCTTTTAATTATTTAATATGATTAATTAATTAAATAATCAATTTATAATTAATTAATAATCAATTGGATTTATTATTAAGGCAATAACACATGCATGCAAAAAGGTTTCCTAAAATGAAAGTTTCCAAAATGGAAAAAGTTTCCTAATTTGATCACATCATTAAAATAACTCAAAATATTGTTTCAAAGGTTGAAACAAATTTAGTAATCCATTTCTTTATGCATTATAAAGGTAAATAAGGGTGTATGATTGGCATGATGGATAGTTATGGACAAAGCCTAATGTGATTGAGCATTATGCATGTTTTGGCCCAATGAGGACTTTCATGTCCCAGCCACTTGTTTTTGGTTTGTATTTCATTTCAAATTGTAATATGTAATTAGATTACTTAGATTAGAATTAGAAATAGAGATGGAGATCATTTTTAAGGAGCAAGATGGGCCGGATGGAGATCCAACAAGCTTGAAGATAATGTAATTATTTTTCTTGTTTGAATCATGCATACTACCTAGGTGTGACCTTTTGATTTCCCTCTTGGATCATGGATATCAATGTAGTAGAGTCCATAACTATACTATATTTGTATGCTTATATTTATGTGATAGATATAGGATGCATACCAATGTATGCCAACCATGTATGATGAGACTTAATTAACTAAAACCCTCAAATCAAATACTAAGGTATATAAGCCTTCCATTAATTTGAGGAGAACCAAAGTTCTTTATAGTATGGGTTGTTGATCACAGTCAAGCTCACATTATATCAAATATGTTCAAATATAATTAAATGGGTTATCTTAGCTAGCCCATTAGCTTGTTGACCACAGTCAAGGCTAATGGTTCTAGAGGCAAGATTAGAGAATGCATATATGATATGCATGCATCAAGAGTTGATAACCTAATAATCCAATAGCTGTGTAGAGACATAATTGGTATAAAGATACCTACCTTTCAAGGGTATGGAGTTTGGCTTGTTGACCATAGTCAAGGTCAAATTACATATCAAGGATTGGATATTGGCCCACTAAGAAAACAATCGGGTTTTCTCGAATTATATGGTAAGGGCTATTAATTCGCAATAAAATAGTGGGAGTAAAATGGATTAATTAAAGACCTTATTAATGCATACATATATATATATTAACAGACTCTCATATCTTTTCTTTTTCACATCTAGGTCATCATCATGAGCACATCAAACATTAATATACGATCAATCTTAGATAACAAGCTGGTTGGCAGCAACTATTCTGGCTGGATCATGCAAGTGAGAATTGTTCTCAGAGATAAAAAGATCTACTATGTCTTGGATATAGATCCACCACCACTTCCATCAAATGATGTCGTTAATGAGATCAAAGGCATTTATCGAAAATGCATGGAGGATAGTGAAGCAGTAGCATGTCTGATGCTGGGTGCTATGTCCTTAGAGCTTCAAAAGCAACATGAGATGATGGATGCTAGAACCATCGTTTTGCATCTAGAGGAGCTATATTCTTCTCAGGCTAGAACTGAACAATATGAGATTGCTCGAGCTCTATTTAACTACAAAATGGTGGAAGGCACTTCAGCTGCTACTCATGCATTGAAGATGTATGGGTATATTGAGCATTTGAGTAGACTTGGCTATGTTATGGATAATGATCTATACATAGATTTAATCTTGTACTTGTTGGCTCCAAGTTATGCACCTTTCGTGCTTAACTTAAACATGAATAAGATCCAAGTATCCATTCCTGAGTTAATCAATATGCTCAAGACAGCTGATGGATCATTTAAGAAGGATCCAAAAAGTGTCATGGTTGTCACTTCTGCTAAAGGCAAGAAGCAGAAGAAGAAGAAGAAGAAGAAGAAGAAGAAAACCAAGGCGCAGCCAAAGAATGGTGGGATATCCAAGAAGAAGGTTGCCAAGAAAGAGAATCCCAAAGGAACTTGCTTCTATTGTGGCAAGAATAGTCATTGGAAGCGTAACTGCAAGGCCTATCTAGATTCTCTCAAGGAGAAGAAGCAAGCTGATGCTTCTACTTCAGGAATTCATATGATTGAAATTAATACTTATTCTATTGCTTTAAAACAATCATGGGTATTAGATACCAGATGTGGATCTCACTTATGTAATGATCTACAGGGCCTTAGAAACTTTAGAAGAGTTGGAAAGGCAGAGATATGTTTGCAGTCAGCTACTGGACAGAACAACTCTACAATAGTTGTGGGGACTTACTATTTGCCTCTTCCTAGTGGATTAGTACTGGAATTAAATAATTGTTATTATGTTCTAGCTTTGTCCAAAAGTATTATTTCTTTCAGTTGTTTGATGAACGATTATGATATTTCTTTAAAGGACAAATGTTGTTACATTTTTAAGAACAATATGTTTTATGAAAAAGCTATCATTGAGAATGGTATATTTGTTCTTGATTTAATTAAAAAAAATTACATAATGTGGATACCAAGAGAATGAAACATGATAATCTAAATACCTCATACTTATGGCATTGTCGTTTAGGCCATATAAATGAAAAATGCATGACCAAATTGCACAAGTCAGGTGATTTAGGATCATTTGATACATGCGAATCTTGTTTATTGGGAAAAATGACAAAAACTCCCTTTATTGGTAAAGGAGAACGAGCTAAAATGGTTTTGGACTTAATACATTCAGATGTATGTGGTCCAATGACTACACATGCCAAAGGAGGTTACTCCTACCTCATTACTTTCATAGATGATTATTCCAGGTTTGGATATATCTATCTAATGAAATATAAATAAGAATCATTTGAAAAGTTCAAAGAATTCAGAAATGAAGTAGAGAAACAACTTGGCAAAACTATTAAAACACTTAGATCAGATCGAGGTGGAGAATACTTAAGCCAAGAGTTTCAGGATTATGTTAGAGATAATGGGATTTTATCTCAATGGACTCCACCATATATACCACAACACAATGGTGTATCTGAAAGGAGAAATCGAACACTATTAGATATGGTTCGATCAATGATGAGCCGAGCAGACTTGCCTAAGTCCTTTTGGGGATATGCACTAGAAATTGCTATTTATGTGTTAAACAGAGTTTCTAGTAAATCGGTTGATGTTACTCCATATGAGATGTGGAATAACAAGAAACCCACGCTTTCTCATATGAAAGTATAGGGTTGTCCTGCTTATGTAAAGAGGACAATGTCAGACAAACTGGATATTAAGTCTGACAAATATTTATTTGTGGGATATCCAAAAGAAACATTTGGATATTATTTCTATCATCCCTTTAGAACAAAAGGTGTTTGTTTCAAGGCATGTTGTCTTCTTGGAAAGAGAATTTCTGCTACGAGAGGACAGTGGGAGTAAAATTGAACTTGGTGAAGTTCAAAACCCACAAATAGGAGAAGATCAACCGATTGAACCCGAAACTGAATTTCATAATGATGAGATTGTAGTTGAACCTAATTACGCACAAAATCCTAGAAGATCTACTAGGATGCGTTCTATCCCTGTGAGATATGGATTTCACATTGATTTGGATAGAGGCATAACTGTAGTAGAGGACAATAAGCCTACAAGCTATCAAGAAGTTTTAAACAGTTCAGAACGTGATTTATGGCTTAAGGCTATGCAGTCTGAAATAGACTCTATGTATAAGAATAAAGTATGGGCTTTAACTCAACCACCTGAAGGGATAAAACCCATAGGGTGCAAATGGGTCTTAAAAAAGAAGAATGACATGGAAGGTAATATAGTCACCTATAAAGCTCGCTTAGTAGCAAAAGGTTATCGTCAAAAAGAAGGTATTGACTATGACGAAAATTTTTCTCCTATAGCGATGCTTAAGTCTATAAGAATACTTTTAGCCATTGTAGCTCATTATGATTAAGATATTTGGCAAATGGATGTGAAGACAGCTTTCCTTAATGGAAATATTACTAAGGATGTGTATATGAAAAAACCAAAAGGATTCACATCAGGAAATGGCAAAAAGGTATGCAAGCTTAAAAGATCAATTTATGGATTGAAGCAAGCCTCTAGGAGCTGGAACGTACAATTCAATGAGACAATCAAAGAGTTTGGTTTCTCATAGAATGAAGATGAACCTTGTGTGTATAAAAGGGTCAGTGGGAGTGCAATTGTCTTCCTAGTTCTATATGTGGATGACATATTGATCATGGGAAATGACATTTCTATTCTCCAATTTGTTAAAATATGGTTATCCAAGCAATTCTCCATGAAAGACCTTGGAGAAGGATCCTATATTTTGGGAATAAGGATCTATATTGATAGATCCAATAGGTTGCTAGGTCTTTCTCAGAGTACATATATAGATAAAGTATTGAAGAGGTTCAATATAGATCTATCTAAGAAAGGGTTTATACCCATGGGGCATGGAAAACACCTTTCTAAGTCTATGTGTCCGTAGACACTAGAGGATAGAGAGAGCATGAATAGAATACCATATGCATCTACTATTGGTTCTATCATGTATGCTATGTTATGTACACGTCCAGATGTAGCATTTGCTTTGAGTGTCACAAGCAGATTCCAATCCAATTTTGGAGAGGAACATTGGGCAGCTGTTAAGAATATCCTTAAGCACTTGAGAAGTACTAAGGATATATTCTTGGTATATGGAGAGGGCAGTTTGGAAGTAAATAGGTATATAGATGCCAGCTTCCAATCTGACAAAGATGATTGTAAATCACAGTCTGGTTATGTGTTTATAATGGGAGGAGGATCAGTTAGTTGGAAATGTTCCAAACAAGAAACAACTGTTGATTCCACTACGGAAGCTGAGTACATTGCTGCTTCAGAAGCAACCAAAGAAGCAGTCTGGATTAAAAAGTTCATAACTGAACTAGGAGTGGTGCCTAGCATTGTTGATCTGATTCCTTTATATTGTGACAACAATAGAGCCATTGCGCAAGCAAAGGAACCACAGTCTCATCAGCGATCCAAGCATGTTCTCAGACACTACCATCTCACAAGGGAAATAGTAGCTAGAAATTATGTGAAAAAAGAAAGGGTTCCCACAGATGACAATGTGGCGGATCCCCTCACTAAAGCACTTTTCCAGATTAAGCATGATCACCATATAAATAGCATGGGTCTGAGACATATGAGTGATTGGCTCTAGTGCAAGTGGGAGATTGTTAGAGAGTATGCCTTAGAGCCTATGTAATAGGGATGTTTTTCATATGTATAAAATTTATATTCTTAATAAAAGGCATCATTCATTTATTAATGCTGTAAGGATCCTAAAGAAGCCCTAGTGGAATTCAAAGGCAAACATATGTCATTAAAGTCAAATTGAGCATTAGGGGATAAATTAGTAGTACTTATGATCTAATGGATTCATGGTTTTAAGAGATAGAGTATACCATAGTCAAATGACATTATAGCATAGTATGTATAATTCAAGCAAAAATATAGTTAAGATATTGTTTGGGAACTATTATTTCTTGCATGCATTAATACTTGTGTTGATTAGGGATTTTATAAGTATATTGACTTGAATTAAGATCTTAGGCATTAAGGTGAAAGTGCTGTCCAGAAATTTGGATTGACCTCTAATGACTATATTAATCATAAGTTGCGTTTTTGAACTCCAAATTTGATAATTTTAGTTGGGATAGAACCGGGACTTCTTTTTCTACAAATGTTATAGAAATATCAATAATGACATTTTGCCTCTAAGGTCTTCAAAAATGCCCAAAATCGTAGCCCTTTTTCATTTGGCAGGTCATTGGAGCAGTAGGTGTTTCATATGTTATAACTCCTGGGATATATATCAAAATGACTTGAAATATTTATATCATATAGTTAAGATCTTAAGTATCAATTGTTAAGAAGAAAAGTTTCTTGAAAAATGTCATTTTCCATGTGAAAAATATTATGTAAAAATCGGACAGTGAGCAGTAGAAAGTGAGTATGTTTAGCATGAAGTATTAATTTAAGGGTCAATTTATAAATATGGCATTTTAAGGGTCAAATGTGGATATAAGAATATATTAAGAGGTCAATTCAGAAAAGGGATTAAATAAAAAGGTTTATTTAAGAAAAAGAGTTAGTGGAGGGGTCACTTTATAGCATGCAAAAAGTTGTATGTCTTTAGTGTGACATGCAAAACCTTGAAGGACCTAAAAAGACTTTTTCCAAAGCACTATATAAATGTTGGTGTTAGTGGAATGAAAGAGAAAGAGAGATTGGGATGGCACCAAAGGAGGGAATTCATTTCATCTCTTTCAATTTTCATGTTCATCTCTCATAAATTCATGAAGGCTATTGCATGCATGTGGGATTGTTCAAGGAAATATTGATATTGATTTATAAGGTATGGTTTAATTTTTGTTATCTTCATTATCATCATCTTCTTCTTCATTCTCTACTTGGATTTTGTTTGGGAAAAGCTACTGGAAATGATGGATTAGAGAATGATTTACATTGTAGATAAAGAAGGAGAAGATAAAAGAGAAAGGAAAAAGATCTTGCAAAGGATTAGTTGGCTAAAGGAAATTTTGGCCAAGGTATGGGAATTTTAGGGGTTTTCATGTGCATGTAATTTTCTGCTGGACATGATGAGGTGGACTTGAGATTTGAATGATTTGTTGGGAATGATTTGAACGGTTTGTTGAGAATGTGAGGTAAGTTGCATTTGAAACCTTAATAGAATTTCTTTGACCTAGTAATGGTAATTCTATTGTAAATTGAGTTAGAGACCTCAAAATGAACCAATTCAAAATTATATAGTTAAATGAGACATAAAACTACAAATTTGTAGAAGGGACTAGGCATTGATTCTATCTCTAGCTAATTTTTATAATTTATTGAAAAATTAGGTGAACTGTTAATGTGGAGTCTAGAACAGCTTGTAATTAAATTGAGATAACTTCATCTAAAATGATCAGAATGATGTAAAGTTAATTTTTATGGAACATATACTTCTATATCTACAATTCTTAAGCAGAAAGCTAAGCTTAAATCTACCTCTAAGTATAGGGAATTAGGGTTGAATCCGGACTAGTCCCCTGGACTGCTCATAGACACAGAATTTACAATAATAGGCATAACTTTTTGTAGAGGTATTGAAATGCTACAAAACAAAATTTTGTTAAAACTAGAGAAATGAAAGTATAAATTTTAGGAAGAAATGTTGGTCTAAATATCTCTCAATTTTACGTTATGAATTTTTCTAAGTGACAGCCCACACTGTTTTGGCTCTATGAACAGCCTATAGTATTTTTTTCAAATAACTAGAGCTATAGGTCAGATATTAAGATGAATTTTGTTGATCTGGAAACTAGACACATAGGGGGATAAGATTGTAGGAGATAATTTTGCCTAAAAATGACATCTTCAATTTCAAACGTGGCTCACAAATCGAGTCCAGAATGCTGCCCTATGCGGACTTTTGTGATACTTTATTTTATGACTTTTTAATTAATTGAGATAAATAGTTGTTTATGTGATAGTAAAATAAATTGGATAGGGCATGTAATATGATTATCAATGAAGGATTTATAGGCATACATATACATTTGTATATGTACATAAATGAATAATGGTGATGAAAATATCTAACCTATATATGTAACTAGATTTGTACATGATTGTCATATGCAAAATTTATGTATATATATGTAATCCTATGATGAGATAGTGCATATTTTGACATGTACCTATGCTATGAAATATAATAGTATGACCATGTCATATGTATTTGCCTATATGAAAACATGTCGATATTTTGTATAGCACATGATTATATATATGAGTGTATGAGCATGTAATAACCCTATGAGATAGAAAATGTTTTAGCATGACTATGAACATGTGAGATGCTTAATGAGAACATGATCAAGTATCTGATGTGATGATTATATGTCATACCACTATGTCACGATGCAAATTTTATAGTTGCACGGATTGGATGAGCTAGATGTATAACTTGTTATATGAAATGTGCATATATCTTTCTATGCACCAGAGAACTTATAGCTTTACAAGACTCTGTATATGTACAAATTGTATACTATGAATACAGTCTTGATATGTGAGTTGAACATGAACATAGTGTTGCCTGCAATAGAGTTCAAATGTGGATATGAATACATACATGATAGTCAATATTAAAAATGCAACCCATGACTATTCGTATGATACATATAGTTTGAAATATTAACTTTACTTGTAAAAAGAAGTAATATGTTTAGTAGAATATATGTGTACATATAAACATATAAATATATAGTATGATCTTACATGATCGGGTTTGAAAGATATTTTAGTGAAATGATTTAAAGCATATGATTTAAAGCAAAATGTATGATTATGTCTTTACTTAAATAAAATGACATGAACAAGCATATGTGATGTCACATGTTAGCAAGCTGAAACATAGATCTACAGAGCAATAGACTCAATTATAGAAATCTTATTAAAGTACATAATAGCAATGTTATATGACAATACGTATACAAGTGTATGCATTAAAGAGGGATTATTTTGTCATGTGATTGTTACATGAGCCAATTGTATAAATTATTTTATGAATTATGCATATATGTTGATGCTCTAGAGAAGATATATATATCTATACATGATTATGCACAATAGCAAATAGTATAATATAGATACAATCATGTTATACGAAATAGTTACATGATTGAAAAAGATTTCAAATACAGAATAGTAATACCCAATAGTGAGTATGTTCAAAGGTTTATATAAAGTTACACATGAGTATGTATATGAGTACATTGTTCGTTGTTATACAAGAGTATACATGTGCATATAAGAATATGAATGAATAAAGAAAAGATAAATTAAAGAGATTGTACTGCCTGCGTTGGGTCTAGGAAGTGGATAGATAGGCATGCCTATAAGGGTACCTTGCAGCTGCAATATTTTCAACCCCGTTTGGGTGACTAAATAGACAGGGTCCCGTTTGGACCATTTTCAACCCCGTTTGGGTTGTAGTTAACCCCGTTTGGGTGACTAAACAGACAAGGTCCCATTCAGACCATTTTCAACCCCGTTTGGGTGACTAAACAGACTTGTAACTTCGGGTGCCACGTATAACCCGTTATCCACCTCTTTAGAATAGTGCAGGCTTTATTGTCAAAGGTTAAGAAAAGTTCAATAAGGCATGCAAATTCTTAATTGACTTTATACTATTCTACATATGAAATTCCTTTTATTGCACATAAAACTCACATCTATAAGGATGTGCAATAGTATATGTATCTATACTGCTAGTATCCTAAATACATGCTAATCGTTAAATGATGAATTTGCATTATATTAATATTTTGATTAAATTGATCATATATATATATATGCCTTTGTGATCATAAACCTTATTTCTATATGTATGCCAATACATGATTGATGAAGGAATTTTTATTAAGTCCAAGAGTATTATAAAAGTCTAATGTGCGCAACAATTTTATAAGTGCATATTCATATTGTATATTAAAGATTATGAAGGTTAGACTGTAACAACCATTGTTTTGAAATATTCTTCTTATGATTATATATATGTGTTTCCATTGTTGCATGTACACATTCTTTAACGTGTATTTGCTATTTATGATAATGATATATAAGTGTTATGTTTAGTTGAAAGGCTTATATTTATGATACATCTAATATGTTATAACATGAATAACTTGTGGAATATAAAATAAGCCTATAGTAATATAATAATCTCATGGTAATATGAAGTGTGGATTTGCTATTTAATTCTAATGTGTATATATCAAAGACATGTTAAATAGATGAAAATATAATAGATATTTATGCTTTTACGGTTTAGTACCAATTCATAAACTAGACACATGATAATTAGTTGAATTTAAAGCCATAGAACATTAGAGCTTACATGGTTATATAAGTTGATTAAAGCATTAATGCAAATTTTATTGCTGAATTTTATGATTTTCGTAATATGAATTAACCGCTGCATTTTGTTCACTTCTTGGAACAAAGCTTTGTTATATTTGAGACATGATGTGTGCTTGTTGACGATCACTGTGAGTGGACGTTTATCATGATTTAGTTCCCCACTAAGCTTTATAGCTTAGCACGGGTGTTTCATCTATGTAGGTTGTTGGGGTGATATCTGCAGCAGGATGGCCAACTCAAGTCAATGAGAGAGACATTTATAGACTTTTATTTTGGCTCTTTGTATATAGTAAATATTATAGGATAGTGGTATTGGAGATATTATATGTAAAAATGTTAAACAGTTTTTGTATTTTGTAAAGAGACTTAACGTACACTAAAAAGTTTTTAAATGTATAGCACTCTTATGTATTAAGTTTGATTATATGTTCTCTGTGTAGTTGGTATATGTTTATGTTACACAGTAAAACATGTGTAATGAGTTGGATAAAGTGATATGTATAGATTATAGGCTAAGGGTGCTACAAATGTTATGTTTAAATACATGAGTTTGTAAATCTTAAATTAATGAATGAACACTACAAAAAGCTGTTAATTACCGATGGCCATATTTTCGTCCCAAATTTAGTGACGGATTCACGACTGTTTTACAATTTCGTCGTGGGAACGTCATTTTCCTTTTTTTTTTGCGACGAAATAGCGACAGAATTAATAAATAGTCGCTAATTATTGGCGGAAAAATTATGCGCCGTGTTTTGCGATGGAATTAGCGACGAAATTACCGTCACTAATTTTTTTTTAATTTTTTATTTTGGAAATTAGGATTAGAAAATTTAGCGACGAATATTTTAGTCGCTAATTTTGGAGGAAAAAAACCGCACCACTTTTTGCGAGGATTTAGCGACGAAATTATTTGTCGCTAATTGTATTAGATCTCAGTTAAAAATATTAGCGATGAAATATGTGGTCGCTAATCCGTTGCAAATAAAATAAAAAATGGTTTTTACTATTTCATGTATTTTTGATATAGATCATATGAAATTGATATTTTATTTTGAAACAAAAATTTGTAAAATATATTATAATTTGGTAATAATTTTTTATCAATTATTTCAAAATTTAAATTATTTATTTAGTAAATTTATATTTTTGATAATAATAAACTACTTGTTATAATTATTATATTATCACATTATGAAAATTAATAAAAGTCAATATTTATAAAATAGTAATATAAAACTTATTATCTCATTTAAAATAATAATAAAAAAATTTGTAATTAATTTTTATTTTATAAAATTTAAATCAAATATTAAATTATTAGGAACTCTATTAATTTTTTATCAATTATTCCCAAATATAAACTTATTTATTTAAAAAATTACATTTTAATAATAATAATAAAGTAATTGTTATAAGTATTATATAGTCATATTATGAAAATAATAAATATAAATATTTATATAATAATAATATAAAGTTTATTATTTCGTTTAAAATGATTATGAAAAAATTATAATTTATTTTTATTTTGTTAAAATTTTGAGCAAATTTTAAATTATTAAAAAATTTAAAATATATATTTATAAAATTATCCTTAAATACAAGGATAAAATTATGAAATTTGGCAGGGGCATTTTAGTAATTTTAAAAATTTACCCTACATATAAAAATAACATTTTCTATTCCCTCACATCTCTCCACCGTTTCAATTTAATGCGTATATGATTTTAACCTTAATTTATTATTTAGTTGAATAAGACAATAGTGTTCAATCCAAGACTTAAACTCATACAAGTCAAAATGAATAAATTTTCTAATTTAATTTCTTCAATTTAATTTCTATTATTTTTCTAAATGAATAAATTTTCTAATATATATATACACACACACACGCACACACACACACACTGAACAACTTTTATACGGAATAGTGTAAGTAAAGATTTAACGGTTAGGTATTTACTGTTAGATCGGCTTGATTTTTGGTGTGTACGTTCGAAACTCCTTATTGTTAATTTTGAACGGTAAAGATTAGTTTTTAAGGTTTATAAGTTTAATTTTTGTTCCAAAAAAAAGCTGTTGTCATGTATTTTTTACGAAATGACCAGTTTTGTATACTAAAACGATTGAAAAATCATTTACCATTAGATTGGCCTGATTTTTGGTGAGTACATTTGAAACTCCTTTTTGTTAATTTTGGACGGTGAAGATTAGTTTTTAAGATCTGTGAGTTAGGTTTTTGTTGCAAAAAAAGAGGTTATTTTTGGATTTTTTACTTCATAACCAATTTTGTATACGAAGGCAATCGAAAAATTATTTGCCGTTAGATTTGCCTGATTTTTGGTGAGTACATTCAAAACTCCTTGTTAATTTTCAACGGTGAAGATTAGTTTTTAAGGTCTGTAAGTTCTATTTTTGTTGAAAAAAAAAGCTATTTTTTGGATTTTTTACGTAATGATCAATTTTGTATACGAAGACGACCGAAAAATCATTGACCGTTAGATTGGCCTGATTTTTGGTGAGTACATTTGAAACTTTTTGTTGTTAATTTTGAATGGTGATGATTAGTTTTTAAGGTCTGTAAGTTCAATTTTTGTTGCAAAAAAGAGGTTATTGATTCTTTTTGGGTAAATTTTATTTTTATTTGGAGTATAAGTAAACACGTTTCTATTCCTATACTTTATAGAAGCTTTGGTTTTCTATAATTTTTGTTAATCTAAAACATGGATTATTATACCAGTGATGTATTTTTCAGTAGAGCATAATCAAGAGAGATTTGAAGTGAGTTCAATATGTGAATACTTGATCTGTTTTTTGAACTTATTTATTAAAAAAATTATATTTTTAATAAATTTTTGTTAATTAGTCCAAAATCTAAACTTATTTATGTGGAAGATTAACATTTTTAATAATAATAATAAATTAATTGTTATATTTATTTTATATCGAGAACTTAGATTGACCAAGAAATTAATTGTATATTTATTTGAATTAGTGGTGTTAAATTAAGATACATTTTTAATTTTCAAAACTACAATTAAGATTAAATAAATAAATAATAATAATAATAATAATAATAATAATAATAGGTAAATATCTTGGTAGATTCCTAGAGTTTCTAGAAGAATTAGTTAGACCACATGAAAGTAAATTGGAATTATAAAAAGTGGTGGCCACAAAATAAAAGAAGGAAATAAGTTTAAAAAAAGGGGGGAATGTGGGAGCAGATCGAGAAGGGAACGGAAGGGGAAAATGGGGCTAGCACCACCGTCTAACCACCACCGCGCGCGATGCCGGCGAGGAGACTCGGACCTCCGAGCTTTCTTCCCTCTTTTCGGCGGTTCCCAACGGCAGATGGCGGTAAGAACAACACCGGTGAGTTCCTCCCAGCACCCTGCATCCATCCCCAATCGTAGGTGATGCTCAAATTGGAAATGAGTTTGTTGTGTAGCTTCAGTGTAGATCTCGACTAAACCGTTACTTCTTTAAGCGTGTAACTATTGTAGGTAAACCCCTCTCGACGTCAGCTACCTCCTGGTGTGCTCGGTTTCACACCGGCGAAGCTCCGGCTAGGTTTCAACGATCAGTCCCAGCGAGCTATAGGACGGCAGAATATGAAAAAAAATACAGAAATTCGACACCAAACAAGTAAGTGACTACCAAACTTATTTCAAAAAAATTTATTTAAATAAATTCTAAATTTTCTTTAGAGTTTTTAATTTGTTTGAATCAAATGATTGGCTCATGTGTGTTCTAAAGCTAATATCATATATTTATGGTTATATACTGGTGTTTGAATTGTTCTTTGAAAGCTGATTTATGATGGTTTGTAGTGATTGCAAATTTTATTGTTTGTGGAAGATTGTAGGTTTTACTTGTTAACCTTTCATTGTATTATTATTTAACCCGGGAATAGTAAAGGGCATAAAAATGTATGAAAACATGAATGTTAAAGATGCAATAAGGGGGCCTCTAATAATTTTGAACTAAATAGGATTAAATTTAAATATTTTAAATTGTTAATATTATGATTTATGTGATAAACTTATAATTATAACAATAGGAAATTAGTACTATGAATTACTTAAAGTAATAATATGACTTGAAATCCTTGACCACACTAAAAGAATAATATCCTACCTTGACTACTATTAATAAATGGAGAATTGAGTAGGCTGTTACTTATAGAAATGTTAGATGAAAATTATATATATATACACGTTCGAAATTATAAGGTACCTTTGTAGGACATTATGATAAATATAGGAAAACGTGTGACTAAATGATTTTAAATATCGAATATGAATGCAACTCAAGATAAAGAAAGTAAAATTTGCTTTAGTTTTAGCGTGTAAATAAACTATGAGATTAAATCAATTGAATTTCATCTCAGTAAAATAATTTCTTACTACTTATGTGATTAGTTGTGTAGTTTAAAAAGATGGTATTGCTCAAATTATAAGGAAGTTTTATGTTCTACTTAGCACTAATACATTCACGTTGCACACTGTTGAAATTGAATTCAACAAGTTAATTCACTTAGCACTAATACATTCAACAAGTATAATAAAGATTAGGCAATTCAATAACTAGCCTTTAATTCATGAGAATTGCACTGCAATCTAATAAGCTAGCATTCACTTATGACAATTGCACTATGTAATTATTCTTTTCCTTTTAGACATATGATTGCCCACTATTAAATTATCTCACAGATATTGCTTCTGATAGTTTTGTCCTATACTTTTGACATTTTGTAATCATAATTTCCTTGCACAGGACATGTAACTACTTTTTCATGGACATTTCGGGGGTTTTATGAAAAGGTATTTCAAAATGATAGATTGTGCATGTATTCCATTTTTTCTTTTATTTACTAATCTTATATCGTTTATTTCTTTTGTTTGTGCTTCATATGGTTCACATAATAGCTTTTATTGGTTATATTTGTGCTTATGTGTTTTTATTTTATGAATTGAGAAATTATACATACATGTGCATAATATGTGTGTGCATGTGTTAGCTTGTATATGAAACTTCCACCAAACATAAGATTATGGAATAGCTCCTCAAATAGCTGCATGTTGGACTTCTTATTCCAGCTACATCTTTTTTAGCTCATTACTTCTATCGAGGACACCCCTTAGGTCCCAATTTTCTCAACTCTTTGATGTGTTTTGCACTTTTACTAACTATGCATCCAATGCGGATTCTTTTCTACATATGAATTAAGCTCAGGTTAGGTACTTCGGACATAGTTGGTTTCTATCCAAAAAAAATAGCTTGCACTAACACTTAAAGTAGTTCTATATGAAATTTCAGCACTTACTTCTCCTCAGAGTTATAGAATAAGAGATGATTTGTGTGCAATTCATGTAAATTTAAATTTTTTTCTGAAGGCATCGGTGCCACCAATATTTATTGGACTAAGTTCCATTGGAAGGCAAGTACCTTACTTTCTAAGTGTTTTCTACAAACTTGTCAAGTTTAATTAAAATGGCTTTTTTGAGTTTTTAAGGTCTGAAATTTGACTGCTTTATCTAACACTTTTTGCAACTACTAAAATCCTTGGTGTCATGTTAATGCGTGCTTTTGCATGGAATGATTATCAAGGCATTGCATAAGACATTGAGTTTTAATATATTTCGGGAATAACATATAGAACTAGGAAAACAGGTATTTGTGTGGCAAATGTTAAGACATCTCTTTTATGTCACCATTGGGTTTGTATATGGGAAGCCAAATGTCCCAAAAGTCTGTATACTTTTACATATTTGAGGAAATATGCTGAATTTCAAAAAGAGTTTGGCTGCCATATGATTTTCAATTTGTGTCTTGTGTTGATTTTTCTTCTTTGTTTTGCAGTGTGAATCGATGCAAGTGCAGCTTGGCTGAGATTGCAGTTAAAGCAGTCCTTGCTGTTGCAGGGATGCTGTCATGCTCCATTTTTGTTAGAAATTTGTTTAAAAAAATAGATGGCTTAGTTTAACTGCACTTTGTTTTATATATTGTTTTTTTTTGTGTTGACTATATTTGTAATGAATTCATTATAAATTATATATATATGAAAATATTATTATTTTCATTTGTATCTATTCTATATGAATTTTATAATATAAGATTATTATTTATATTGTGTACAGGATGAAAATTTTTAAAAACAATAAAAGGAAAAAATTATATTATGCAATAATTTAGCAACGGATTCGCGATAGAAACTGTCGCTACTGGGCAAATGTTAGAATTTGAGAAATAATTAGCGACCATATTAGCGACAAAAAATATTCGTCGCTAAATTTTACAGTAAATTTTATAATAATGCAATAATTATATAAATAATTAGCGACAAAATTAGCGACGGAAATTGTAGTCGCTAAATATTATTATTATAATTCGGCGACTAATTAGGAATATAAATTAGCGACGAAAAAAGTAGCGACGAAATTTTTCGTCGTTAAATTTGCGACTGATTTTAAATTTCGTCGCTAATATATTAGCGACTGTTCGTCGCGACATTGCTAATTAACATTAGCGATGGAAAACAGGTAATTAGCGACGGAATTGTCCCGTCGCTAATTTCTAGTTTTTTTGTAGTGGAAGTCCTAAATATTATAAACACAGTGCAAAGGTAATCATGAAGGTATTCATGATGTGAGATGTCTATTGCATGCAAATGTGTTAATATCTAAATATTCCTAGTCATAGAATTAACAAGATAAGACATTGTTAATTCAGACAGACTAGCACATGTTATGCTTCTTGAATGGTTCAAGCAGTGGTTCTCATAACTGTGATTATGGAAGATAATCAAAGCTAACATGTGGATGCTTGTTAGAAGAACAAGTTCATTGGAGACCAGCATAGAGAATCCTCACATGGATATTAAATCTATGTCAGTGAGGAATCTCTTCATAGCGGTTGTGCAAGTATCCTTAGACTTGAGATCACCAAAGTTATCTTAAGTAGCAAGTGGGAGTGAACATAGTTAGGAGATTGGGTATATCATGACCTACTTGAAGATAGTTGAGTGATTGACAAAGGATTCACCATCCCAGATTTAATAAGGGAAGTTATCTCGCTCGATTTTATATATTACCTTGTTCAGAGATTCTCTAGCCAGAGTAAAATGCCAAGATGGATAGCGATCCATGGAGGGCATTTTGGAAACAATGGTTAAATTAATAGAACATACATAATTAGATATTTATGAGTTGATAGAAATCCATACTCATAATCTAATTGAGATAAGAGTGGTGAAGGAGTAATTGCATGATAATTGTTTCTATGGAAGGGTATAGTTAAACCACATGACTTTCCTGACATTTGGGTAGTCATGATGCCTAGCTAGAGGCCAATCATGACTTGTATAATGATGTATCAAAAATATCAATGGGAATTGATAAAATGATTTGAAGGAGTTTAAATCATATGAGTTTTGGATAGAATTCACAATTACATATTATACTGCCAACATGGACAGGAACCTAATATGTCACACACATGTAAAGAAAAGGATAAAATGGTAAAATGGAAAGGATAATAATATTTGATATTATTATGAGGGTAGAGAAGTGAATAAGATAATAATTAATTAAAGAGTTTAATTAATTATGATCAAGTAAAATTGTCCTCGAAACTTTGAGAAATGTTCTGTAAACTGGACCTAATTGAAATAATGTATTTCATGATTAATTATTATTATCTTATAAGTGTTATAGGACTACTATAAGTGTTATTTGACTGATATAATAATTAATAAGTCCATCGGAGGAGTTATAAAGGGGCCAGAGGAATCGAGCTGGTGTGAAAGCCCTTCTACAGAGGGCCACACGCCAACTCTATATAGAAGGCCTTAATGGACTATTGCTTAGACTAAATTAATTTATATATAATTACATAAGTGTTATGGAACCTACATATTTAATTTGGTTGGATTTGGAGTCCATTTAGGTATTTAAATCTAATTAGTTGTACAAAGGGCCTAGTTTTTGGGTTTTGTGCATAGTCTTTTATGAAAAAGGTTTAATTCCGATTTAATTAAGCCCAAATAATTATAATTATTTCCAGAGGCCCAATTAATAATTTTCCAAAAATTTTAAAGAACCCAATCTCATTAGAAGTTGGAATTTTAACCTGACTATAAAAGTCCAACTAATGAGGAATTAGGGTTAAGTGATTAAACACATACGAAAGTTTTATTCTTCTATTCTCTCTCTCTCCCTTTTGTGCCACTCCCCTACTAGCTCTAGGGTTTTTTTGGCACTCCTAGTTACACACCAATTGTTGGTTCAATTTATCCTTCTCTAGTGTGGATTACTCATTGGAGGTGTTCGATTTTGGACACTGTGGTTTGCAATAACCCGGTGCAAAGTAAAATCAACTGTTCAAAATTTTTGTAATATTCATGGCAAGATCAATAATATTGGTTAAAAATTTTAAAATTCCGCTCATGTTATATGATGCATGTAACCGATAAATTCCAACATATGTGTTCATAATGGAAGGAGGAGCAGTTAGTTGGAAAGAGTTCCAAACAAGAAACAACTGTTGATTTCACGATAGAAGCTGAGTACATTGTTGATTTGGAAGTAGCCAAAGAAGTAGTCTGAATCAAAAAGTTCATATCTGAACTAGGAGTGGTGCCTAGCATTGTTGATTCGATTCCTTTATATTGTGACAACAATGGAGCCATTGTGCAAGCAAAGGAACCACGGTCTCATCAGCGATCCAAGCATGTTCTCAGACATTACCATCTTATAAGGGAAATAGTAGCTAGAAATGATGTGAAAATAGAAAGGGTCCCTACATATGATAATGTGGCGGATCCCCTCACAAAAGTACTTTCCCAAATAAAGAATGATCAACATATAAATAGCATGGGTCTGAGACATATGAGTGATTGGCTCTAGTGCAATTGGGAGATTGTTAGAAAGTAAGCCCTAGAGCCCATGCAAAAGGGATGAATTTCATATGTATGAATTTATATTTTTAATAAAAGGCATTATTCATTTATTAATGCTATGTTTAAATACATGAGTTTGTAAATCCTAAATTAATAAATGAAGTCCATGATATTATAAACACAGTGCAAAGGCAATCATGAAAGTGTTCATGATATGAGGTGTCTATTGCATGCAAACGTGTTAATATCTAAATATCCCTAGTCATAGAATTAACAAGATAGGACATTGTTAATTCGGACAGACTAGCACATGTTATGCTTCCTGAATGGTTCAAGCAGTGGTTCTCATAACTGTGATTTTCATTGCTAAATTACAATTTTCTTTGTAGTGTTTAGGGATGAAAAGTTATACTGTACTTGAGCTATGTTCCTAACGCCTGCTGTAGATTCTACTAAAATCTCAATGTAAACCTTGAATCTCGATTAAAAATTATAGTTTTAGGTATACCACATAATCGTACAATCTCATTCACATACAATTTTGCAAGTTTATTCATAGAATAATCTATTCGAACCGGTATAAAATGAGCTACTTTTGTTAACTTATCAACTATTACCCAGACTGCATCATATCTTCCTTGAGTAAGAGGTAAGCCGGTAACAAAATCCATGGTAATGGCTTCCCACTTTCACTGTGAACTGAAATGGGATTCAAAAGACCAGAAGGAAATTGATTTTTTGCTTTCACTTGCTGAAATGTTAAACATTTAGAAACATATTCAACAATATCCTTTTTCATGGCAAGCCACCAGTAAAACTATACATCTTATTCCCACCTATATGCATAGTAAAAGCAGTATTATTCGCTTTATGCAATTGTACCCTTTTCACTTCTACGTCATCAGGAACACACAACTTGTTATGGTAGCATACACCACCATCTTTTTTTACTGAAAAATCTAATTGATTTCCTTCACAAATTGCTTTCATAATCTGTTTCAACTTTTCATCATCTTTCTGAGCATTTATCACTATATGCCTAACCATAGGCCTAGCTTTAAGCTATGCTAATAATGCATCATCCGATACAAATTTCCATCTGCACTGCTTTAACATCAATGCTGCCATTATCTTGTGACTCAAGGCATCAACAACCACATTCGCTTTTCCTAGAAGATAATCAACAAACAATAATAATCTTTGAATAATTCCAACCACCTTTTCTACCTTAAATTACGTTCTTTCTGAGTAACCAAGTATTTGAGGCTTTTATGATCAGTATAAATTTTGCAATTTTCCCCATACAAGTAGTGCAGCCAAATCTTCAAAGCAAAAACCACAGCTGCCAATTCTAGATCATGAGTTGGGTAGTTCTGCTCATGCAGTTTCAACTTTCTAGATGCATAAGCTACAACTTTACCATTTTGCATTAATACACAACATAAACAAAATTTAGAGGCATCACTGTAAATTGCAAACTCTTTCCCTAACATAGGTTAAGTTAACACTAGAGCTTCAGTCAATATCTTCTTTAACCGATCAAAACTTGCTTGACAATGATCAGACCATTCAAATTTAATGATCTTCTTTAATAACTTCATGAGTGTTGAAACAATGATAGAAAAACCCTTCACAAAATGACAATAATAACCTACCAACCCGAGAAAACTTCTAACTTCATGCACATTCTTGGGTGGTTTCCAATTAACAATAGCTTTAATTTTATTTGGATCAACCTTAACACCTTCAGTAGACACAACATAACCTAGGAATTAAACTTCCTTTAGCCAAAAGTCACATTTACTCAACTTGGCATACAACTGATTTTCTTTCAAAGTTTGCAACACAATCCTTAGATGTTCAGCATGCTCAGCTTCATTCCAGGAGTAAACTAGTACGTCATCAATAAACATAATGCCATAACTATTACATGCCACAATAACTTAAAACCAACTTATAATTAAAAGGCCTAACATAATGCCAAAATACATCATGGAATCCTCAAGCAATTGCACCCAGTCATATCTTCTCTTCAAAGGATGACTAGCCACCAGCTATCGATCCACTAGAGCTTAACCAGTACCAACATGGATAACGAGCCCCTGCTAAGCTATAAAGCTTAGTGAGGAAACCAACACCAAGGATAAACTCTAAATAAAATATCATGAAATCACTACACCTTTTAAATTTAAGGAAAACATATAAGCCAAAAATTTTAAACGATCTCACCCTTGCTATACCAAATGAATTTGCAATCCTAAACATGAAAATTATTCTTACAATCATCGAGACCTTATAGTAATTGATAGTACAGCTTTCATCGTAAGCATTTAATCACATTTATTATGCATGATATGACTTCAATGTTCACTTCAAAGCATAGGGGAGTATACATATCATACATCATCTACAAGAGATATTTTAGGCTTCAATACTTCACTTATGTCATGCAATCTTAGCTATATAATACAGAGTAGAGAACTACATTTTATTTAAATCATTCTATCCAAAAAGGAATTCAATCAAGCAATATAGTAAGCCATTTATCATGTTCACATTACATAGGTGAAGCAATTGCTATATATATATATATATATATTATAATATATATATATCCTTATTTAATAGTACATTGCTGAATCTTTTAACTTTTAATAGCCTGCCTAAGTGCTAGTTCAATGGGTGGATAATGGGAAAAATGGATACCGAAGGTATCAAACGATGGACCCAAAGTGCCGAACTATGGTTTTGTAAAGGAACAAAGCAATAGACCCAAATGGGGTCGGCAATGGTTCTAGTAAGGAACAAACGATATACCTAAACGGAGGTCGAACGATGGTTCCATAAGGAACAAGACCCAAACGAGGTCAACTATGGTAATTGCTGGATACCTCTAGGCATCCCTATCTAATCCAACACTGAACTAAGACCCGTAGGCTTTATCACTTTAAGAACATCTTGAATTCATCATATTCTTCCTTATTTAATATAATATTTTCTTAAATCATTTTCCACAAATGAACAGTATCATTCATTTACATAGCAATACTTGCTTAAAGCCCTAATATTCAAGAATGCATGTCACATGTTTATATACTTGCATAACCATTGGATAACTTATATCTTACACTAGAATGCTTTAGCATAATGGTATCTGAGTATTATGCAATACTAGATCAAAAAATGTTTTAAGAACTTAATGCAATACGCATCATTGAGTATAAAATCATGAAGCAACAACATGATTTGAATTTCAAGGTTGACTATGGTAATACCTAATGATAGTTCATGAGAATGAAACCATACATATAGTCATACAAACCATGAGCACATAACTCCACACGTAAAACATATTAAATAAAGAAGAACATACCTGAGTGGTTCCTCAATACAATCTCTCTTTACATCATTATACTCAATTTAGTCATTGCACATTCATTTTATTCAATACATTATATACATGCATTCTACGTCTCATAAGTAACGAAAGTAATCAAATGTGAGATTAACGTTTACCTATGTCATTTATAATGTCTTAGTAAGACTTCACCATTCAATTATTTCATTTAGAAATCATATGGCTTATTAACCACCACTTAATTAACATAATCATCGTGTACATTACCTATGGTCCATTTAATTCTCTCCAATTATATTTTATAATATGAGATTCATGATTCATGAAGAATTTACAGCTTAAAGTGTGAAATAGAACCATTAAAACAAAACATACGGGTGGCTGTGCCTAAGAAAGAAGAGAAGGTATACACGGCCATGCAAGGAAAACAAAGGCCAAATGCGTGGCCAAGCAGAAGGAAAAGTAAGCCATTCACGTGGCCATGCAAGGAAAACAAAGGCCAAACACACGGCCACGCAGAAGAAGAAATAAAGGAGGAAGGCCATGCAGGGAGAGGAACAAACCATCACATGGCCATGCATGGAGACCGAAGTAACACGCTGCCACATATAAAAATCCAAGAAAATCACATGGCCACACGCATGGGACGACCAAAGGAGGCACACGACCATGCAAGGAAGAAATAAAAAGGAGGCATATCCATCCACTGAAGAAGAAAAAAACATAGGTATGCATGGCCATGCAAGGAGAAGAGGAACAAGTCACGTGGCCACGCAAAGGACTTCGGCAGCCATCGATAAAAACCCAGATTTTTTAGCTTGAAACACAAATCCCATATCTCATCTTAAGTACTTAGTTTTAATTCATTGCGAATTCATCTAAATCTCTACTATTTAACCCTTAACTTCTACTAAGGGAACACATACAAGAACATAGGAAGAAAATCATCAAGTAACCATCTACATAAAGTTCTCGTATCTCATATACTAGCTTCATTTCCTTAGAAAGTCCACTGATCTAGCTCTTTCTTCCTTCACCTATCCTTGATCTATCTGCTTCTCTCCTTTCTCTTTACACAGAAGGATAACAACAGCGTCTTGTAATCCCTCATAACCAAAAATCATAAAGGAAGAAGAGAAGAGGAAGAAGAGATCTTCAATTAAAGACATTACCTTTAATCTTCACTCACAACCCTAGCTCCATTCTCCAACTCGTAACCAATAGAGAGACAGAGAGAGAGAGAGAGCTATCTCTCCCAAAATACCGATCCCCTCAATCTGCAATCCCCCTTGTTTCCTTCTCCAAGAAGCTATTAAGTGAGTTAGTGGGGTAAATATCTCATTGTGAATTTCCAAACTTGCCCTTATTCAATTTGACCCTATCAACTTATCTCTTTTAACATTAACACCCAAACTTCTAATTTACTTCAACTATATCCCTCTTTAATCTTAATTTTAACCGTACGAAATTACCAAAATACCCTTAATGGGTCTTAGCCTTAACAATGCAAAATAATTCAATATTTGCCTTAATTAACCATAATTCTCGTCACTTTACTGTAATTTGGTTAGGGCCATGATTGGGTCCTTACAATTCTCTCCTCCTTAAAAGAATTTTATCCTCAAAATTCAAACATATCATCTTTATCTTTAATGTTATAAATTTTAAACTCAAACTTATCTACAAACATCTATAGCCATAACAAACTCATCTACCTCTATCATTAGTATCTGCCTCTGATTTTTAAATACTCCCATGCTCATTACATTTTATATCAGTTTTTCCCTTTTCAACAAGTCCAGATATACGATGCAATGCTTTTCATGTGATATGGGATGTTATACAATGCATTAATGACTTCATGTATGCAATAGAATACCAATGGGTATTCACATAGACTGTACATGTCTTATCCCATCCTAATATAATGAAACATGCTCAATTGCCCAAGCTAATTAGGAAAATCCTGACAATCATATATATAGAGCACATATATAGAGCATCCTAATAACCTTAACATCTCACACGCTCAGTAATACCAGAACTCAATTATCTTTTTATCATGTAAACTTTTCCTCAAATATCTTAGTAAGCAATCTAGACATACTTATAATCAACTCATGCTATACTTCAATCCTAGATCATCAAGGCTTTTATACACTTTAAATATTAGGGAATGAGAGATACCAATAATTCCTTATATGTCATCTCACAATTTTTGAATTAACATCCTATTAATACTCCAATATCTATCAATCGTAAGTTAATCATTCCTCGCAATCATTAAAATTTGCATCTCAATGACAATAACATCGAGTATGGCCATTTGGTCTAGACCAATATTATCTCAAATTCCAATAACCATTTCTAATGTCATATTGCCCAAAAAAGACTAAACCAGGCTATGATACCACTAATTGTAACATCCTAATCCACTAACCATGCATAAAAATCAATCATCATCATCACCTAGCAAAGATAAGGTAAGGATAATAATAAACAGCACAAGCCATAATTATTACATGCCACAATAACGTAAACCCAACTTATAATTAAAAGGCCTAACATAATGCCAAAATACATCTTGGAATCCTCAAGCAACTGCACCCAATTAGATCTTATCTTCAAAGGTTGACTAGCCAACAGTTATCGATCCACTAAAGCTTAACTAGTACCTACATGAATAACAAGCCCATGCTAAGCAATAAAGCTTAGTAGGGAAACCAACTCCAAGGATAAACTCTAAATATAAAATATCATGAAATCACTACACCCTTTAAATTTAAGGAAAACATATAAGCCAACAATGTTAAATGATCTCACCCTTGCTATACCAAATGAATTTGTAATCCTAAACATGAACATCATTCTTACAATCATTGAGACCTCTTAGTAATTAATAGTACAGCTTTCATCGTAAGCATTTAATCACATTTATTATGCATGATATGACTTCAATGTTCACTCAAAGCATAGGGGAGTATACATATCATACATTGTCTATAAGAGATATTTTAGGCGTCAATACTTCACTTATGTCATGCAATCTTTGCTATATAATACAGAGTAGAGAACTACATTTCATTTATCTCATTCTAGCCAAAAAGGAATTCAGTCAAGCAATATAGTAAGCCATTTATCATGTTCACATTACATAGGTGAAGCAATTGCTATATATATATATGTGTGTGTGTGTGTGTGTGTGTGTGTACATATATCCATATTTAATAGTAAATTACTGAATCTTTTAACTTTTAATAGCCTGCCTAAGTGTTAGTTCAAAGGGTGGATAACGGGAACAATGGATACCGGAGGTATCAAACGATGGACCCAAAGGGTCGAACTATTGTTCCATAAAGGAACAAAGCAATAGACCCAAACAAGGTCGGCAATGGTTCTAGTAAGGAACAAACAATAGACTGAAATGGGGTCGAATGATTGTTCCATAAGGAACAAGATCCAAATGGGGTCAACTATGGTAGCTACTGAATCCCTCTAGGCATGCCTATCTAATCTACAACTGAACTAAGAGCCGCAGGCTTTATCGCTTTAAGAACATCCTGAATTCATCATATTCTTCCTTATTTAATATAACATTTTTTGAAATCATTGTTCACAAATGAACACATATCATTCATTTACATAGAAATACTAGCTTAAAGCCCTGATATTCAAGAATGCATATTACATGTTTATATACTTGCATAGCCATCGGATAACTTATATCTTACCCTATAATGCTTTAGCATAATGGTAACTGAGTATTATGCAATAATAGATCAAAACAATGTTTTAAGAACCTAATGCAATAAGCATTATTGAATATAAGATCATGAAGTAACAACATGATTCGAATTTCAAGGTTGACTTTGGTAATACCTGATGATAGTTCATGAGAATGAAACCATACATATAGTCATACAAACCATGAGCACATGACTCCACACGTAAAACATATTCAATAAAGAAGAATGTACCTGAGTGGTTCCTCAATACCATCTCTCTTTACTTCATTATACTCAATTTAGTCATCGCACATTCATTTTATTCAATACATTATATACATGCATTCTATGTCTCATAAGTAGCGAAAGTAATCAAATGTGAGATTAACATTTACCTATGTCATTTTTAAAGTCTTTGTAATACTTCACCGTTCAATTATTTCATTTAGAAATCAAATGGCTTATTAACCACCACTTAATTAACATAATCATCGTTTGTATTACTTATGGTCCATTTAATTCTCTCCAATTATATTTTATAATACGAGATTCATGGTTCATGAAGAATTTACAGCTTAGAGTGTGAAATAAAACCATTAAAAGAAAACATATGAGTTGTCGTGCCCAAGAAAGAAGAGAAGGTATACACGGCCACACAAGGAAAACAAAGGCCAAACGCGTGGCCAAGCAGAAGGAGAAGTAAGCCATTCCTCACATGGCCACGCAAGGAAAATAAAGGCCAAACACACGGCCATTGCAGAAGAAGAAATAAAGGAGGAAGGCCATGCAGTGCGATGCCACGCAGGGAGAGGAATAAGCCATCATGTGGCCATGCATGGAGAGCCGATGGGAACATGCTGCCATGCATAGAAATCCAAGAAAATCATGTGGCCATGCATGGACAACCAAATGAGGCACACGGTCACGCAAGGAAGAAACAAATAGGAGGCACAGCCACGCACTGAAGAATCAATAAAACATGGGTATGTATAGCCATGCAAGGAGAAGAGGAACAAGTCACATGGCCATATAAGGGACTTCGGCAGCCATCGATAAAAAACCAAAATTTTCAGCTTGAAACACAAATCCCAGATCTCATCTTAAGCACTTAGTTTTAATTAATTGTGAATTCGTCTAAATCTCTACTATTTAACCCTTAACTTCTACTAAGGGAACACATACAAGAACATAGGAAGAAAATCATCAAGTAACCATCTACATAAAGTTCCCGTACCTCATATACCAGCTTTATTTCCTTAGGAAGTCCACTGATTTAGCTCTTTCTCCCTTCTCCTATCCTTGATCTATCTGTTTCTCTCCTTTCTCCTTACACATAGGGATAATAAAAGGGTCTTGTAATCCCTCATAACCAAAAATCATAAATGAAGAAAAAAAGAGGAAGAAGAGTTCTTCAATTGCAAACATTACCTTTAATCTTCTCACTCACAAACCCTAGCTCCATTCTCCCACCCATAACCAGCAGAGAGAGAGAGAGAGAGTTGTCTCCCCCCCAAAATGTCGATCCCCTCAATCTCCAATCTCCTTTGTTTCCTTCTCCAATAAGCTGTTGAGTGAGTTAGTGGGGTAAATATCTCATTGTGAATTTCCAAACTGGCCCTTATTCAATTTGACTCCGTCAACTTATCTCTTTTAACATTAACACCAAACTTCTAATTTACTTCAACTATATCCCTCTTTAATCTTAATTTTCACCATACTCAATTTACATACATGGTAAAATTACCGAAATACCCCTAATGGGTCTTAACCTTAACAATGCAAAATAATTCAATATTTGCCTTAATTAACCATAATTATCATCACTTTACTGTAATCCAGTTAGGGCCATGATTGGGTCCTTACACACACCAAGGTGACACATTAGGTCTGATGAAACCTATCTCTAACAACTCTTGTAATTGAACCTTTAGTTCTTTTAATTCTAATGGAGCCATTCTATATGGTGCCCTAGAGATCAAGGATGTACCAGGTAATAAATCAATTGACAACTCAACATCTCTTTCTGGTGGAAGGCTAGGCAATTCCTTAAGAAACACTTCTGGAAATTTCCTCAAAACAGGTATATTGTCAAGCTTCACTGTATCTATTTTTGAATCAAGGACTAAAGCTAAAAATGCTTTATATCCTTGTCTAAGACAATGCCTAGCTTGCATTGCTGATATAACATTAGTCAGTAGCCCTTGAGCAACTGCGTTCTACAACCACTTTTTTTCTTTTACCATCCTTTAGAGTTACTGTTATCATTTTACAATTCACAACTGCATGATGTTTGGAAAGCCAATCCATTCCTAGAATTGTATCAAACTCATGAAAATGCCAACACAATCAAGTCTGCTAGAAACTCTCTTCCCTGAAATACTATAGGACATTCTTTGCATACCTTATTATCAAGTACTCTATGTCCTAATGGACTAGACACATATATATATCAAAATCTAACTATTTTATTTTAGACATATCTCTACCCAAAACCCCAATACAAATATAAGAATTGAGTAGAACTATGATTAATAAGTACATGTATGTCACAGTTATGAAGAGAAAAAGTACCAGCTATGACTTCTGGAGCATTATGTTCCTCTCAAGCTTTCATTGCATAAGCCCGAATAGAAACCATCCGAGCAGAAGGTTTATAAAATTTTTCATACACATTATAATACTGGGATCTATGATTACTTGATCCACTCTGGCCTCTGCCTCTACCTCTACTAAATGAAGGCGCATTGGAAGCTCCTTAACTACCTCGTCCATCCTGTAGCCAAAAACATTGGTCCATCCGAAAAGACAATTAGCCAGAAAATGATAGGAGCTACCACATCTAAAGCATTCACCCACCAACTTTCTATAGTTACCCCAATGATGTTTAGAACAATGAGGGCATTCAGGTGTTTGACCCCTACTCTGTCTTCCTGAAACTTCTTTCTCACATTTAAACTTGGTTGAAGATTCTTATTTCTTTCCTTTGTTAGCGGAGCTAAAAATAGACTCAGCATGTTGATCTCCTTGACCTCCTCTAAATCTCTTCCTAATGGAAGATCCTCCTCTAAAACCACTTCTTTTTTGTTTCCTTTCTCTTTTAGCTATCTCGTACTTCTCAACTTTCATGGCGATTATAACCAGTTGATTAAAATCGACCACATTCAGCAATGAAAATCCGAATAACTTTTCTTTCATTATATCATTCAGCCCATCTTTAAAATGAATACATTTAAAAAACTCATGTCATCATCTCTTTAGGAACATACTTGCACAAGTGGCTAAATTATTTTTTTATATTCAGCCACAGATAGAGTTCTTTGTCTCACATTCAAAAACTTATTCAGTTTCTCCTCCTTGTAAGCCTCAATAACATATTTCTTTCTAAACTCCTCCTCAAAGAATTCCTAAGTAAGTGGGTCTGGTAACAGTGGTTGTCTTAATACCAGCTTCCACTAATCAAAAGCCATACCTCGAAGTAAGGATACAATATAAGATACTTTGTGATTAGTAGGACAATTAATTTCATCAAAGAACCTCCGCAACCTTTGCAACACCAAAACTCAGCCTCTTCAAATTTTTCTAAATTAGTGCCTATTAATT
>CM075819.1:29349598-29620750 GCA_037975025.1 Excoecaria agallocha
CTTAGAAATAAGCAAATTCCACTTGTCAAAGTGCTCTGGCAACATCACGATATACAAGAAGTTACTTGGGAGCCAGAGACAGCTATGAAAGAACAACATCCTCACTTATTCAACACAGGTATGAATTTCGGGGACGAAATTCTTAAGGGGGAGAGAATTGTAAGGCCCCTAACATGACCCTAATTTAATTTGCATATTATTGTAATTAAGTGAGGGGGGTAAATTAACATGTTATTATGTTAATTGCATGAAAATATAATAAAAGAGTATGGTTTAATGTTAATTAAGGATACAATTGAGGATAAAGGTATTAATTTGGGGTTAATTGGTATTTTTGGCATTTTGGTGGCCAATTGTGTAGAGAAGAATTTAATTCAAGGTTAAATTGAAAGAATGCTTAAATGGATAGGTTAATGTTTGAAAAAGAATTAGTAGAGGGGTTAAAGTCTAACATGCATAAAGGCTTGTGGCATTTGTGTGACATGCAAAATGATGAAGGACTAAAGAGGAGATTGTCATGTGGGTATAAAAGGCTTGGGTTAGAGAATTTGATTGTGAGAATCGGCATTTGTTGAGAGCAAAACCAGAAATTCATCTTCTTCTTCCTCTTTGATTTCCATAGATTTACCTCAAGCATTTAGATGTTAATGGTGCATGTTGGTTAATCAAGAGTTTAAGGCTCGAAGCTAAGGTAATTAAACTCTCATTTTAACACTTCATCATCACCATCTTCTTCTTCATTTTCTGTTGACTGAGAATATGTCATTTGCTGGAAATGTATGTTCATGGTGATGGTATTTATGAAGGAGAAGAGGAAGGAAGAAGGATCAAAGGAAAGGGACTTGATAGAGGTTGAAGACATTGGGTTTATCAGCCAAGGTATGGGAATTTAGGCCATTCATATTGCATGTAAAAATGGATTACTGAAAGTGAATAGAATTTACAGAATTGAATTTACATTTTTCTGGAAGTTTATCGTTGAAAGGTTGAAGAAGACAGACTTGCCGAGTCGTGAATGACTTCACGAGTCGTGAACATCAGTCCGACTCGTGAAGCTCTTCACGAGTCGTGAAGTCGAGTCTTTCTTCTTCACTCGTGAGCTTCTTCACGAGTCGTGAAGTTCAGCTTTTCTTCCTCACTCGTGAGCCACTTCACGAGTCGTGAAGTATAGTTCCTTCTCCACTCGTGAACCTCTTCACGAGTCGTGAGAATCACCTTATTTGCTTCACTCGTGAATCCCTTCACGAGTCGAACTCCTCTTCACGATTGAATGACCTGTCTTGAATGTTTTGCTCATAAGTTGAGCTATAGAACAGCAAATTGAGTGATTCTTTTTGCATTGAAAAATAGACTTCCATACCTATATTTCACATGAAGAAACCTAAGCTTAAATCTGTCTCTAGATACATGTAATCTATAGTTGAATCCGGACTAGTTTTCTAGACTACTCTATGTAACAGAAATGGCTAGTATGAACAGATTGTTGCTACACTTGATAATATGATTCTTTAATTGATTGAGACAGCTATTTGCTTATGTGATAGAAAGTTAAATGAATAATGCATGTAATATGACTGTCAATGAAGGAATTGTATGCATACACATGCGTTCATTTGTGAATATGAATAAAGACTAGAAAGGAATTATCGAACCCATACATGTAAATCTTATGACATGTAAGTGCACCTTTTTATATGCACTTGTGATATGAAAAAGAGAATAATAGCATGACCTTGGCATGTGTATATGCCATATGAAAACGTGTTGATATTTTGTATAGCACATGACTTGAATGATGATAAAGGTATATATATATATGTGTTGGAAACATGCTCATAAGAATAAATCGACTATATGCGAATGTACCCACAGGTATGTACATTTATGATTATGTATATGAGTATATGAGCATGTAATTGCCTATGAGATAGAAGATGAATTAGCATGACTATGAACATGTGAAATGCTTAATGAGGGCATGATCAAGTCTATGATATGATGATTATATGTCATGCTTATATGATATGATGCAAATGATATAGTCATACAGATATAGATGAGCCAGATATATATATCTTGGCATATGAAATGTGCATGTATCTGATTATGCACCAGAGAATTCACAGGTTGATAAGACTATGCATATGTGCAAACGGTATACTACGAATACAGTATTAAAATGTGAATTGAACACGAATATAGTTCCGCCTGCGATAGAGTTTTAGATGTGGATAGATAGGCGCCTATAGGGAAATTGCAGCTGCCATAGTTGGCCCATTTGGGTCCATAGTATATGATCCCGTTTGGATCATGATCAGCCCCGTTTGGGTTGATAGGCTACCCCGTTTGGGTATGCTTGACCGGTCCATAGTACAGTTGGCCCCGTTTGGGTCTATAGATTCGATATCTTCGGATATCCCTCATTTGATACCATTGTGTATCCATAGTTCCCGCATCCACTGATAAAGCTAAGGCAGGCTAAACGTTATTCATAGTAATGATCAAGAGTAAACAATTAAAGTTATTTGACTAAAGATTGATATGTGGCTTATATTGTTGGTTTACCACAGGAATTATGCTTCAATTGAATATGTTCACATGGAATATTGCCATCTATATGAATTATGAAAAAGAAATATGTGTTTCTCTCTCTTGGGTACAATGCTTATGTACATGAGAATATGCTTATGCTTTAAAGTATATGTTATTGTTGCCATGTTATGTTGGACATGTTGATTATAGTATATGAACATATTGTGTATGTATGTTTTGATGGCCTTGTGTATGGCCATCCATCTGTAGATATTCCCCACTAAGCTTTATAGCTTAGCACGAGTTATTTATCCGTGTAGGTACCTTCTAGAAAGACTTTTGCTCAGGGACGTTCTCTGCATCAGGAAGGGCCAACCATCGACTTATAACCTTGATGTAGGATATTTTTTTTTTGTAATACAGCTATCATATGTTTTGTATAATGGCCAGTCATATTTTGATATGTATATAACCTATGTGGGATAATGTAACTCACTAGTAGTAAAGCTACGAAAGAACATGTGTGCATGTGATATGCATAAAGTAATATCCATATAGTTAGTATGCATGATACTAAGCATGAAATGAAAAATAGGAACAGACAGGTGGCACAAATATTAGTATATGAAACAGTATGAGCATGATTAGTAGTATTCATGATACATGTGAAAATAGGGTATTTGCATGAGGGGTGCTACAATCATCATCATCATCATCATCATCATCTTCTTCTTCTTCTTCTTCTTCTTCTTTTTATGGTTTATCATGGGTTTGATGAACATGAAATCTAGATTTTAATGCAAGAGAAATATGGCTATATATAGAAGAAGAAGTAGAAAGAAAGAATAATAAGGGCAAGGAGGTAGCAAATAAGTGAAGAGAAGGATAGGGTTTTTGCCAAGGTATGGGATTATAGAGCTAATGACATTCATGTTTGATTTGAGTTGAATTTGATGTAGGAAAGGTTTAATTAAGAGAATTATTTAGTAAATTTATGTTGTGTACAAGTAAATATATGGAATAGTTAAACTCTAAATTAAAACCTAGAAATGTCTTGCAAGGACAAATCCTAAAAGGAAATGTGTTACAAACTAATCCTTAATTAGTTAAATTTCCATTTTAGTTTAAATGTATCAAAATGCTTGAAAATTTCCATGAAATCAAAAATTCGTAATCGAGTTCTGCTGACCTAGTGAGTTTGTTTTGCTTATATCTTGAGTTACAGATATGAAAATTGTGTAATTCAAATTGGGTTGGAAACTAAACTCCTATATCTACCTTTTCTATGAAAAGACCAATCCTAAATCTGTCTTTAAGGTTGTCAAATTTTAGGTTAAAAATCAAAATTCACTGCTGCCCTGTCACTAGAACAGCCTTCTGAAATTTCTAAATATCTTTAGTTTTAGTTATGATAATGATATGATTTTTAATGTTATAGAAACTAGAAATATGGAGGAATAAGTTTGTAGAAGGACCCTTTGCCTAAAAATGATGTTTGATAGGTCAAAAATCACAGACAAGATGAACCAGTGAATCTGCCTTTAAACAAAATGTATGTCACGGTCAACAACTTTTTACTTGTTGACCGTGAGGTCAGTCTAAAACCAAAACTAAACCAATGTCACAGTTAACAGCTTTTACCTATTGACTGTGAGTTCAGTACAGAATCTAAAGTGCACCTATGTCACGGTCAGTATACATTTCCTGTTGACCGTGACCCTCCCCTATCTCACTAATAATTGATTTAAAGGTTCTAAATGATTACCAAAGTTACCTAAACCTCTTAAAACATCCTTAAAGCATTTCATAATGTGTAAACAACTTATAAAGAGTAATACATTCATTAAGTATATAATAATATCATATTGTAAAGCAATAGACACAATTAGTTGAGAAAGCATAAATGTGGAAACTACAAGAACATGTATGTTATTATTTACTTCATTGTGATGGCATGAACATGTTCACATATTTTGATTATATGTAAATGCTTATATGCGGACATGCCAAAGTATATGATTACAAGAGTACATGTTCAATTATAGTTACTCATAACGTTTTTATATGATTGATAATACGTGTTCAAATACTAGAGATTGTATACATGTTCATATTATATTATATGTGCAACATGTACAATAAAAGTTTCAAGCATGATAATATAACTTGAATATGAATACGATATTGCCTATAATTAGAGTTCAATTGTGGATAGATAGGAGCCTATAGGGATATTTGCAGCTGCTACAGTTTGACCCTATTGGGTCTAGAGTATAATTAATTTCATTTGGATCATAAACAGCCCCGTTAGGGTTGTTAGCTGACCCCATTTAGGTCCACTTAACCAGTCCACAGTATAGTTTGGCCCCGTTTGGGTCTACCGATTTGATATTTATGAATATCCACCGTTTTGATACCTAAAGGTATCCACCATTCCTGTTATCTACTTTTAGAACATAGGCAGGCTAAAATCTAAGTATAATTGTGATTACAGAATTTGAATTTAAACATATAATGCTCATATGTTATTATTGAATTCCATGATTTGTTTTAATTACAGAAATTGTATCTCAAAGCATAAGTGCTTATGGTATATCCATCAATCACATGAAATACTTATGCTAAGATATATGTTTTTCTCTGTTACCTCACTAATTATGTTTTGATATGTTGTGAAAGTTAATTAATTATTTATTTATCATTAATATCTTATGTTACATTTGATGCATTTTGAGTGTGGTTATTGATGACCGCTGTGAGTGGTTGGTTATTATGAATTGTTTTTCCACTAAGTTTTATAGTTTAGCACGAGTTATTTGATCCATGTAGGTTTAGTAGGCAAGACTTTTGCTCAAGGACGTTCTCTATATTAGGAAAAAGGCCAACACCAGATTGTCAAGAAGTTGATATAGGAATTTTATGAATATATGTTTTGTATAATTTTGGCATTAATAGTTACATGTATATAAAAAATGTATCTAGTTTGGGCATGATATGTTGTAAAGGCCCACATTTGTAAAGAGAACAGTAATGTATGTCAGTGTAAACTAAAGCAACTAACATACCACATGATATGCATGCTATAGTATAAGCAAGTATGTTCATAAGAATAGTGATAGCAATCTTTAAATGCAGATGAATCAAAGTATGTGAACAACTATAGTAAGACCTTAATTGATATGTATGATAACTGGTACGAACATTATGATGTTGATAATATGATTTAAGAATGCATGATAATCTAGTAACAAATTGTTCATAGATTAAATATGTAAGATTCAGTAATATGGTTAAGTTATAGAATTAGGGTGTTACATAGTGACTCATGTCTTTAGATTTTGACTTTAACTTTGACTTTTTATTTTTAATTTTTAAAGCCTAAAATCCATTTTGACCTTGCTAATAAAGGGAAGAAGGAAAAAAAACCCAACAAAAATTTTTAAACATTTAAAATTTCCTGAAAGAGCCTAAAAAGTGTTTTAAAAACATAAAATTTAGGAGAAAACCTAACACTTCCGTTACTTGTCTGTTTATAAAAAACATATTCCTCATTAGATAATCTTAATTAAGATTCATTTCATAATCTAGTGTCTACAATTACAAATTATTTTATTGTGATTATTTGATTATATGTCCTAAAATTCGATAATTACGGATATAATTAATTTAAAAATAAATATTTATATTTTTTATATAATTTTATATGTGTATATAGACATACACATGTATAATTCTCATCAATAATTAATTTTACATTTAATTGTAATTTAATATAAAATAGCAACAATTAATAAATTTTTGATAAATTTTTACAATATTTTTTTATTAGCTATCGACAATTGGCAATCATTATCGATTATCATTAACACAAACTGCCTATTATATATCAAATTTAAAAATTAATTAATACATTTAATTATAATTTTGTTAAAGTCAATTGATGCATTCAGCGATAGTTTTACCACCTAAATATTATTAATTATCAAATTATACTGATCAACTAAATCAATTGGGCCTCAATTCTAAGGGAAAGATCCTCCCACGTCGACAGAAGCGGGGAAGACGCACGCACGGAGAGATAGGGAGATAGAGAGGAAGAGAGCAAAGCGCTGTTGAAAGCTGGAGTCTTCTTCCCATGGCGGCCTCAGCTCGAGCTTTCCTTCACTCTCGCCTCTACGACTTCTTACCTAAACCTCAACCGCCTCCTCTACCGGCGGTTTCTGCATTTTCCCGCCACAATCTTTTCTCACGGCGTGCGTCTGCCGCCTCTTCTGCCGTCGCCACCGTTAGTTGTCTTAGCAGCGGCGGAGGAGTTTCCGACGACTTCGTATCCACTCGGAAATCTAGTTTGGACCGTGGATTCTTGGTAATTGCCAATATGCTCAAGCGAATTGAGCCTCTCGATACCTCCGTTATCTCCAAGGGAGTTTCTGATTCTGCCAAGGATTCGATGAAGCAGACTATCTCCGCTATGCTAGGCCTGCTCCCATCCGATCAGTTTTCTATTTCAATTAGGGTTTCTAAGCATCCTCTTGATCGCCTTCTCATTTCCGCCATCATCACAGGGTAAATTAGTGATTTCTTGCAATATATTTTTTGTTTTTGGTTGTTGATTTGTGAATTTGATTAGGTATTGCTTTCGTGTTGCTGTGATTTTAGGTACACGCTGTGGAATGCTGAATATAGAATATCGTTGATGAGGAATCTGGATATCTCTGTAAACAGTTTGAATAGGTCCAGTTTCTCCCAAGGAAGTGAGGAATCAAGAGAACGAAGTCAAGAGAGCGAGAGTAGAGTTGGTGAGGTTGGAATTCGAAATTTAGAGATTAGTCCTCAGGTTTTTGGGGATCTGTCGCCGGAGGCTTTAAATTACATTCAAAAGTTGCAATTCGAGTTATCTAATGCGGAGCAGGTGAATTTTTTAACCTCGTCTTTGTAGTGTTATTGATAACTGCTAGCTTATGTTCTCAGATGAGTGTTTACAATAGGGTGAGTAGTTTTTAATTTTTGTTTCTTCTAATTGCTAGTGATGGGGAGTATTTCCATTCTTTATCTACTTCCAGTAGAATTCAATGGTGAATTCCTTGGTTTACTTAATGCAATTTATCCCCAAAAGGTTTGCTTGTGAAAGTTTTTGGTTAATTTCCTCCGTTTGGTCAAAGTTACGTGTTGGTATACTACTATGCTACCTTTTCAATTGAATTTTTAGATTCCTTTATATGATGTAACGTTTATGACACTACGAATTCGCAAATTCAGTTTTTGAAAGTTTCATCTTTTTGGGATAAGTTTTATGCTTTATTTAATTGCTTCCACTTTTCCTATATCATAGAAATGTTGAGCTGTTGTAGTTTTCACTAATGATCAAAGAAGGGATTAAAAACAAGAAGCAGACTCATCTTTTCATTCCTTAAAAGTTAATTAACTGCTGTGCAGTGTTCAAAGAAATTGAAAATTTATTTGATATTAAACTTGATTTGAAGTCTGTAGCACTAGCAATTAACCTCTAGGAGGATTCATGTCTAAGCATCAGCTTGAAGAAGCAAATTTTACTCTCATTCCAAGATGTTAACATTCAGTGTGGGCACTATAAGATGAAGAAAATGTGGAAGCGCTCTATATGTTACTTGTTCACTTGTAGTATATACTTTTAGAATATATTCCCTCTATTCAACTTCAAGTATATTTTTTGGAAATTTTCTTCTGTTCTACTTAAAGTGTCCCATTTCAAAATCCAACGAAGAATATATTTCATGTTTCCTGTTTTACCCTTGTTATGGTATTCTAAGTGCATTTAAATATTTTTTTAATCATTTTTTCCATCTTAATTAATAAAGGATAATTTAGTCAATTAATATATATATATATATATATATATATATATCATTACTTTAAAATGTGTGAAAAACTTGAAGTGAAATGGATAGATTTTTTGTTTTCAGTGAATATAAGTTCAATGTTTTTCAATTCTTGCATTATTATTTACTGTTACTTTAAGCTTAAGAACAAGCATGACATGCAAATTAAGCCTTACTTTCTCTGTCTTGTCTTTATTGTTTTCAAGGGAAGGTGTGATTAATTTATTAGAATTCATCCAGTTGAAGACATATCTGTTATTACTTTATGGTTACCACCCGGCGTATTTGAATGGCATTTTGTTTGATATTCTGACTTTTGGATGATTGATTTGCCGTTTCAGGAACTGAATGCCGGAAAGCAGGAAACCTTGAAAATGGAGTGTAATAGAGGAAGTAGGAATGATTTATTAGAGTATTTGCGTTCGTTAGATTCTGAAATGGTAATCTCCTCTATTTCTTGGTAGAAGTGATGCTACTTTGTTTGAAGTTGAAGTTTCAATTGTAAGCCTGTAATATATAATAATCTTTCTATATCTAAATAGGTGTCAGAATTGTCTCGGCCATCATCTGTTGAGGTGGAGGATATTATTCACCAGCTTGTTCAGAACATAGTACAAAGATTCTTTAAAGACGATCCTACCTCTAATTTCATGGGGGACTCACGTACAGAGAATGAGAATCACAAGGATGGGGCCGATGAACTTTGCGTATCCATGGGCACTTCACGTGACTACCTAGCAAAGTTACTTTTCTGGTTGGTATTTTTGTTTACAACTTGATAACCTGCCTGTGTTGGACCCATCATTGATTTGGTTATGCAAATAGTTGTTGTAAAATAGGTTTCGTCTACCGCATGCTAATAGGTTAGGTTAGCATGGTAGATTTGTCTGTCTGAAAAATGAGGAGAAAATTTGAGTGAAAAATAGACTGATTGGTTGATTATAGAAAATTACGGTGAGCATAGATCTATTAACCTGTCTATAAATAATTTTATTAACCAATTAGTTAACCGGTCCATGATCAATTTATTAACCAGTCATTTAATTCAGTTAACCGTTATTTTGTTTTTGATTTTTATCAATTTTTTCGATTTGATTTATTGATTAACCATTAAATTTATCCATTAAAATTTTAAATAAATTTAATGGTTAAATTTAATAAATTTATAAATTTAAAAAATAGTACAAATTTTAATGGTTAAAAATGCTTTAAATATGAGAAATGTACAAACAAATATAATAAAAAAATTATAATTAACTATAAAAATTGAATATATTCAATTTGAAATTAACAATATAGTGTTATTAAGCACATGTAAGGGTTGTAAAATAAGAAAAGAATTTTTATTTTTTTTTACTAAATATACATATTATAATAATATCTTAAAAAGTTATATATCATAATATTTATAAAGTACTAAAATATTAAGAATTTTTTTTAGTATAAAAATTAATATATAAACATGTTAATTGTTGATTAATGATTTTTAAAAGTTAAAATCATACTTTTAAATTGTCAGTTTGTTTAATATAAAATTGGTTTGGTTTTGGGTAAATTTTTGGGTTAACAAAAAAAAATTCTTTGTTTTTTTCACCTCTATCAAAAAGCACCCAGGTACCTAGGTGTGTCTGCGAACCGTGGGCATTTTATTTATTTTATTTTATTTATTTAATTTTGTTAGAACTGTGAGTTTTCGTGCCAACAAAAGATGCTAGAGTTAGAGTTTAACAAAAGATGCTAGAGTTAGAGTTTATCATCTTATGTGCTGAATTTGTTCTGATTTTCTGGAGGCAGGTGTATGTTATTAGGTCATCATTTAAGAGGCTTGGAGAACAGATTGCATCTGAGCTGTGTTGTGGGATTATTGTAAAGATGAGGGGGAGAGATGTAAATTCCTTTTGTTTATTTATGTATTGATCGTTTTTCAATATAAACCATTTATACCCTTTTCTTGTTTATCTTCATATATTTCTTAGTTTTGCATGTTATGTCTTATGCTAAATCTTAATTGACTAATTGTATTCATTGGAATTTCTAGTTTATCACTCTCTCTGTATATGTATATCCTATTGTTAATGAGCTGTAACTCTGAACTCTGAACTGCCTTCTGACATGTTTTAGTGTAAAGGTGAATACCCTTTCCCTTTGGTGTTTGCTCCCTGTGAGCTAAGGTTTTCCCTACTCTTGAAGGTTGGTTCATCCCCCTTTTTTTTATCTTTTTTTTTTCTCAAAAAAAAAAAAAAAAAAACAAACACACACGCACACACAGCAACAACACCGGTAGCCATTCAAACTAGTCTTGAGAGTCCAAAACATACTTATTGATGTCCAGAAGCTGAAGAAATGCTCAACTTTCTGCTGGGGACAGTTATTTCATGTTATGGCGTATCTCCATAATCTCCTCTTAGGGTTTTCGCACCTTAAGTGATATAGTACTCTAGGTGATGTTCAAGGCATGTTCTCTGATTATGTACCATTTTCAAGCACTTTTATAGTTTGATGTTGCAATGCCTCTCTCTATATAGCTCTAGTTGGATTAGTTTTCGGTTTGTCTTGACAATCGCAATTGCTTGGACTAGAAAAAGGTTACGAATGAGGTTGTCACTAATTGCCATTCGTAGGTTGTAAGACTAATGAATAGGGAAACAAATAATGAATAGGGCACTAATTGCCATTCTTAGGTTGTAAGACTAATGAATAGGGCAACAAATAATGAATAGGGCAACAAAGGTGTTTCCTTTCATTTGATGACAATCTTTATACAGTCTAGTTCAAAACGACAAACAACTGAATACAATATTTTTCTCTCTTTGCAATCTCCTTTATACACTAACAAAAATAATCTGTCCTCTAAGCCGAAAAATAAAAATTTTGATAACAAAAATGAATGAATGAATAAAAAGAATAACGGGTATATGCTAATTAACGGAAAGGTCATTGTTGGCTTCTCGTTTGATGGTGGATGCCAGGAGGAGAAGCATGTTTATGGAGATCATAAGGTGCCCATAGAGAATCAATAGGGCATGGCATACTTTGGTCGAGCCTTCGCCGTGGCTTCCCTTTACCACTCTAATGAAGAAAACTAACAGGACCTGGATACAAGGATCTACAACTATTAACAACATTATCTCCACCTAATCCATGTTGATTCCATCTATGATCAATGGGCTCGACATCTTCACCAACAACCAATAAAAAAGGTGGAAGAGAACCCAACTCATAAATCCTTCTCTCTTTCTGAATTCTCATCCATTTCTCAATCTCTTTGGCATGATCACTCTCTCTCCATCTCTCTAAGTCCATCACCATCACACCACTGTTAAAGTAACAAGCCATTTTCCCTTGGAAAACCTTCGAAAGCTCACTGTCTGACTAGAATTCATTGTTGAAGTAGTTGGTGAAGTTTGTTTGACGATACTCTGGTGCACCTATAGTTCTTGATCTTGTAAGACAAACCCTCCATAGCTTATAAATATCATCGATAGCTATTCTATTAGAATCCAAATAAATAACTTGTTTAACGCATGGCTCGAGTATGCCAGCCAAGTAACTTCTTGCAAAATTCAATGGATTCTCAAGAACTCCATGAATTGAAGTTAAGATAAGATTGTTCACCATAGTTTCTTGGAACAAATAAACCTTTGTTGGAGATAACTTTTGTTCCTATTGATTGGGAAAATTTTATTTAAATTTAAATTATTGTTAGCTAAGATTATCTCTTAGTTATTTCCTTATTGTCTGCAACTTTATGTAACCACTTCTTGTATAAATATTGTAAACATTTATCAATACAAAGCAGAGCATTCCCTCAACATTTATACTTCTAATATGGTATTAGAGCCAAACAAGGGAACAAACTCTCAAAACTCAAACTCAAGTTCACCTTCTTCTGCTTCCTCTTCATCCACATTAACTTTAACCTCTTCAAACCTTTTTTCTACGCTACCTTATGCTCAACTCACTTTCTCCATTAAACTCAACACTACCAATTATCTTACTTGAAAAACCCAATTTACTCCTATCATCAAATGCTATAACTTCTTCAATCATATCAATGGTACACCAGCACCTGTCTCCATCATAACTAATACAACAACAAATCAACAAGAATCTAATCTCGATTATTTAAAATGGCTACAGGAAGATCATCTTTTGTTAAGCTGGATTTTATCATCTCTAACTGAAGAGATTTTTCCCTATGTGATAGGTTTAGACACTGCTCATGAAGCATAGGAGGTTCTCTTGGATGCATTTGGCACAAGTAACAGTGCTAGGCGAGTTCAACTGCACATTACATTGCAGAACATGTCTCTTGGGGATAAACCAATTGCCCAATTTTTACGTGAAGATAAATCTATCACTGATGAACTTGCTACTGCTGGAACAACAATTTCATCTGATGTCTTCAATGCCACCATCTTCATATTGCTACCAACAGAATATCATCCTATTATTGCCACTTTATCTGTAGAAAAATCACAAATCTCTCTCTGATCTCTCTAGTAGACTAATGGCTCATGAGATTCTTTTGCAGACCTCTTCCAAACCAATCTCTATTGTCGCAAATATTGCTCGTCAAAACAATTTTTCTTCACGTCAGTTCACTCCAAATTTGCATAAAGGCAATAACAAGCACAATGGTACTTTCTCCAAAGGCATTAAGAAGTGGTTTCCTCATCCTTGTCAAATCTGTGGTCTCAATAATCATCAAGCAAAATGGTGTTGCAAATGTTATGATCAAGATAATGACAAAATCACTGCTAATGCAGCCCATGTTCGTGACTCTCCCTTTAGTTATTGGTTTCCTGATATTGTAGCTTCTCATCACATGACTCCTGATTTATCTGCTCTTGAAATATTTGAAGAATACAAGGGGCCTGACAAGGTTACCATAGGTAATGAGCATGGTTTGAATGTTACAAATATTGGTCACACTTCCTTCTCTACTAATCATGCAATGCTCTGTTTGAAAAATGTTTTACATGTGCCCTTTATACAACATCAATTATTATCGGTTAACAAGTTTGCAAAAGACAATAATTGTTCCTTTGAATTTGACTTTGTTGGCTTTACTGTGAAGCACAAGGAAAATAACACGGTGTCGTTCAAAGGATTTGCTAAAGATGGAGTTTACAGATTTTCCACTGCAGCATTAAACCAAATAACCAAGAACAACAAAGCATTTCAATCAGTTCATACCTCCTCACCTGACTGGCATGCCCGACTTGGTCATCCACAACCATCAATAGTTTCTTTCATTATTAATAAATTCAGTTTGTCTAGTCCCTCAATAAAAACACTTTCTCGTATTTGTGAAGCATGTTGTTTAGGCAAACATAGTCGGATTTCTTTACCTATAACTGGTTCTATTGCCAATAAACCTCTGGAATTGATTCATGGTGATGTATGGGTCCTGCTCCCAATTTATCCTTTTATGGAGACAAGTTCTTTGTTCTATTTGTTGATGATTTCTCTTGCTACTGTTGTTTGTTTCCAATTAAACAGAAAAGTGAGGTGTATTTTGTCTTTGTTAAGTTCCATAAATTGGTTGAAAGGCAATTTAATACCAAATTAATTAATTTTCAATCAGATTGGGGAGGCAAAATTTGCACAGTCAATACTTATTTCAAGCACAATGGTATTCATCATTGTATTACTTGTCCTCACACACACCAAAAAAATGGTACTGTTGAGAGAAAAATCAGACATATTGTGGATACTTATCTCACTTTGCTTGCTCATTCAGTTGTTCCTTCTCGATTTTGGAACTTTGCCATGCACACTACTACCTATTTAATTAACAGGCTTCCTACTCCTGTTCTTCATCACATTTCAACTTTGGAAAAACTACATGGTTCTTTACTGAATTATAATTTTCTCAGTTTTTGGCTGTACCATGTATCCTTTATTACGTCCTTACAATCATTATAAATTCTCATATAGAACTTCTGCTTGTGTATTTCTTGGATATGCAAAGGATCATCATGGCTATGTGTGCTTTAATCCAACAACAAAGTTTATCTTATAGGCATGTTCAGGTTGATGAATTTTGTTTTCTCTACAAGGATTCTCAATTTTCTGGTTCTTCCATCCTTGGCAATTCTCCAGACATATTTGATTCCACTCCTTGGCTTACTTTAATTGCTTAAGCTCCGCCACATCCCTCTATTGTCAATTCTTCTTCGGCACACTCCCAGGCTGTTGGTACTGTCAACAACAACAATTTAGCTTCAAATAATTCATCATCATCTGAACCTGTTTCCATGCCACCTCAGTCTCATCCTATAGTGTTAAGACCCAATCCAAAGAAGAAAACTTTTGCTTTCAAGTCCACCTCTACAAATCTTCAGTCCTCAAATTCGATTGCTCTTTTTGAGCCAACCTGTTACTCCAAAGCTCTCAAAATTCCTGATTGGAGGGAAGCTATGAGTAATGAAATAACTGTTTTAATTCATCATCAGACATGGGAACTGTTCCAAAACCATCCAATTCCAACATTGTAGGGTGCAAGTGGGTATTTTGACCGAAACATAATTCTGATGGCAGTGTTGAAAGGTGTAAAGTGCGTTTAGTAGCTAAGGGCTACAATAAAGTTGAGGTGATCGATTATGCAACCACCTTTAGTCCTGTCATCAAACCAACGACTGTTCGCATTGTTCTCTCATTAGCTGTTTCTAATTACTGGGCACTTCGACAATTAGACATCTCCAACGCATTTCTTAATGGCCATTTGGAAGAAACAGTTTATATGTCTCAACCCCTTGGATTTATTGATCAATGTTGCCTAGATTATGTGTGCAAATTACGAAAATCCATTTATGGTCTCAAACAAGCCCCACGGGCCTGGTTTCATCGGCTTAGTTCTTATCTCCTCAACATTGGTTTTGTTGGCTCTCACACTGATTCCTCACTCTTTATCAAACAACAGAATGATGATGTTCTCTATATTCTCATATATGTCGATGATATTATCATCACTAGCAGCAATAACAATGCTGTCCGCACATATATCGATCAAGTATCCAAAGATTTCAAGCTACGGGATCTTGGTCAACTGCATTACTTTTTAGGAACTGAATTTCAATATCTCAACAATGGCATTCTTCTTTCTCAACACAAATATCTTCAAGATCTCCTTGCTCATACTCAAATGGATAATGCTACTTCAGTCAAATCTCCTATGACCAGTACATGTAATTTTCAGCTTCATGATAGTGAATCTTTGGCTGATCCTCAAACTTACAAGCGAACAGTTGGCGCATTGCAATACGCTTGTTTAACTCGACCAGACTTAGCCTTTGCTGTCAACAAATTATGCCAGTTTCTATTTGCTCTCACAATTGTTCATTGGATAACTTGCAAATGGGTTCTTCATTATTTCAAAGATACCGTACATCAAGGACTCTTTATCACTCCCTCAAAAATTTTTCAGCTTCAAGCTTTCTATGATGTGGATTGGGCAGGTAACACTAATGATAGGCGCTCCACTAGTGGTTTTGCTATTTACTTGGGTCCTAACTTAATCTCTTGGTTTGCCAAGAAACAACCCACAGTAGCTCGCTCTTCAACTGAAGCTGAATATCGGTTAGTTGCTACCACCACAGCTGAGATAATTTGGCTTCGTTCACTTCTTCAAGAACTCAAGCAAACACTTTTTAATCCAACTGTCATTTGGCGTGACAACATTGGTGCCTCCTATCTTGCCATTAATCCATGTTTCAAAGCACGTACAAAACACATTGAAGTGGATTTTCATTTTGTTAGGGAACAAGTCAAGGCTGGTCATATTTCTGTTCAGTTCATCTCTTCCATTGATCAATTGGCCGACATTTTCACAAAGCCCCTTTCCATCAACCGATTCAAACTTCTTAAAAGCAAGGTCGAAATTTTAGACAAACATTTTTAGCTTGAGGGGGCTTATTAGAGATAACTTCTATTCCTAATAATTAGGATACTTTTATTTAAATTTAAATTACCGTTAGCTAAGATTATCTCTTAGTTATTTCCTTATTTTCTGCAACTTTATGTAACCACTTCTTGTATAAATATTGTAAACATTTATTAATACAAAAAAAAAAAAACATTCCCTCAACATTTATACTTCTAATAACCTTAAACCTTAAAGATGGAGCCAGATTTTTTTTATACTAATTGGTCTTGAATCTGAAGTAATGAAATGAAAAAAAATGTTTCTGGGCAATAAGAGTGTTTGAGAAGGGAATGGATAGCTGCAATTGTTCCTCTCATGTATTATGGATCAAGAGTCATGGTTATATGAACAAGGCACGAATTACAGATTGATGATTCGCTGTTCTTATCATTAAAAAGAGGGCATTTTTCACCATTTTGATACTCTGGAGCCTCCATGAAGTGCAAAGATTTATCCAAAAATTTGCTGTTAATTAAAGATCGGACAACATTGCTTGGAAATAAAAGCATGAAAATAAAGAAGATAATGAAAAAACATAAGTTAAAAACATTATGAAGAAGAGAGATTAATTTCGCAGCTGAGACTTGATTTTTCTTATAAATAGAAAGGAAAGGCAGAGAGTAGAAATGTTAAAGACGGAAGAAAATTAAGACCAAACGACTGATGGAATATGACATGGTATGATAATCATGATAGCACAGCGGAAAAATAAAAATTTTATCATGCATACCATACATATCCAAAACTAGGAACGAAAACATGCAATTTTAGGGTTTTGAAACTTACAATAGATGATGCCTTTTTATTCTTTGATTTTGTGATGTCCAGCAACCAAGATGCCTTTATCCACCTTAGTTCTCGATCACCAATGCCAAGGAACAGCCTTTTGCGCCACTCCCTCTATTCTCACACACACACTTGCACCGACGGCTTAAAATCGAGATTGCTAGCTCTCTTTTTCGGTATTGTGTAATGGTTATAGTTTGAAGCTACAAAACTTGATTTTGTACTTCTTTAGATTGCTATTACTGCTCAATAACACAAGAGAATGAGGAACAATCCTTTCTCCTTGTGAAAAATTGAACAAAAGAATTAAGAGAGAGAGAGTCACTATTCACGAGTTACTATTCATGCCACCAAAAAAATTAGGTTTAGGGTTTTATTTCTTTTAATATATATGCTTATCCTTTGGCAAGTCATTAATCTGAATTCAACTATCCTAAGATAATTAATTCAAACTCTATCACTTCCTAAAGATAAGTAATATATTTTGAATTAAACTCCTTTGAATTTAAATTCAAATTTGAAATAAAACATAAGACATTTAAATAAATGAAATCACTTAATTAAATATATAAGTGATTTAATTTAATTTAAATTCCTTTATGCTTTAATATTCAATTAACTTAATTAACACAAGATAATTAATTAATTGAAATTAAACTTTATGGGCTGAATTTCTCTCTCTCATGGACCAAAGCCCAATAGCAATATTATAACCCATTACATACATTAATTTGACTTTAATTAAAAGCCCAAATTAATGTCCAATACTTAATTTAAATATTTTAAGTCCAATGTTTTGTGTGCGATCCTATAGGTCCATTTAATGTTGGCAATGAATTAATAAATTAATTCAAAGGCTATATATATTCTCTAGCAAGATATTATAGCATTCCAAATTAAATGAAAATGCATATGGCATTTGGTGACCTAATGCAATTTCGCATAGTCCCTTACCCATAAATATCAGAATTAATATAAGGCATGTAACTAGTCATCCTTATATACATTAATTCATTTCTTGATATTCCAGTGACACTGAACTCTCAGATAAATAATGATTACTCATTATTTCATCTCGGTATGGCCATACACTTCTCAGTTCACTGATCAAGTGGCCGGTGATATTTTTCTCTCTTATCGAGAGGGGTAATCCCTTCACTTCTCTCATGCTCTCTAACATGAATCAGTGCATACCCAATCATACCCGTACTTGTCACTCTGTTACGAGCACGTTAGGTGTATGTCAAAGTACACAGTAATTCATAAAGAGTTTCATAGAGATTTCAGGTCTAAGAACTCCGATACAAAACTTGCATATGAGAAACACTTATGACTTGTACCATGTAGTGTTCTCATGAGCGGATCGAATCCAGATACCATGTTCTTTAACATGTATCTATGATCTCTGATTGACACTCTTGTCCTAATGATCCGTAAGACAGAACTCATAAGATCAGAGAGAGCATACTAGTCTTAATTCATTTGTTATTCCCATAACAATGACTGACTAGGGATATTTAGAATGATGTCTCATTTGTTTCAAGGTCTTACAATCCATGTGCCTCACACATGATAACTTAAACCGAAACGACATTCTTGGATAGTTTTATCAATTGATATGCACAGGAATACAAAAGATAAAACTAATGCCTCATTTTATTAATTTCAAGTGTTTCGTTACAATGCATTGGGGCTAGGGCTTACACTAACAATCTCGCACTAGCACTAGTCCCAATTGGGCATAGCCCTAAGACCGAACGCTCTCAAATGAGCTTCGTGCAGATTTGGACGTAACTGTTTCGTCAAAGGATCTGCTTCACTTGATATCTTGCTAACCTTGACGTCACCACGATCAATGATTTCTCTGATCAAGTGGTACCTTCTGAGTATGTGTTTGGATTTCTGGTGTGACCGGGGCTCCTTGGCTTGTGCAATGGCCCCGTTATTGTCACAGAAAATTTCTAATGGATCTAGGATGCTTGGGACCACTCCTAATCCATTAATGAAATTTTTAATCCAAACAGCCTCTTTTGCAGCCTCACTTGCTGCAATATACTCAGTTTCTGTAGTTGAGTCGACAACGGTTTCTTGCTTCGAGCTTTTCCAGCTGACAGCACCACCGTTCAAAACAAAAACAAACCCAGATTGCGATCTAGAATCCTGAGTGCTGGTCTGAAAAGCAGCATCGGCATAACCTTGTATGACGAGCTCTTCTTGACCACCATACACCAAGAAGTGATCCTTAGTCCTTCGCAGGTACTTCAGGATCCCTTTTACAGCAGACCAGTGCTTCTCACCAGGGTCTTGCTGAAACCTACTGGTTATACTCAGTGCATGAGCAATATCCAACCTAGTACATAACATAGCGTACATGATAGATCCAATAGCAGATGCATATGGGATTCTACTCATGTTGTCCCTTTCCTCTTTGGTTTTAGGGCACTGTTCTTTAGTCAAAGGAACTCCCAAAGCCAAAGGTATGTATCCTTTCTTTGAGTCTCCCATACTAAAATGCTTTAGTACTTTGTCTATGTACTTTTCTTGACTTAGTCCCAAAAGCCGATTCGATCTATCTCTATAGATTCGAATACCAAGTATTGTCTCGGCTTCACCTAAGTCTTTCATTGAGAAACATTTTCCCAACCGTTGCTTAACCTTTTGCAATGTTGGAATATCATTCCCAATGAGAAGGATGTCGTCCACATATAGGACCAGAAACACTACTATGCTCCCACTAACCTTCTTGTACACACAAGGCTCATCTTCGTTCTTGATGAAGTCAAATTCTTTGACTGCCTCATCAAAGCGAAGATTCCAACTTCGGGATGCTTGCTTTAATCCATAAATGGATTTTTGAAGCTTGCATACCTTTTTAGGATGCTTGGGATTGACAAAACATTCAGGCTGTGTCATATACACATCCTCAAGTAAATTTCCGTTGAGGAAAGCAGTTTTGACATCCATTTGCCATATCTCATAATCATGATATGCAGCTATGGCAAGCAAGATCCTAATGGATTTGAGCATGACTACAGGCGAAAAGGTTTCGTCATAGTCTACACCATGAGTTTGCCGAAAACCTTTTGCTACTAGTCTACCTTTGTAGGTCTTATCAGCTTTGAGTTTGAATAGCCACTTGCATTCAATTACCTTAGCACCTTCCAGTGGATCAACCAAGGTCCAAACCTGGTTATCGTACATTGATTGCATCTCGGATTTCATGGCTTTAAGCCAATTTTCCGAGTCTGGGCTCTCAATAGCTTCTCGGTAGGTAGTAGGATCCTCATGATCTACTAACTCAATAGTGTCACTGTCAGTGATTAGAAATCCATATCTCTCAATCTCCTGACGTACCCTACCGGACCTTCTAGGTTCTTGTGTAATGGGTTCTTGTTCCACAACTGGTTGTGAATTTGATCCCATTTCCAAACCATCCTCTATAGGAGTTTGTGGTGCTTGAATTTCTCCAAGTTCTACTTTACTCCCACTGTCTTTCTTGAGAAGGAACTCCTTTTCCAAGAAAACAGCCTTGCGAGCAATAAATACTTTGTTCTCGGCTTGTGAGTAAAAGTAGTATCCCTTTGTTTCTTTAGGATAACCCACAAACAAGCAGACAGTGGATTTGGACTCTAGTTTTTCAGATGTTAATTTCTTAACATGTGCTTCACAGCCCCAAATCCTGAGAAAAGACATATTGGGTTCTTTCCCAGTCCATACCTCGTATGGTGTCTTCTCAACTGCTTTAGTTGGAGTACGGTTCAATAGAAACGCAGCAGTTTCTAATGCATAACCCCAAAAAGAGATAGGAAGATTAGCTTGACTCATCATAGATCGAACCATGTCCAACAGAGTTCGATTTCTCCTTTCGGACACACCATTCCATTGAGGTGTTCCAGGAGGAGTGAGTTGTGAAATAATACCACACTCCTTTAGATGACTGTCAAACTCTTGGCTTAAGTATTCGCCACCTCGATCTGATTGAATGGCTTTTATACTTTTGCCAAGTTGGTTTTCTACTTCATTTTTAAACTCTTTGAATTTCTCAAAAGTTTCAGACTTGTACTTCATCAGATAGACATAGCCATATCTACTGAAGTCATCTGTGAATGTCACGAAGTAGCTAAAACCACCTCTAGCATGTGTACTTAAAGGTCCACATACATCGGAATGTATTAGTTCCAATAAGCCATTAGTCCTCTCGCCATTTTTATTAAAAGGACTATTTTTCATTTTTTCATGCAAACATGGCTCGCATGTATCATAAGACTCTAAGTCGAATGACCCAAGCACTCCAGTTTTGTGGAGTCTTGAAATGCGTTTTTCGTTTGCATGTCCTAAGCGACAATGCCAGAAGTAAGTAGGGTTCAATTCGTTTGATTTAACCCTCTTTATATTAATGTTGTATATGGACTCTTTGTTTTGTAAATCAAGGATATAAAGGCCATTTTGCAACATGGCATTGCCATAAGAAATGCCTTGGCGACGAATATGAGCATTGCCATTTTTAATAACAAAATCAAATTCATCATTATCCAAACATGAAACTGAAATAATGTTTCTGCTCATAGCAGGCACATAATAACAATTATTCAAAACAATACAAAGTCCGGAAGGTAAAGTGAGGTGATAGTCGCCTATCTCCATGGCAGCAACTCGTGCTCCATTCCCCACACGGAGGTCCACTTCATTCTTCCCAAGTAACCGCCTATTTCTTAACCCCTGCACATTTGAACAAATGTGAGAACCACAACCGGTATCCAATACCCAAGTGGTAGAAATAGAAAGGTTAACTTCAACAACAAAAATACCAGAACTGGACGCCTTGGCTCCATTCTTCTTTTGTTCTTCCTTAAAGAGAGCGCAATTCTTCCTCCAATGCCCTATCTTGTTGCAATGGAAGCAAGTGCTCTCACTCTCTTTGAGTTTTGGCGCCTTGGGCTTGGATTGGGCCTGAGGTGCACTCCCACTTGACTTGGGTTTTGCCTTTCCCTTTCCCTTTCCCTTAGCTTGTCCCTTCTTAATTCCCTTTTGAACCATTAGTACGGGATTGGTCTTTCGAATGTTTTCTTCAGCATTCTTAAGCATCCCATGAAGCTCAGTGACTGACTTGTTCATTGCATGCATGTTATAATTCATCACAAATGGATCATAAGCAGCAAGTAATGATCCTAAGATCAAGTTAGTGGCTAATTCCTTTGGCACTAGTACCTCAAGCTTCTCAAGAGTATCAAGATACCCTTTCATCTTGAGTACATGGGTACTAACAGAAGTACCCTCAGCCATCTTGCAAGAAATTAAAGCCTTTGTTGTCACGAACCTCTCATGACGAGCTTGTTCTTGGAACATCTCCTTGAGGTGCACCATGATCGCATAGGCCTCTTGGTCCATAAATTGCTTTTGCAATTCAGGCACCATAGTGGCCAGCATCAGACAGGTCACATCATTGGAGTCGCTCTTCTTGATCTCAAAAGTTTCCTTTTAAACCGCAGAGGCGTTCCTTCCTGGTTCATCAGGCAAGGGTGCATCCAAAACATACGACTTCTTCTCTTGCTTAAGAACTATTCTTAAGTTTCGAGACCAGTCTATGAAATTGGTGCCATTCAATTTGTCCTTTTCAAGGACCGATCGCAATGAGAAATTGTTGTTTGAAGATGCCATTTTCAATCTACAATAAAATTTAGCAAGATTAAATGAGGTCTTATTAATGATCCCACAAACCGAATTAATATCCCTTTAAATAATTCGCGTTAGTGATTTAATGTGGGCCAAGATCCACTTTTCTCAACAACTTATTAGTCAAGCTGAGCTTGTACACCTAACAAGTTAAGTTACTTAGGTAGGAAAACTCCAATCATGTCTCGTACATGACTCTTGGATCAAATGGGCTAACATCTTAGGATGTTATAGCACAACCCATTTATTAGTTGCCTAGGTCCGGGCATCCCTTTCCATGATAAGTCCAACCTACATTCACAACCCATGCCTCACAAAGATAATCGGGCGCATCTAGGACTCCTAGTCTACGTGACCGATGATCGATGCCTTGACATGTTTCGAATTAGGAAGGCAACTTTATGACTTACTATTTTAGGGATTCATTTTATTACGGCTTACATGGCATACACTTTGTCATCCATACATAGCATGCATATATATATAATTGCATAAAGTAAAGCGTGACAAACATGGGCCCAAAAACCTACAACTAAGATTCTATACTATTACATAAGAATCTTCGAGTTGGGCTTCTCCACTCCGGTGGGCTTCGTCTTGATTTACAAAGTCTTCAAGTATATTCTATTCTAAGAAATAAATGAAACTTTTACAATAAAATATAATGGCTCGCAGGCCATATTTAATTACAAAAACCCAGGGCCCATGAATGCACCATGCATATCCATTCATCACACCAAACAAGCAAATAAATATACATAGCATTCATGGATCAAAAAAAGTCCAATTTTAATTAGATTTAGCCAAGTCCATTAATGGAAATTGTGTACTTGAAGCTTTAAGAGATGACCCCGTGATGGGCCTGGGCCGAAGCCCAATGGACTAAATCCTCTTATTGAATAAGTTCTCTTAAAAGCCCAAAACACAAACTAGTTAGATTTGTGCTATAAATCAACTCTAGCATAATTTCCAATTTAGTCATTTTTAATTTTATGTCATACAGCCCATAAACATTAAAAATGCATATAATATGTGCTAACATGAATTAAAAATAAAATCATGAAGAACACATATATAGTACACGACATTCATGCAAAAACAAACAAACAACAAAAACTAGTTGTTTAATGCTTATGTAATGCCATAAAATGCACAAACATTTAAATCAATTTTATGAGTCATTTAATAATCTAAATAATTCCATAAACATTGATTTAATATTCTGTACCATTTTAATCTAAATGTGTTTTTACCATTTTAATCAAAACATAACAAACAATGTTGATTAAACATGTAACAAACACAAACTAGACATAGTTTTAAGTGATTTTAAAATTAATCAATTAAATTGTCATGGACCAGAATTAAAACCAAATTTAAAACATGTCCATACCTGATATTTAATCTTTAAAAATCACTTACAAACATCCCAAAAACGTTTTTACATTTAATTTTGAAAACTAGTTGTTAAAATAGCAATTTACATGCCAACTAGCACCTAGTTTCATAATTAACATGTACCATCAGGTATAAATAATTAAATCCGACCATTACCAGCCCTAATAACATCTTAGGACAGTATATTAACATGTCATATTAATTATAATACCTATCTAATCAATTAAAATCGTTTTTACACCAAAACAATGCAAAAAACTCAACAGAAAATTTTAGATTTGCATGTTTTCAAAATAACGATTTTTAATTAATTTTTTCATGCATCTAAAGCACTAAAATAAGCATGTCTAGGCTCTGATACCACTGATGGAATATGACATGGTATGATAATCATGATAGCACAGCGAAAAAACAAAAATTTTATCATGCATACCATACATATCCAAAACTAGGAACGAAAACATGCAATTTTAGGGTTTTGAAACTTACAATAGATGATGCCTTTTTATTCTTTGATTTTGTGATGTCCAGCAACCAAGATGCCTTTATCCACCTTAGTTCTCGATCACCAATGCCAAGGAACAGCCTTTTGCGCCACTCCCTCTATTCTCACACACACACTTGCACCGACGGCTTAAAATCGAGATTGCTAGCTCTCTTTTTCGGTATTGTGTAATGGTTATAGTTTGAAGCTACAAAACTTGATTTTGTACTTCTTTAGATTGCTATTACTGCTCAATAACACAAGAGAATGAGGAACAATCCTTTCTCCTTGTGAAAAATTGAACAAAAGAATTAAGAGAGAGAGAGAGTCACTATTCACGAGTTACTATTCATGCCACCAAAAAAATTAGGTTTAAGGTTTTATTTCTTTTAATATATATGCTTATCCTTTGGCAAGTCATTAATCTGAATTCAACTATCCTAAGATAATTAATTCAAACTCTATCACTTCCTAAAGATAAGTAATATATTTTGAATTAAACTCCTTTGAATTTAAATTCAAATTTGAAATAAAACATAAGACATTCAAATAAATGAAATCACTTAATTAAATATATAAGTGATTTAATTTAATTTAAATTCCTTTATGCTTTAATATTCAATTAACTTAATTAACACAAGATAATTAATTAATTGAAATTAAACCTTATGGGCTGAATTTCTCTCTCTCATGGACCAAAGCCCAATAGCAATATTATAACCCATTACATACATTAATTTGACTTTAATTAAAAGCCCAAATTAATGTCCAATACTTAATTTAAATATTTTAAGCCCAATGCTTTGTGTGCGATCCTATAGGTCCATTTAATGTTGGCAATGAATTAATAAATTAATTCAAAGGCTATATATATTCTCTAGCAAGATATTATAGCATTCCAAATTAAATGAAAATGCATATGGCATTTGGTGACCTAATGCAATTTCGCATTGTCCCTTACCCATAAATATCAGAATTAATATAAGGCATGGAACTAGTCATCTTTATATACATTAATTCATTTCTTGATATTCCAGTGACACTGAACTCTCAGATAAATAATGATTACTCATTATTTCATCTCGGTATGGCCATACACTTCTCAGTTCACTGATCAAGTGGCCGGTGATATTTTTCTCTCTTATCGAGAGGGGTAATCCCTTCACTTCTCTCATGCTCTCTAACATGAATCAGTGCATACCCAATCATACCCGTACTTGTCACTCTATTACGAGCACGTTAGGTGTATGTCAAAGTACACAGTAATTCATAAAGAGTTTCATAGAGATTTCAGGTCTAAGAACTCCGATACAAAACTTGCATATGAGAAACACTTATGACTTGTACCATGTAGTGTTCTCATGAGCGGATCGAATCCAGATACCATGTTCTTTAACATGTATCTATGATCTCTGATTGACACTCTTGTCCTAATGATCCGTAAGACAGAACTCATAAGATCAGAGAGAGCATACTAGTCTTAATTCATTTGTTATTCCCATAACAATGATTGACTAGGGATATTTAGAATGATGTCTCATTTGTTTCAAGGTCTTACAATCCATGTGCCTCACACATGATAACTTAAACCGAAACGACATTCTTGGATAGTTTTATCAATTGATATGCACAGGAATACAAAAGATAAAACTAATGCCTCATTTTATTAATTTCAAGTGTTTCGTTACAATGCATTGGGGCTAGGGCTTACACTAACAACGACTAGGTCATATATGAAAAATTAAGAAACGCGTTTTTGAATTTTGACAACTAGTTTCAGTACTTTGAATTTTGTTAGTATCTTGGAAGTTTCTTCAATGCGTCTTTACTTTATACTATTTAAAAGTCGATTTGTATAAATACATGCAAAATTTATTTTTTGCCTTTTAAACTTTACGAAAATATGTAATTTAATCTTTCAGGGAAAAGGTACTAAAATGCCCTTAATGTGTTTTTGAAATAGTTTAAATGCCCCTTAACTTTTTTTGGGAGGAAAAATGCTCATAAACTTGATAAATTAGTACTAATTTGCCCCTAAGCTACTGTTCCATCAGGTATATAGGTAAAAATGATGATATGGCATATAATTGGGTAAGGGACTGGATGGCGTGGTTGGAGTCAACGACATGTCATCACCACGTTAGATTGGTACCCAATTTTATTATTTTTTTACTCTATAAAATATCTACCTTTTTTGTTTTCACTTTTTCTATTCTCGATTTACAATCTCCTCCTTCAATCTCTTTGTTTGTTTCTCCCACCGACTCTATTGACCTCTTTTCAAGTTGCGTCGACCTCGCCTGATCTCCATTATCTTCTCTTCTATCTATGTCAGCTTCTCTTGTTTTTATTCTTGTAAGACATTCTCTCTAGGCTCGCAAGCATATTATCTGATTTCTTCAAATCGATAACCTAGAAACTATCATTCCATAGATTTGAGCTAAACAAATATGTTGGAGAGAAGAATTTTTTGTTGGGAAGAGTGGTGAACCTATTTTGCGAGATATGTTGTTTGAAAGAAAAAGGATGGAGATTCCCTGAAAAAGGCAGAGAGAAAGGGCTTAGTGAAGAAAGGTAAAAGCTAAGCTCATTTATTCTTATCCTTTAATTCTCTGTGATCCCTTGCTCTTTACTATTCTTTGGTAAATTGCTTGCTTTTTTAATTGGTTATTTAGAAACCTTAGACCAATGTCTCATTTAACAATTCATTGTTTTTGGTCGTCGTGTATGCATTTGCTTTCATATGTGGGGTATCTTTTATGCCTAATAATATTATTAATAAAAATAAAAAAATTTATTTATTTTTTTCTCGAATATGGTTGTATGTAGGTTGTGTGGGAAAATGACAAAGACTGTAGGGTTAGAGTTATATTATAATGGAATTTGGAAAACAGATATTGAGTTAGGTTATGATGGTGGTAAAGTGTATTTTATTGAGAGCTATGATGTGGATAAACTGAGTTTTTTTTATCTTAAGGATATATTTATTGAGAAAACTTAGGAGATAGATATCAAATTTTTTTGTGGGATTCCAATGGGCTTTTATACTGATAAGTATGCAAGCATTGAGAGTGAGTTTGATGTATTCAAGCTATTGGATTTGATATGCATATATGATGAGTTCAAAGTAATTAACCTATTTTTAAGTTGTTGATGTTGCTTTGAAGTTCTATTGCCAATGCTTGCAAGTATGTTTTTCCAATATTAAGAAGGGGAGGTATAATGCAACAAACAATGTTGATGGAGATGTAATATATTCATTTCAGAAGTTGTTATAAAGCTTCAATCATGTGAAGAAGAAAGGGCAGAGCAAGATGTACATGTTAATGGGGCTCCCGAAGAAGAAACTTTGGGAGAAAATGTACATGTGAATGGGGCTGAAGAAGAAGAAATACTTGGGGAACATGCAAATATGCATGGAAATTTAGTAGAAGGAAATACATGATTAGAAGATGGAGTTGATGTGAATGATGGGATTGATGAAAATTATTCATGGGATACTGATGTTGATGAACTTGGAGAAGTTGACCTTTCATTTCTTGAAGATGAGGAGTTTGAGATTATAAGAAGAGAAAGAATAACTGTTATGCAAAAGAAAATTTAGTTAAGCATATACAAGTTAGAATGACCTTTAAAGATATGAAAGAAGCTCGGGAAGTAGTGAACATGTATTCAATTTGTAATGGTTTTGGCTTGAAGGTTAAGAAAACTAACAAAAGTAGGACAAGATATGTGTATGACAAGGGATGCGCTTTCTTCTTGCTTATTGGTAAGGACAATCAAGGCAGTGGTGTTAAAGTCAAAACCATTAATGAAGATCATGAATGCCTTACATGTTATGACAATCCAAGGGCCACTAAGAATTTTTTAGCAAATTACCTAAGGCAAACTATCCAAGAAGATCCGTCAATTAATTATGAGATGTTACGAAAAAAAGTTGGGGATGAGTTGAATGTAAATGTAAATGAAGATAAGATCAAAAGGGCTAAAAGGATTATACTTAAAACAATGAAGGGGGGGGGATATAAGGAAGAGTTTAAAATAATTGAAGCTTATGTAGAAGAACTCAAAAAAAGCAATCCGGGGTCTTCAAATTATTTAGAACTAGATAGAGGTCAGTTGGATAATGGAAGGAGGGTCTTCAAAAGACTTTTTATAATGTTTAAGGCTTGTAAAGAGGGCTGGAAATCAAGATGTGGGCCAATTTTATGGCTGGATGGTGCTTTTTTTGAAGGGCCCTTATAATGAACAATTACTAGTTGCTGTGGGCTGGGATGGAGACAATTGCATTTATCATGTTGCATAGGCCATAATGTCTAAGGAAACCAAGATTAATTGGTCATGGTTTGTATGGATATTTAAAAATGATTTGTCACTTAGAGATGGGGCATCATTGACAATAATGTCAGATATGCAAAAGGTAAACTCTCCAATATCTTTATGTTTTATAGATACGAATTATGTGCTTTATTATGATGCTTCTTTTATGATGCTATATTATGATACTTTATTATGATGATGTTATTAATGCTCTATTATGATGCTTTATTATGATGATACTTTCTTTATCTTTATTATGATTCTTTATTATGTGCATTATTATATTGCTTCTTTTTTGAGGTTGTTGAGTTTTTTTATAGAAACTTCTAAGTGTATGATTGTTTCCAAGTATGGTTCCTGTTTTTCCTTTCAAACAAAAGAGGTCCAACAGGAGAAAGGAGTATACCTTTTGGTTTGAGGAACAATAGGGGACTTGCAAATTTGCCTTTCAAACCAACTACAAAAGGAAAAGAAAAGAACAAGAGAAATGCAACACAGGCTGAGATAGAAAAAAGATCAAGAAGAAAATAAAAGGAAGAAGAAGGGTAAATAAGTTCAAGCTTCATGAAGCATATGGGTGAATTTGTAAAATGCCTGATATTTAGGTTGATTGCCTGTTGAAAATGGCTACTTGTTTTTTGTATACGGGTACTATTTTTTGGCTATGTAATTGCATAGCTATAAGCTATACAATGGAAACATCAGCCATTTTGTAAAGACTTCTTTTTGTTATTTATAATATATCATGTTTTAAGTTGAATTTTTATGTTCAATTTTTATAACTATGAGAATTTTGCTTACATTTTGGTGTGATAAAATAACAGTTGTTTAGCTGTCACTGTCACAATTTATTTCACACTAGCAAAACATAAACAAATTGTCAAAGTTATAATAAACACCAGCAAAACTAAGTTATAATAAACACTAGCAAACATCAAACATAAATATGTAGTAAGTACAAACAAACACCAACATCCACCACATTTTTTAATTGCAACAAACACTAGCAAGCATAAACTATTACCACCACAGTTTTTAATTGAAATAAACATTAGCAAAGATAAACCATTACCAGCATCCACCCTGTTCATTTCAAAAACAAACAGCAGCAAACATAAACCAATAATCCATCTGCAAAACAAAAATGCAAAAAACAAAAATCCACCATCATCCACCGTTTGAAAATTTACATAACATTCATTTCATTCAATCAGCAAAATTTACAACTTGTTCAAGATTTCTTTTAGATTGTCATTCATATCATTGTCACTCATAACTCCTCTTACAATAGAATTGAAAAAACCATAAAAAAATAACACAATAATATTAGGATAACTCTAATCTTCCACTTTAAGTTCTTGTTGTCTCCTCCATATGCCATTTCATTGCTCCTAAAAATATCTATTTGCCTCTGTAACTCAGACAACTGAACATCATAATCTCCATTCGTATTACACATCCTTCTTAGATACTTATTCTTCGTCTTCAACTTATTTGTTACTTCATTTGCTCTTGGACAAATTTCACTATCTTTCCATCGAAAGAAATTGCAATCTCTATCCTGCACAAAAGGGAATAAATGTAAAATAATGAAAATCCAAATAGAACAACATAAAACACCATTTAAAAAGATTACCACTACAACTTACATCAACAAGAAAATTGGGGCATCAATGAAATCTTCTTCCTGGATTCGTTACACTTCAAGATTCAAGAAAAATTGCCTTTTTTTCGCATATACAAAAATACTGCGAAATGTTCCCATCCATTAGACTACTTTTGTGATTAATGCTTCATTGTGTAGAATTAACAGATACCATGTCTAGGGTTCACAAGGAATCAAATGTTGTAAAAGAATAAAGAGAAGGGATAACGAGAAATGGGCAAACCATGGGCAAACCACAATGGAGATCACGTGAGGTTGACGTAGCTTGAAGAGAGGTTGATGGAGTCGGTGGGAGAAATCGGCAAGGAGATCAAAGGAGGAGACTATAAATCGAAAGAGAAGAAGTGAAAACAAAAAAATAAGATATTTTAGATGGTAAAATAAATAATAATGTTGGGAACCGATTTGACGTGGCGCTGAGTTGGCAATCACATGTCATTGACTCCAACCACGTCATCCAGTCCCTTACCCACTTATATGCCATATCATCACTTTTACTTCCATACTTGATGGAATAATAACTTAGAGGCAAATTAGTACTAATTTATCATGTTTAGGGGCATTTTTGCTCCCTAAAAAAGGTAAGGGGCATTTAAGTTACTTCAAAAACACATTAGGGGTATTTTAATACCTTTTTCCCAATCTTTCAATTGAGAGTTTATTCAATTGGACCCTTTAACTTTCAATTTGTTATCATTTGGTACCTCAACATTAAATTTTTGTTTAAGTGCATTAAATATATAGGGCTGATATCACATTTAAATAAATACAATTATAATATTTAGTCCCTCAAACTTATCTAATTAGATATAAATATCACACTTAAGTATGAATGTTTTATTTTCAAAATTTGCCTTGTAAATTGAAATTTGATCAATCTAGGTAATTTTTTTTATATCCACAAATTTGGTGTCTATGCAATGAATCTACTTATTTTACATATTACTATTATATTTAAATCTTCACCTACATATCATATATATCATTTCCAATGTCTATTTGTTTATTTATTTCATATATATTTTTTAACTATCCGGGATTTATATATTTAAATTTCTTAAAAAAATACATTTGACAAAGTTAACTTGAACTAAATAATTTAAAGAAAAAACATGTACGAAGGTTTTTTTTTGCTAAAATTATGTATAGTGGGGCGTTAAAAAAATGATACATTACAAAAGGGTAATAAGAACATGATACCTCCTAAGATGGGTTGCAGAGAGAAATGGCAATAAGTACCCCATTTAATTACTTGAATGAGTTGTAGAAAACGAAATTCCAAAATAAACTTCTGGGATTAAAATATTTGGGAGGGGCCAATCAGCCGAAGTAATTTTATAATTGTAATATATATATATATATATATATTGTATGATTTTTCTTTTTCCTTTTTTTTTCATGGTTGAGAAGTCCGAGTGGTGAATATTTTGAGACAATCCGAGGATATAAAATTTAGATGAAGATAAGTTGATACGGGCACTAAAAATGGAAAAAAGATATAATTAGGACAACAAATATTTGATGAATAGTGGTAGAGTTGACTGAGGCATTATTTTGTGCCCTGGAACCTTTTAGCAACAAGAACAAAAACAAAAACAATCAAATAAATAAAAACAATAAGAAGAAGAACAAAATAGAAGGAAGGAAAGAAGAAAGAAGAAAAAAAAACACAATCTCTCTGCCTCCATGGGTTCTAAAAAACCCGATGTTATTAAAATTGTATCGTACTGTCCGGTCGGATTGATTTAATTGCGAACTGCCAATTGATCCGGTTGGTTTAATATACAAAAATCGAAAGCAACCATTTTGAACAAGTAAAAAATCAGTTAAGCCGGCCAGAAACCCAAAAAAATCGGATAAAATCATAATAAACCGATTTGAATTTGAAAAAACCAAATTTTGTCCAAAATATCTGTACAATATTATGTTTTTGCTAGAAAAAAGTATAAGTATAAATAGAAAATAATTAAAATTCAAGCAATTTTGATGAATTTTTTTATGAATAAAATAAAAATTATAATTTATATTTGATGAATTTCTTTAAAACTTCATAATTTTTTACTATATTTATTTTCAATTTTTATTATAAATATTGAATCACTTGAAAATATTATCATATTATTAATGTTTGATAATAAATGTATTTTTCTAAACTATTTTTAATTTTTTATATAGTGATATTTTCATAATATTTATATAAAATTTAAAAACAATATTATTTTTAAAAAAAGAAAAAAATTCTATTTGAACTCCAACAAACTGGTCGAACCACGAACCATTAAGTTTTTCGGTTCTTATTTGGTTCGATTTTAATAACATTGATAAAATCGATCATGACCACCGGCCATTATCACCATCAATGGCGACTCTCGAAATCACATAGCCATCAAGGCCATTTTTGCCTCATTTCGCCATCTTTATCTTGCAATCTCCGTGTCTTCAAAATCAAAGACTCTTTTCCATTTTTTGGCTAACTCCAACATCGGATGGCAACACGACCACTACCACTGGATTCTTGGAGATCAAGCAAGCATTGAGATGTTCTCCATTTTTGTCCACTCGCCGACGGGGACGGGCAGATCGGAGTTGGGTGAGCCAAAGTGTTTAGGATAGGATTCTGGCCAAACTTTAGAGCGCTAGGGCGCGTGACTGCTTTTAGGAGATCTCTGATGGTTTGAGCTTCACTCCAATAGTAATAGTGCTTCTCTACCACTTCTTCAATGACCGACACATCAAGGTTGACTTCAACAAATCAAGCTGAAATTGAAGAAAAATGTCTCCATAATTGTAAGTGCACTATTGAAATTGCTTTTACCTAATTCTTTTAAGCAAATGTGCATGTTATAATTTTAGTGATGTATAAAATTTATGAAATTGAGGGTGCTAATATGTGATTTGGTGTTATTGAAGATTTAATTCGAGAAATTGGATGGGGCATTTCATATTCTTCTTAAATTTGGTTGGTGGCGTGTATTATGTTTAAATTGGTATATTGAATTGGCTAATATCATGTTAAATTGAGATGTACTTCTTGTAATTTGATATAATTAAATGTTAATTGAACATTTAATTTAGTTATCTAGGCTTGAACTAATATTTTTTCCTAATTTAGTTCGATGTATGTGTTATTTTAGGTTAGGATTCATGGTAAGTTTTGTGAAAATGATGTATTTGGACATAAACAAGTGCTATTTGAATTTTTTATTTGATAATTGAGTATGTTTTAGTGATTTTTTCACAAATTATGTACATTATATTTCTACTAAAATTTGTTATGTGTGAGGAATTGCTTCAAATTGATTTAGGGTACCATAATTGACTTAATTGTGATGTAATCAGAATACATTACATGATGAGAATGTTAAGATGTACCTAAGGTGAAGGGTTAGCTGAAATCCATAGGACAAGAAACATAAATCTTTATTTAACTATTTTTGATTAATTAAATCAGTTTTAAAATATTGATGACCTATCTAAAAAATTTCAAGTTGATGTCACAAATAAGTCCCTGAAAAGTTCACAAAAACCGACTGGAGTTTTCTAATAATGGAGATTTCAATCATCAAGTCAGTAACTTTGATAAGAGGTAGAAAATTGGAAATAACTTAACTTGTATACTTGGCTCTTTTTTTATTTATAAGGATGAGTTCCAAAGTTTGTACCTGGTTTCGAGATTTGAAGTAGAGTTCTTTTTGGGAAGGATCTTCATCTTCTTTAAATAAGATAAGAATATATCTTTCTATTTTTGAGGAGAAGATAAGGGAAGAGTTATCTTCCCCTGACATATCGAGATTGTGCTTGAAATGACAGTTCCTCGCTTTTCATAGAGTAACGATTGGGTATTACATTCGACGAGACAAGGAACTTCAGTATCCATTCTAAGTCATTATGACAAAACTACTTGTCCTTCATAAAAGATCCCAGTCTTTCACATGTGCATTGGATCACATGTCTCCTTCCTATATAAATCTTCTTCGCTCTACTGCTTTTATTTTGCTTCATCTATCATTTTCATAGTCCTCTATCATTTCAATTATGCTTGAACCTAAGTGAATATATGTATGAATTTCAAATGCATTATTGTTGATTATAGCCTTAAAGTATATATAAGTGATTCACATCCAAAATATTTGAGTATAGTTGCATATTTCTAAGTGAATAATTTTGAGTGTTCATGAATGTATTGAAAATAAATCACTAAGTGATCAAAGTTTAATTGAAGCTTAAATTTTGCATAATCATGGATAGATAGGCATGCATATAAGAGTTAGTGATTGCAGTTATTAGTGTTGGCACCGAAAGTTATCTAGTGTTGATATCACTTGGTATCTAGTGATTCGAAACTTAATGTCTCCAGTGTTTGATACTGCTGTAGATACCGTGACCTAAGGCAACCTAGATCAGGATTGGCCGATGATGAGGAAACAGTATATCACTGATAGTGGGTTCGGATCTCGAAGCTTCGATCATAGATTTCTCACTTTCTCTTAAGGATTTGCATGGTTCTCTAACAATTTTTGAATATTTTTTTTGGTGTTTTAGCAAAATGGACAAAAAAACCTTATTTTTGGACAAACAACAGTGATAGATGGCCGTCTGTCACCTAAAGGATGATTGTCTATGGGCCATAACCTCTAGGACAATGAGACACAGGGGCATTTTGGGTGATTTGGGGTCTAGTGATGAGGGACAATTGTCCCTCACTCACATACACTTGTCCTTAGGTCGAAACCCAGTTTTCCCTCATTTTCCTAGAATTTCAAAAGAAAAAGGTTTTTAGATGGGTATTAGGTCTGAATTTTAGGGGATTTTGATCTCCTAATTAGGCAATTTTGAGATGGAATCCAATTAGAACTCTATCCGAGGTATAAAAACAAAGAGATTAGGGTTTTTTGGGGAGATCATCATCATTCTTTGGAAAGAGAGCAGCCATTAGAGAAGGAAGAAAAAAATAATTTATTTTGTCTCTGCAAAAAGCTTTGTTCCTTTTGCAATCTTTTAATACACAATACACAAAACGACTTTGGTATTTCTTTTAAACAATAAGAAACACGATTTCTGAGCAGAGATATGAACTTTAGGAATCACAGAATCAGAATATCTCTAGAGGGTAATATTCCAGGCTCATTCATGCTTTCTCCCTCTATCATTTATTCATTCAAGTGCATGTTTATTTGGATGTTAAATTGATTTATTCTAATTTTGAGAACTAAATAACTTACTTATTTCATTGGAGTATCTCTCGTTTATGGTTTGTGTGATGTATTAGAGATATGGCTATCAAAGATTTCCTCCATTCTTGTTGCTTTAATGTTCTTCCCTTTTATCATGTAAAATGATGTAATTCTTTGATTTTAATTTGATTTAGTGTAAGTTTTAGCATTTTGATATGTTTTAGCATGATTTGGTGTTTAATTATCATATATCTAGGGCTGAAATATTTATTTGCATAATTTTCTGTGTCTTTTCTTCTTATTCTGCAAATTCTGCTATGTTCTATAAGTGAGGGACGAGAAAAAGATGTGAGGGACAATCGTCCCTCACGTGAAGGATGGGACATCCCTTGCACCTTTCTTGGCCATCCCTCGCCTATTTCTAGGCCATCCCTCGCCTTTTTTTTGTCATCCCTAGAGTTTATTTTAGGATTTTTATGCATATTTTATGTTAATACTTTCTTATGCAGTGTTTGTACAATATTTGGCATGTTTTCGACACTCTATGCGCACTGTTGTATTTATAATGGTTTCTTTTGTAAATGTGAATTATATAGGTATTGGTGCTAATTAATTTGTTCATTTGTTCTTTTGAGCAATTTATTTACTCATAGGCATGGAGGATGTATGGAATTCGTATAGGAAGTCGTGCTCCTATTCTGTTTACCCTCGTCATTTGGATTACCTCATATTTCTTTAGTATATTATATTTTTTATTTATTTTATTTTATTTTTGATTTATTTATTCATCTTGGATGTATTATTATTTTTGGGGATGTAATAGGTAGTAAAAAAGGTAATTTTTGCATGTTGAATCTAAACTCATTTAAAATAATTTTCATTAATCAAATTGGGATTTTCTTAATAAAAATGGATTAATGTCTGATTTTTTACCTTAAAATTCACATAAATAATAAGAGCCTTTTTTTTTTTTTGAAATATGCATGATGGAACCAATGTTTTCAGTCTAAATGAATACCCCATTTTCTGTATGATGTTTATTTATCTTTCTTTTTTTTTGGGATGATTTGCTTATGTAATAGTTAAGTAGATTTACTTTTACCGATTTATTTATTTGCTTGGGATGTTTACTTAATTCTTATGCTTTTGCATTGTGTGAGAGAGGAGAGGGGGTTGATTATAAAAAATTAATTATAAATTGACACCTAACCAAAGTGCCTAATAGGAGTGATGTCCTGACACCTATCTCTGCTTGGGCATCAAAAGGTCGAGATAAACTTCCCGATGTTTTATCGGGTGGCAATTCCATAACACCTACCTTTTTAGGCCCACTAGTAAATGCCTTTCATGGGTTGACCGTTAGTAATAAATTGGGCTTGACCCTTCTTATTGTGAAACAACCAGCTTATGATAAAAGTGAGCCTCCTTCGGTCTTGGACCTTAAAAGCGAGCCCCCAAGAATAGAACCAAAACGAGTGGTGGCTTCAGGCGCATATCATAGTGGCGACTCCACTGGGGACCAAAGAGACTTTGCTCTAATAAGAGTTTTGGTTAAGTTGTTTATAATTGGGTTTTTTTTATTAATATTTTCTCCTTCCTAAAAAATTGCATACATCTTAAAGCCTTAGAATTAATTAGGCATCCCTTTTTTAGCCTCGGTGCTATCCTTTCAGGAGACCCATCAGCCCAAGTCCAGTACCAAATGGTATATAAAATGGTGACCCATCGGTCGTTATGCTTGTGATGAGCTAGACTTATTGGCAGGGACCATGCTTAGGTAGCCCTAAAGTTTCATCACCCATGACTAAAGCCCATGTAGTGACAATAGTAACTTTCCCTAGGTTGCATAACCATAATAACTTTTGCTTACTACGTGGACTTTTATGTATTGACTAAACTTAAACAAATTATGAGGGCAACAGTCAAAGCTGCCATACCCCAATGAGCCCAACCCGATCTGTGTGAGTTAGTTAAAATACATAATGGTCAAAACCCATATGCCTGCGCTTTCAATTAGAGAGATTATGCTATTGGTTTTTTATCATGCACCATACACATCCATTAGGTACTTTGTTGACCCATGGGCTAAGCCCACCTAGGAAAGAGACTGCACAACCTCTTGTGTGGGAGTAACAAGGTTGGAAGGCTTTGTACATGCTTGTGTGTGTTTGTGATTGACAGCTTATGAAATCATGCATCACATATATGTTAGAGAGTATGCCCTAGAGCCCATGTAATAGGGATGTTTTTCATATGTATGGAATTTATATTCTTAATAAAAGGCATCATTCATTTATTAATGCTGTGTTTGAATACATGAGTTTGTAAATCTTAAATTAATAAATGAAGTCCTAGATATTATAAACATAGTGCAAAGGCAATCATGAAGGTGTTCATGATGTGAGATGTCTATCGCATGCAAATGTGTTAATATCTAAATATCCCTAGTCATAGAATTAACAAGATAAGACATTGTTAATTCGGACAGACTAGCACATATTATACTTCTTGAATGGTTCAAGCAATGGTTCTCATAATTGTGATTATGGATGATAATCAAAGCTAACATGTGGATGCTTGTTAGAGGAACAAGTTCATTGGAGACCTGCAAAGAGAATCCTCATATAGATATTAAATCTATGTCAGTGAGGAATCTCTTCATAGCGGTTGTGCAAGTATCCTTAGACTTGAATCACCAAAGTTATCTTAAGTAGCAAGTGGTATACTTTGACTCCATAACTGATTACTTCCAACTGGGAGTGAACATAGTTGGGAGATTGGGTATATCATGACCTACTTGAAGATAGTTGAGTGATTGACAAAGGATTCACCATCCCAGATTTAACAACGGAAGTTATCTCACATGATTCTATAATTGCCTTGTTTAGAGAATCTCTGGCCAGAGTAATATGCCGAGATGGATGGAGATCCATGAAGGGCATTTTAGGAACAATGGTTAAATTAATAGAACATACATAATTAGATTTATATGAGTTGACAGAAATCCATACTCAGAATCTAATTGAGATAAGAGTGGTGAAAGGAGTAATTGCACGGTAACTGTTTCACTGGAAGGGTACAGTCAAACCACATGACTTTCCTGACATTTGGGTAGTCATGATGCCTAGCTAGAGGCCAATCATGACTTGTATAATGACGTATCAAAATATCAATAGAGATCGATAAAATGATTTAAAGGAGTTTAAATCATGTGAGTTTTGAATAGAACTCACAATTACATATTATACTGCCAACATGGACAAGAACCCAATAGGTCACACACATAGAGAGAAAAGGGTAAAATGGTAAAATGACAAGGATAATAATATTTGATATTATTATAAAGGTAGAGAGGAGAATATGATAATAATTAATTAAAGAGTTTAATTAATTATGATCAAATAAAATTGTCCGCGAAACTTTTGAGAAATATTCTATAAATTGGACCTAAATGAAATAATGTATTTCATGATTAATTATTATTGTCTTATAAGTGTTATAAGACTACTATAAGTATTATAGGACTGATATAATAATTAATAGGACCATTGGAGAAATTATAAAGGGCCAAAGGAATGAAGAAGTTGGAGGAAGCCCTCCAGAAGAGGGCTACACGCCAACTCCATACAGAAGGGCTTGGAGGGCCTTTTCTTGGACCAAATTAATTTATCTATGTTACATAAGTGTTATGGAACTCACATATTTAATTTGGTTGGATTTGGAATCCATTTGGGTATTTAAATCCAATTAGATGCACAAAGGGCCTAGTTTGTGGATTTTGTGCATAGTCTTTTATGAAAAGATTTAATTTGGATTTAATTAAGCCCAAATGATTATAATTAATTCCAGAGGCCCAATTAATAATTCTCCAGCAATTTTAAAGAGCCCAATCTCATTAAGGAGTTGGAATTTTAACCTAACTATAAAAGGCCAACTAATGAGAATTAGGGTTAAGTGATTAAAAACAAAAGGAAAGTCTATTTCTCTTAATTCTCTCTCCCTTTTTGCGCCTCTTCCATTGCTAGCCTCTTGGATTTCGGCCAGCCCTAGTTGAACACCAATTTTTTGGTTCAATTTACCTCTCTCTAGTGTGGATTACTCATTGGAGGTGTTCGATTTTTGACACTGTGGTTTGCGACAACCAGGTGCGAAGTAAAATCAACTGTTCAACAAAAATCAAAGGTGATTTTTCTTATTCTCATATAGTTATATTGTGTATTCATGGCAAGATCAGATCTAATGGTTAAAAAATTTTAAAATTCCGCTCATGTATGTGATGCATGTAACCGTTAAAATCCAACATGGTATCAGAGCCACGGTTTTGCCATGGATATACAATTCTATATTTTTCTGCGGAATAAGTTTTGTTTTGTTTTGAGTTATTTATTTCATGAAATTTAAAATATTAGATTTTATTGTTCATGAATGAGAAATATTGATTTCTGGTTGTATGTGTGATCAAATAAATATGGTGGAAACAAAAACGAAATTTTTGAATGATTAAGATTAGGGTTTGGCGTGAAACCCTAGGTAATGTAGGGGCTGTTCTAATTTAATTTCTTATGGATCCTTTTAAAAATCATTTAGATGATATGTTATGTGTTTAATATGTGATATTAAGCCGTAGGATCGAACGGAATTAAAATCGAACAAGTTTTGCATGAAAACTAGTTTTGTCGAAAAGTTCGATAAATTGGTGTTCTTCGTGTGTTCTTGATGTGTTCATGGTTAGAACGACTTTTGATCTTCTAAATCTGATATATATGATATATTAAAGTGTTTTTAATTAATTGGATTAATTAAAATGGGCCTTAAATTAATTTGATTAATTTTAATTCATTAAAATCACTTAATGGGCTTAATTATGTTTACGAACTTGATTTAAATTTGTGAATGACTTGGTGGGCCCAAGGAGCTGATTTAAATTAACTATTATAAACATTAATTAAGTTTATTAATGGGTTTTAAGGGCTGGAGTGGGCTTGGCTCATTCCAAAAGGCCCAAATGGTCCAAATGACACAAAACTAGTTTGTGTGTGAACACACTTAGGGTTTTTCTTCTGTGGGTTTCGGCCTACACTTGTTTTAAGCCCAATATTGATTTTTTTAATTATTTAATATGATTAATTAATTAAATAATCAATTTATAATTAATTAATAATCAATTTGATTGATTATTAAGGCAAGAACACATTCATGCAAAAAGGTTTCCTAAAATGAAAGTTTCCAAAATGGAAAAAAGTTTCCTAATTTGATCACATCATTAAAATAACTCAAAATATAGTTCAAAAGGTTGAAAAAAAGTTAGTAATCCATTTCTTTATGCATTAGAAATGCATATAAGGGTGTATGATTGGCATGATGGATAGTTATGGACAAAGCCCAATGTGATTGAGCATTATGCATGTTTTGGCCCAATGAGGACTTTCATGTCCCGGCTACTTGTTTTTTGTTTGTATTTCATTTCAAATTGTAATATGTAATTAGATTATTTAGATTATAATTAGAAATAGAGATGGAGACCATTTTCAAGGAGCAAGATGGGCCGGATGGAGATCATACAAGCTTGAAGATAATGTAATTATTTTTGTTTGAATCATGCATACTACCTAGGTGTGACCTTTTGATTTCCCTCTTGGCTCGGGGAAATCAATGTAGTGAAGTCCATAACTATACCATATTTGTATGCTTATATTTATGTGATAGATATAGAATGCATACCAATGTATGCCAACCATGTATGATGAGACTTAATTAACTAAAACCCTCAAATAAATACTAAGGTATATAAGCCTTCCATTAATTTAAGGAGAACCAGAGTTCTTTATAGTGTGGGTTGTTGACCACAGTCAAGCTCACATTATATCGAATATGTTCAAATCTAATTAAATGGGTCATCTTAGCTAGCCCATTAGTTTGTTGACCATAGTCAAGGCTAATGGTTCTAGAGGAAAGATTAGGGAATGCATATATGATATGCATGCATCAAGAGTTGATAACCTAATGATCCAATAGTTGTGTAGAGACACAATTGATATAGAGATACCTACCTTTCAAGGGTATGGAATTTGGCTTGTTGACCACAGTCAAGGTCAAATTACATATCAAGGATTGGATATTGGCCCACTAAGAAAACCATCGGGTTTTCTCGGATTATATAGTGAGGGCTATTAATTCGCAATAAAATAATGGGAGTAAATGGATTAATTAAAGACCTTATTAATGCATACATATATATGAGCATACTCTCATATCTTTTCTTTTTCACATCTAGGTCATCATCATGAGCACATCAAACATTAATATACGATCAATCTTGGATAACAAGCTGGTTGGCAACAACTATTCTGACTGGATCAGGCAAGTGAGAATTGTTCTCAGGGCTGAAAAGATCCATTATGTCTTGGATAAAGATCCACCACCACTTCCATCAGATGATGCCATTGATGAGATCAAAGGCATTTATCGAAAATACATGGAGGATAGTGAAGCAGCAACATGTTTGATGCTGGGTGCTATGTCCTCGGAGCTTCAGAAGCAACATGAAATGATGGATGCTAGAACTATCGTTTTGCATCTAGAGGAGCTTTATTCTTCTCAGGCTAGAACTGAGCAATATGAGATTGCTCGAGCCCTATTTAGTTGCAAAATGGTGGAAGGCACTTCAGCTGCTGCTCATGCATTGAAGATGTATGGGTATATTGAGAATTTGAGTAGACTTGGCTATGTTATGGATAATGATCTATACATAGATTTAATCTTGTACTTGTTGGCTCCAAGTTATGCACCTTTTGTGCTTAACTTCAACATGAACAAGATCCAAGTATCCATTCCTGAGTTAATCAACATGCTTAAGACAGCTGATGGATCATTTAAGAAAGATCCAAAAAGTGTCATGGTTGTCACTTCTGCTAAAGGCAAGAAGTAGAAGAAGAAGAAGATAACCAAGGCGCAGCCAAAGAATGGTGGGATCTCCAAGAAGAAGGTTGCCAAGAAAGAGAATCCCAAAGGAACTTGCTTCCATTGTGGAAAAGATGGTCATTGGAAGCGTAACTGCAAGGCCTATCTAGATTCTCTTAAGGAGAAGAAGTAAGCTGTTGCATCTACTTCAGGTATTCATATGATTGAAATTAATACTTATTCTATTGCTTCTAAACAATCTTGGGTATTAGATATCGGATGTGGATCTCATTTATGTAATGATCTACAGGGGCTTAGAAGCTTTAGAAGAGTTGGAAAGGCAGAGATATGTTTGCAGTCAGCTACTGGATAGAACATCTCTACAACAGTTGTGGGGACTTACTATTTGCCTCTTCCTAGTGGATTAGTACTGGAATTAAATAATTGTTATTATGTTCCAGCCTTATCCAAAAGTATTATTTCTTTCAGTCGTTTGACGAACGATTATAATATTTCTTTGAAGGACAAATGTTGTTACATTTTTAAGAACAATATGTTTTATGCAAAAGCTATCATTGAGAATGGTATATTTGTTCTTGATTTAATTAAAGAAGTACATAATGTGAATACCAAGAGAATGAAATATGATAATCTGAATACCTCATACTTATGGCATTGTCGTTTAGGCCATATAAATGAAAAAGGCATGACCAAGTTACACAAGTCAGGTGATTTGGGATCATTTGATTATGAATCATTTGATACATGTGAATCTTGTTTATTGGGAAAAATGACAAAAGCTCCCTTTATTGGTAAAGGAGAACAAGCTAAAATGGTTTTGGACTTAATACATTCAGATGTATGTGATCCAATGACTACACATGCCAGAGGAGGTTACTCCTACTTCATTACTTTTATAGATGATTATTCCAGGTTTGGATACATCTATCTAATGAAATATAAGTCTGAAGCATTTGAAAAGTTCAAAGAGTTCAGAAATGAAGTAGAGAAACAACTTGGCAAAAGTATTAAAACACTTAGATCAGATCGAGGTGGAGAATACTTAAGTCAAGAGTTTCAGGATTATCTTAGAGATAATGGGATTTTATCTCAATGGACTCCTCCATATACACCACAACACAATGGTGTATCTGAAAGGAGAAATCGAACACTATTAGATATGGTTCGATCAATGATGAGCCGAGCGGACTTGCTTAAGTCTTTTTGGGGATATGCACTAGAAACTGCTGTTTATGTGTTAAACAAAGTTCCTAGTAAATCGGTTGATGTTACTCCATATGAGATGTGGAATAACAAGAAACCCATGCTTTCACATATGAAAGTATGGGGCTGTCCTGCTTATGTGAAGAGGACAATGTCAGACAAACTGGATGTTAAGTCTGATAAATGTTTATTTGTGGGATATCCAAAAGAAACGTTTGGATATTATTTCTATCATCCCTTAGAACAAAAGGTGTTTGTTTCAAGGCATGCTGTCTTCTTGGAAAGAGAATTTCTCCTACGAGAGGACAGTGGGAGTAAAATTGAGCTTGGTGAAGTTCAAGACCCACAAATAGAAGATGATCAACCGATTGAACCCGAAACTGAATTTCATAATGATGAGATTACAGTTGAACCTGATTATACACAAAATCCTAGAAGATCTACTAGGATGCGTTCTATCCCTGTGAGATATGGATTTCACGTTGATTCGGATAGAGGCATAACTGCAGTAGAGGACAATGAGCCTACAAGCTATCAAGAAATTTTGAATAGTTCAGAACGTGATTTATGGCTTAAGGCTATGCAGTCCGAAATGGACTCCATGTATGAGAATAAAGTATGGACTTTAACTCAACCACCTGAAGGGATAAAACCCATAGGGTGTAAATGGGTCTTCAAAAAGAAGACTGACATGGAAGGTAATATAGTTACCTATAAAGCTCGCTTAGTAGCAAAAGGTTATCGTAAAAAAGAAGGTATTGACTATGATGAAACTTTTTCTCCTGTAGCGATGCTTAAGTCTATAAGAATACTTTTAGCCGTTGCAGCTCATTATGATTATGAGATTTGGCAAATGGATGTGAAGACAACTTTCCTTAATGGAAATCTTTCTGAGGATGTGTATATGACACAACCAGAAGGATTCACATCAGGAAATGGCAAAAAGGTATGCAAGCTTCAAAGATCCATTTATGGATTGAAGCAAGCCTCTAGGAGCTGGAACATACGATTCAATGAGACAATCAAAGAGTTTGGTTTCTCACAGAATGAAGATGAACCATATGTGTATAAAAGGGTAAGTGGGAGTGCAATTGTCTTCCTAGTTCTATATGTAGATGACATATTGATTATGGGAAATGACATTTCTCTTCTCCAATCTGTTAAAATATGGTTATCCAAGCAATTCTCCATGAAAGACCTTGGAGAAACATCCTATATTCTGGGAATTAGGATCTATAGGGATAGATCCAATAGGTTGCTAGGTCTTTCTCAGAGTACATATATAGATAAAGTATTGAAGAGGTTCAATATGGATCTCTCTAAGAAAGGGTTTATACCCATGGTGCATGGGAAACACCTTTCTAAGTCTATATGTCCGCAGACACTAGAGGATAGAGAGAGCATGAATAGAATACCATATGCATCTGCAATTGGTTCTATTATGTATGCCATGTTATGTACACGTCCAGATGTAGCATTTGCTTTGAGTGTCACAAGCAGATTCCAATCCAATTTTGGAGAGGAACATTGGGTAGCTGTCAAGAATATTCTTAAGTACTTGAGAAGGACTAAGGATATATTCTTGGTATATGGAGAGGGCAGTTTGGAAGTAAACGGATATACAGATGCCAGCTTTCAATCTGACAAAGATGATTGTGAATCACAATCTGGTTATGTGTTCATAATGGGAGGAGGAGCAGTTAGTTGGAAAAGTTCCAAACAAGAAACAACTGCTGATTCCACGACAAAAGCTGAGTATATTGCTGCTTCAGAAGCAGCCAAAGAAGCAGTCTGGATCAAAAAGTTCATAACCGAACTAGGAGTGGTGCCTAGCATTGTTGATCTGATTCCTTTATATTGTGACAACAATGGAGCCATTGCGCAAGCAAAGGAACCACTGTCTCATCAGCGATCCAAACATGTTCTCAGACGCTACCATCTCATAAGGGAAATATTAGCTAGAAATGATGTGAAAATAGAAAGGGTTCCCACAGATGACAATGTGGCGGATCCCCTCACTAAAGCACTTTCCCAGATAAAGCATGATCACCATATAAATAGCATGGGTCTGAGACATATGAGTGATTGGCTCTAGTACAAGTGGGAGATTGTTAGAGAGTATGCCCTAGAGCCCATGTAATAGGGATGTTTTTCATATGTATGAAATTTATATTCTTAATAAAAGGCATCATTCATTTATTAATGCTGTGTTTGAATACATGAGTTTGTAAATCTTAAATTAATAAATGAAGTCCTAGATATTATAAACACAATGCAAAGGCAATCATGAAGGTGTTCATGATGTAAGATATCTATGACATGCAAATGTGTTAATATCTAAATATCCCTAGTCATAGAATTAACAAGATAGGACATTGTTAATTCGGACAGACTAGCACATGTTATGCTTCTTGAATGGTTCAAGCAATGGTTCTCATAATTGTGATTATGGATGATAATCAAAGCTAACATGTGGATGCTTGTTAGAGGAACAAGTTCATTGGAGACCTGCAAAGAGAATCCTCATATGGATATTAAATCTATGTCAGTGAGGAATCTCTTCATAGCGGTTGTGTAAGTATCCTTAGACTTGAATCACCAAAGTTATCTTAAGTAGCAAGTGGTATACTTTGACTCCATATCTGATTACTTCCAACTGGGAGTGAACATAGTTGGGAGATTGGGTATATCATGACCTACTTGAAGATAGTTGAGTGATTGACAAAGGATTCACCATCCCAGATTTAACAACGGAAGTTATCTCACATGATTCTATAATTGCCTTGTTCAGAGAATCTCTGGCCAGAGTAATATGTCGAGATGGATGGAGATCCATGAAGGGCATTTTAGGAACAATGGTTAAATTAATAGAACATACATAATTAGATTTATATGAGTTGACAGAAATCCATACTCAAAATCTAATTGAGATAAGAGTGGTGAAAGGAGTAATTGCACGGTAACTGTTTCTATGGAAAGGTAAAGTCAAACCACATGACTTTCCTGACATTTGGGTAGTCATGATACCTAGCTAGAGGCCAATCATGACTTGTATAATGATGTATCAAAATATCAATAGAGATTGATAAAATGATTTAAAGGAGTTTAAATCATGTGATTTTTGAATAGAACTCACAATTACATATTATACTGCCAATATGGACAGGAACCCAATAAGTCACACACATATAGAGAAAAGGGTAAAATGGTAAAATGATAAGGATAATAATATTTGATATTATTATAAAGGTAGAGAGGATAATATGATAATAATTAATTAAAGAGTTTAATTAATTATAATCAAATAAAATTATCCGCGGAACTTTTGAGAAATGTTCTGTAAACTGGACCTAAATGAAATAATGTATTTCATGATTAATTATTATTGTCTTATAAGTGTTATAAGACTACTATAAGTGTTATAGGACTGATATAATAATTAATAGGACCATTGGAGAAATTATAAAGGGTCAAAGGAATGAAGAAGTTGGAGGAAGCCCTCCAGAAGAGGGCTACACGTCAACTCCATACAGAAGGGCTTGGAGGGCTTTTTCTTGGACCAAATTAATTTATCTATGTTACATAAGTGTTATGGAACTCACATATTTAATTTGGTTGGATTTGGAATCCATTTGGGTATTTAAATCCAATTAGATGCACAAAGGACCTAGTTTGTGGATTTTGTGCATAGTCTTTTATGAAAAGATTTAATTTGGATTTAATTAAGCCCAAATGATTATAATTAATTCTAGAGGCCCAATTAATAATTCTCTACCAATTTTAAAGAGCCCAATCTCATTAAGGAGTTGGAATTTTAACCTAACTATAAAAGGCCAACTAATGAGAATTAGGGTTAAGTGATTAAAAACAAAAGGAAAGTCTATTTCTCTTAATTCTCTCTCCCTTTTTGCGCCACTTCCATTGCTAGCCTCTTGGATTTCGGCCAGCCCTAGTTGAACACCAATTTGTTGGTTCAATTTACCTCTCTCTAGTATGGATTACTCATTGGAGGTGTTCGATTTTGGACACTGTGGTTTGCGACAACCCGGTGCGAAGTAAAATCAACTGTTCAACAAAAATCAAAGGTGATTTTTCTTATTCTCATATAGTTATATTGTGTATTCATGGCAAGATCAGATCTAATGGTTAAAAAATTTAAAATTCCGCTCATGTATGTGATGCATGTAACCGTTAAAATCCAACAATATATATCTTGTACATGCATCATTTATCATACATCATCCCTAATATTTGATTCTTTCAGCCATCATAGACTCATCTAGGTGGTCCAGAGGGTCAGACAGGTGCTTGGTTCAAAGGTCCATATTCACTTTGTTGAGATTAGACTCTAGTTTAGATTTGGGTTTAGAGGTTAGTTCTGAGTTGAGTTTCAGTCAGTTATCAAAAAACAGTTGGGGATCAAATTCAAAAAAGACAAACAATGGAATGAATAAGGTTGGAGGAGGAAATGAAGCTTAGAGAGTTACAGATGATACTCCTGTGAGGTTTTCATTCTTGAGAGAAAGGACAAATGTCACTCCTATTAGGCCTTCAATAGTAAGAGATGATTTCGATCGGAGGATGGACATGCATTTGCAAGAATTTAAGGAGAGAATGTTAGCTATAATTGGTGGAATGGTGGCTTCAGTAGCACCTAACATTAGGCCTTGACTTGTAATACCTACTTAGGAGACCGCAAAATTGACTAATGTTGGGAACATTGCCATGTCGATGCTATTATGCTTCGAGATCCACCTAGGAGGGAAAGAAGGCATGATCTTGAGGGTGATTTCATAGAGGAAGAGGATGAAGAATATGTTCGTCTAGTGATGAATATGAGAATAAGGGGCCGTAGTGCTGAGGACATGACTTTTAAGAAGATAGAAGAAAAGATAGAGGCTATGTCTAGGTTGCTGTCTGCCAGTAAGGGAATGAACCCCAAAGATAGAGACTTGGATGGAGATGACCCACTAGCCTAAAGATTCAAAATGCCTAACCTACCTAGGTTTGATGGTACCTCAGAACCTTCTGCTCACATTAAGTAGTATATGCTAATCATGAAACAGACTACTTTGTCCAAGAAACAAAAGGTAGAATACTTTTGCTTGAGCTTGATTGGGACTGCAATAGAGTGGTATCATAGCTTGGATAGGAGAATCAAGAAAGATTGGGACCTACTGATAGAAGAGTTTCTCAAGCAATACGATTGTAGTACGAGGGTAGAAGTCACCTTGAAGGACCTTGAATTACTCCAAAAAAGCATGATAAATCTTTCCATGAATTCCTCACTAGGTGGAGGAATAGGATAATGGAGATCAAGAGGAAGCCCAACACAACTAATTAGATTAGATTGTTCATTTGGAATGTGAGTCCGTATTTGAAAGATGGCTTGAAAATGAAGGGTTTGAAAGACTAGAAATCCTTAAAGGATATAGCTTTAGAAGCTGAAGGGGAGTATTTGGCCAGAAGGGCAAGTAGCAAAAATGCAAGAATGAATTTTGGTAGTAACAAGGCTATCGGGAATAGTAGTGGAAAAAATAGAGCTGGAAAGACTGCAGAGGTATTCGCCATAGAAGTCAGCCAAGAAAGGCATTATTCTGACTTGGAAAAATCACTATCTTGGGTGTTGAATAGATTAGTTAAAGAAGAAAAGATGCAACCACTACCGTCAAGGCCCACAAAGAGTCAAAGATTCCCTTAGCATATGGAGGATCAATACTATGCATACCACCAACACACTGGGCATTTGACTGACTATTACTATACTTTGAGGAATAAAATCCAAGATTTGATAGATAGCAAGCAGATTTTAGACCCTGAGAAGAGGGACAAGAAAAATAAGGGAGGATACAATGCCATACCCCCGCTTGTGTATATGATTGACTCTAGCTTGCCTGAATGGTATGTAATGAAAGATCTATATGGGAATGAGTATTTGGCCGTTACTCACTCCACCACAAAAGTAACAAAGCAAGTTGAGGAAAATCGGCCAGTTTCTATGATTGACTGTTGGGACACCTCTATAGAGAGTGAAGATGAGGGGGCTTTAGTTCCCATTGACATTTGGAGTTCAGCCAGTGAAGATAAAAAAGAATTAGAGGAAGAAGAGTGAAAGTAGTCATGAGGAATGGGAGAGTAGATATAGAAATTGAAAGACAGCCGGCTCCTGCTGTAGTGTTGATAGAGGAGGAAGTTGAGGATGATAAGATAAAGAAGTAGTTGAAGAAGATGCAAGCTCAGATATGCATTTGGGATCTGTTAAGATAATATCCTTCACATAGACATAAATTAGTAGAGGCCCGAGTGAGACTACTATCGCTACTACCGTATTGCCCTCTAAGTTACTGGATCTAATAAGGGGAGGAAATGGAGAAAATGTAGTGTACTCTGATGTTGATTTTCCCACAAAAGGAAGGAATCATAATCTCCCCCTTTACATCAATAATTCACAAGTTCATATGCATATAACTTATAATCCTAAGTATAGAAAACGTTATGAAATTACAACAATAATTACATACATGCGATATTAAAATACTATATCTACATATTTAAAATACAACTTTATTCAATATCATATTTTTCATATATAATACATGGATTCATATGAAAGTAATGTTTGGATCAAGTCAAGAATTATCATGTTTCCATATCTTTTAGCTGTACATAATGCTTTTCTTATATCATGTAGTAAGCCTGCACTTTTCTAAAGAAGTGAATAATAGGCGATACTATGGTACCCGAAGGTACAACAAAGATACCCTAAGGTATCAAACTATAGACCCAAATAGGGTTAGAACTATATTATAAACCGATCAAGTAGACCTAAACAGGATCGGCCAACGACCCAAACAGGGTCAGTTTTATGGTTCGAATGGGATTGATATTCTATTATGACCTGAACGGAGTCGATCTATGGAAACTGCAATATACGCTTATAGGCATGCCTATTGATAAGTGTGAATTATACTACAATTTTAGTGTGTTTTTATGTATTTAATTTAGTTAATTTAGTTGATTTTAGGTATAATTAGTTAATTTGTGTGTTTTTAGATTTAATTATTGGTTTTGGTGTTTTTCAGGGCCAAATTCAAGAGAAAATGGATTAAAATGCAAAAAGGACAAATTCAGGGGCAAAATTGTAATAATAGGAAAAGCTGGCTTTTAATTCGTGAGAGATAGTCGAGAAGCACTCAGCTAAGTGATTTTAGCTAAGTGATTTAACACTCTCTTGAGTATTTCTGGCACTCACCTAGGGCAATTTCACGATTTCTATAAGAGGAAAGCACTCTTTCGAGTAAGGAAGTCACTCTCTTAAGCATTTAAGCACTCTCCCAAGTGACCAAGGCCACTCTCCTGAGTTTGTGTCCTATTTAGTCGATAAAAGACTTCCTATTTCACTAAAACACAAATTCCTTCAGTTTAAGAAGTCAAAAGGCACAAAACTTCTTCTTTTGGAGGCTATAATCCAGCTATAAAAGCAGGACAAAGCACCAGAACTAAGAGGCAATTATAATTACGAATTTTTCTTTAGTTTTAACTTAGTTTTCTTTACTTAATTTTGTACAGTAATTTTAGCTTAATTTTTCTTATTTTCTTAGTTTGCAATTGTCTTAAAGATTCAAGCTTTCTACTATTGTTCTGACAAATCATCAAGAGCAAGTTTGAAGCTTCATAAGCATTGTATCTCTTTATTTTAGTTTTTGTTTCATTTTAATTCAATGCAAGTTTGATTATTTCTTAGTTATTGAGTAGATTTTTATCTTTGACTGTTATTGGATTAATTATTAACTTATTTGATTAATAGTTAATGATTGATTTAAGTATGATATATGATATGCATATGTTTGGATTAGTTCATTAGTGTTGATGCATGATTATTTTCTAATTTAGATGTAATTATGTATTGGTAAGAGTGGATTAATACTCAGAAAAGTTGAACTAGGAATAGGTTGGATTTAAGTTTACTTGAAAGAGGATTTAATGAATATCTAGGAGTATTAAATTATTCCTAGCAAGATGGTTTAATGCTTAGAATGATATTCTTGACTAAGATATCTGGCTTTCTTTGTTTAGTTTTTCCATAATCACTTGTGTTACCTTTGATTTGATTTATTGCAATGGAAGTTGAGGTGGATAGTTCCTTTTGCAAAAGTGCTTTAGTTATTGCAACGTGTTTAATTTATCTTAGTCTAGTTTTAGTTTTTTGTTTTGCTTTAATTTAGTTTATTTCTTTCTTTCAATTCAAAAACTTGGGAAATAATCTTAGATACATTCAACTCAATTATAGATATTCTGCTTAGCAATCCATGTTCCCTTAGGTATGATATTTAGGGTTTTAATCTTATTTTTCTATATTACTAGCCGATCTAATACACTTGCTAGACACCGATCACCTATCTATCCACAACTTAGATATAGATGCAGGCAACTAAAACCTATTTACTTTAACTTACTTTACTTTCCTTTTTTCATTTCATACACACACACACACACACACACACAAATTTCTTTATAGACATGGTATCATGTATATGTTCATGAATACACATTGTGTACTTGTAAACAATACTGAAACATGAAACTTATCTTGTGTATATGAATGAGATACTTATCATCATACTATCTTGTGCTTCCTTATTAAAATGATATGTATGTACATACCTACGTCCTGCTTTCTCTTTAAGGCATACAATGTGATTTAAAAACACATATTAAGTATGCATAGATATTTTCATGCTTGCACATTACATTACCATACTTATATGACATGTTCATAATGACTATAATTACATAGAAACTATTATCCATAAAATATCATTATATAAATGCATATCTATACAGTTCACCATGTACATATTCTATGCATCTCTATATTTAAACATGTTTCCACATGTCCAAATGGGTTAGCATGCTAAGAATACTCAATTAAAATAATATAACAAATACAGTTATTCAAATATCCATGTCTCTCACATTTTGAGGTCAACACATATGCATACATGTTCCTACTATACTTATGTCTATACATATACATATACTCTCGAAATTCTTGTTTCATCTTTTATATATGTGAAACTAACATTTCAAATTATGAGCATATAAGTAATTTCAAGAAATCATTATCAATCATGTATATTCTTAAGAATGTAATCATTCAGGCGTATATGTAATATCCCATTAATAACATCTTAATCATATATATCCATATTTATATGTAAAACAATATATCTATTTGATTTAGGTTCCGTTGCAACTATATGCCTAATTGCCATCTTAATTTACATGCATAATATAATATGTTTCACCCTTATTCTTATGATCAATTTAATTTAAAAGCATTTAGATAAACTTTGGACACAATTTTGTATCAAAAGATCAAGTGTAATTTAGAATAGGGGAGGCACAGGGTGGAGACAAAATCATCTCTGCCATATGCTATAGCTTATCTTTAGTACAGAAGGGTGCACACAGATGAGACCAATCTTTCTCTGTTGTGTACAACAAGGCAATTTCAATATAGAAGGGTGTACATGGCTAAGACCATTCTATCTCTATTGTGTACCCATCTTATTTCTTGATATAAAAGGGTGCACACGACTGAGACCAAATGGTCTCTACCTTGTATACCAGTCTGTTTAGAAAATTACACAAATGCAGATTTCAGAACTGAGCTTGCATATCAATGTAAATGATTTTTTTTGGAAATACTTCCTTTTAGACATATGTTCTACTATACTTCTAGTTCCCAAATCATCGAAAACCAGTTTATTTAAGCTACTAACTTTCAAGATATACATAAAACAAAGTAGCGTGCTCTTAAAGACATTAATGCACTCATAACTATAATTTAAGTTAATTTTTAATTATCTTAAAGGTAGGATTACTCTTAAACCTCTTCAAGAGATTTAAGACACATGAATCTAAATTACTTCTCAATTTAGAGCTACTCAATTTGTAGTTTTATTATATTACTCCTAAGCAAATAAATCTCTTGAAGTCAAGTACAACCTTTAAAAAATTGTATATTTTCACTCCTATAAACATTTATGCCTTTAATCCATGTTTCTATCCTATTAACACATCTATTACACATTATCATCCCAATTATTAAACAAAACAAGAACATGCAAAGTGGTCGAAGTTCCCAAACCTGACATGCAATTCAAACTACACCTTCTTCAATCACTTTTACTTTTTTTCCATTGCCCTAGTTTGCTTCTTCCTCTTAGATACCTAACATCTAACTCTCCCTTTCCTTAAAAATAATAGTGATAAGTAGGGTACAATTTGGGGTGAAGGGGTTGGATAGAGAGAGAGAGAGAGGAGACTGACAATGGCAAATTTTTAGAGAGAGAGAGAGAGAAGAGTGGTTATTTTATTTCCTTTTTGTAAAGACTACTCCAATCTCTACCGATACTTGCCATCATACATACTATCTTATCTAACCTATAACACCACTATACTATTGCCCCATTAATCATATCCATTTAGTCATATTAATCATACTTTTCATTTCTAATATGCCTGTATATTATCAATCTTATATTCATCTTGTTACCATTACTCATATCATGCTATATTATATAAGCATATGGGTGTTATTATGACTGTTTGCATAATTCATCTTATGTTTAGCATCATGCATACCATATTATACATATGCTACTTTAAGTACAATATGCATACACGTTCTTGCTTAGTCATATTGTGAGTTGGTTATAATTCACTTTACACATATTAATTACATCCTTATATGCTAGTTAGCCATAATACAAAACATTTAAAAGTATTAATACAAAATCTCCCTACAACAATTCCTATCAGCCTGGAGTTGGCCATTCCAGGTGTAGAGAATGTCCCTGAGAAGAAGTCTTGTCTACTGAACCTACATGGATAAAATAACCTGTGCTAAGCTATAAAGCCTAGTGGGAAAATAACTCATGATGGATGACCACTCACAGTGGTCATTAGCATATATAATCAATATGTATCACATGCGACATAACATATCAATAATAATAAATTTGTAGCTTTAACAATATCTCAAGTATATAAGAATTAAAGCAATGAGGATAATAGATATTCCAATATACATAATTCATATATATGGCAATTACTCATGTGAACTTTTACAATTGAGACATAATTTCTATAATCAAACCAATAATATGGTCCAATAAGAATATATAAGCAAGTAATGCTTTGATTTTGAAAACTGTGATCAGTACTGTAAATAGAATTTAGCCTGCCTTAGTTCTAACAGTGGATAACGAGAACTGTCGATACACTTAGGTATCAAAATGCTGGATATTAGAAGATATCAAATCGATAGACCCAAATAGGGCTAAAATGTACTCTAGAACAGTCAAATAGACCCAAATGGGGTCGATTAACAACCTAAACGGGGTTGTTCATGTCCAAATAGGATCAACTATACTCTAGACCTAATTGGGCCAAATTATGGCAGCTGTAATTTTCCCTATAGGCACCTATCTATCCACATTTGAACTCTATTGCAGGCAATACTATGTTCATGTTCATTTCATACATCAAGACTGTACTTATATTATACCAATAGCATATGTACATAATCATGTAGAAATATATCTTCTTTAGTGCATAAACATATATGCATAATTCAAAAAATAAGTTATACACTTTGTTCATATTATCCTTGTGACTATACATTTAGCATAACAACATATAGGCATGACATATCACCATCACATCATATCATATTCTTGTTAATATATATATGTGGTAATTAATAATTTAACTTAGCTTACAATTTCTATGTACTTATTTTAACTTTTGATCATGCCAATTACTTTACACTATGATATCCTCAAATGTTTTATGTATGACTCCTTTATTATGTGTTGTCTCTATATCAAGATATGCTCTATATTATTTAAAAATATTTAAATAGACTTTATAACACTTTAGGACATGGATATCACATGTTATTCTTGTTAAAAACCGTTATCTTTATGCTTCCAATGCATTAAAAATGTATAGGAAGGTCTAAAAATGCTTTCGTATCAATTTATAAGCTTAAAAGGGTCGACTCGAATAGATGGGATGACTCAGATAGATGAGAGTCATAACTCATGAGTTTTGCAGGGTAGCGACCGATTTCTATATTCATCTTGTGAGCAATTTTTGACCTTCAAAATGGATTTTTTAGCAAAAATGGTCTTCTACAAACTTGTTCCCCTATGTTTTTAGTTTCTGAAACATCAATAATCATTGCAATATCATTTCTATAATTCAAGATAAATAGAAATTACTAATGAATTTTCATTAGGGTAGGCAATATAGGATTCTGGTTTTTCAAATTAAGTTTAGGCAGGTTTAGATGCATATTTAGACTTTGATTTATTCATAGCAAAGTTAGATATGGGATTCCATTTTATAACCTAGCTAGAATTATCCAGTTCTCTCATCTAAATCTCAAGATATTGCAAAAATACTAAGAACTGTTTTTGGAAATAGTGCTATCAACTATTCTGGTTTCAAGTTAACTTTTGACATTCTTAGAAATATAATCAATTTATGCTTTCTCATATAAATTGTAGAACTATACATCTAGTTTAACCATAAAGTGGTCTCATATCATTTCAACAACTATACAAATAATTATACTCAAATTACTACAAACTGTCCACCAAAATTGATTGCAATTCACTTTTAGCTTCTATCAAAGCTGAAGGCCACAAAGAGGCAAAACCAGCCTTAGGTTTCTTCTACAAAAATGTAGGGATAAGTCTTAAGTAAAATTCATAATTGGAATGAACTCAATTAGAGTTTTGTATCCCAAGTTATACAAAAATTACAGCAAGTCATTTAACTCTTTTCTATAGTTGTCCCTTTTTAAAGCCATTAAAAGATAATTTTGGGTTCTTTTGTTCTTAATCTCTTACTCTAGTCCATGTCTCTCCTCATTGCTCACATTCATGTAAAGAAAATAAACAATTTCCCATACTTTGGCTGAAATCCACCTTGAAGCTTCAATCTTTTACCACTTCCTTTCCTTTATCCTTTTTTCTTACTTCTTCTTCTTCTTCTTCTACATATATTCATGCATTCATGCATTGAATCCAAATTCCCTTTTTCCATTGACATGCATTTTTTCTTTAAGAAGGAAGAAGAAATGAGATGAAAAATTGAATCCCTTACCTTTACAAACTCCTTTTTAAAAACCTTTAAATCAACTCTCATGTAACATATTTTTGCCCATGGAAATTAATGAGATGAAGAGGTGAATGTTTTCTTAGGAGAGGAATAAGAAATAATGGGTGAAGAGAACAAGATTCCATCCCTCTCTCAAAGAACACCTAATGCATATGTTTCTCTCTCCTCAATCAAAGATTTAGTCTTTTTAAAAGGGAAGGAAAAGTCCTCTTTTGATCCTCCACCTTTTTGCATGTAATGAAACTAACCCTCTTCTTTTAATCTTTTATAAAATTAACCCCATTTGTTTCTAACTTTTTTAAAATTTACCCCATATGTGCCACCTTTACAAATTGACTCCACATATTTATTCCATACATCAATTGTACTCTTAATAAATTTTATGCTAAATAATTTACACTCAATTCATATAATACAATTAAATTATCACATGCCCCACAACTTAAATACCCATATCACATATTCAATTTGATCTTAATCAATATAAAATTATTTAATCATGCATTTTTAACTAAGGTCATAATCGAGGCCTTACAATTCTCTCCCCCTTGAAGAATTTCACCCTCAAAATTCTCACATATCGTAAACAATTAAGGATATTGTTCTTTCACAGTTGCTTGTGGTTCCCAAGTGACTTCTTGCAAATCATGATGTTGCCAAAGCACTTTGACAAGAGGAATTTGTTTGTTCCTCAACTATCTAACTTCTCTAGCCAGAATCGCTATTGGCTCTTCATCATATGTGAAATCTGGTTGCACTTGAATATCTTGTACCAGTAATACATGAGATTCATCTGAATGATATCTTCGAAGCATAGACACATAAAATACATCATGAAGTTTGGCTAGTTCCATAATGAGAGCCAATCTACATGCCACTGGTCCAACTCTTTGGAGAATCTCATATGGGCCAATATACCTCAGGCTCAATTTACCCTTTTTCCCAAAGCTTAATACTTTTCTGTAGGGGAACACTTTCAAAAAAACTTTTTTACCCACTTGATATTCAATATCTTTCCTCTTCAAGTCAGCATAAGACTTCTATCTATCACTAGCTCTTTCAATCTTTTCTTGATAATTTGCACCTTTTCTTTTATGTCTTAAATAATGTCTGGACCATATAATTTTATGCTATGATAATTCAGTCCAACAAATAGGAGTTCTACATTTTTGGCCATACAAGGCCTCATATGGTGCCATCTCAATACTCCTCTGATAACTATTATTGTAAGCAAATTCTATTAAATCCAAATATTTATCCCAACTTCCTGTAAAATTCAAGGTACATCCTCTCATCATATCCTTTAGAATTTGGATAACCCATTTAGATTGTCCATTTATTTGAGGATAAAAAGTTGTACTGTAATGAAACTTAGTTCCTAGTGCCTGTTGTAAACTTTACCAGAATCTCGATGTAAACCTCAAATCTCGATATGAAATTATTGACATTGGAATGCCATGCAACCTAACAATCTCATTTACATAAAGTTCTGCCAGTTTATTCACAGAGTAATCCATCCAAACTGGTATGAAATGAGCTAATTTAGTCAGCTTATCAACTATAACCCATACTGCATCATGCTTTTTCTGTGTAAGGGGAAATCCTATTACAAAATCCATGGTAATGTCTGTAATACCCACATTTTTATACACCTATTAATTAATGCATTAACCATAATATCTTACTATTCTTTACATTCATGCTTGATTCTGTTACTCATATAATCTTTATCATATTACTAGTTATATCATGCTATAACTGTTGGTAATTATTGGTTAGATGCATCTCATACATAAGAGAAATTTAAAATTTTTAACCAATAGATCTGATCTTGCCATTAATTTACAATATAAATATTAATGAGAATAAGAAAAATCACCTTTGATTTTTGTTGAACAGTTGATTTTCCTTCTCATCGTGTTGTCGCAAACCACAGTGTCCAAAAATGAACACCTCTAATTAGTAATCCACACTAGAGAAGGATTGAATGAACCAACAATGGAGGAATACAAGAGTTGGCTGAAATCCCTTGATACTAGCAAAGGGGGGGGGGAAGTGGCAGCTAGGGTTGAGAGAGTGAGTGAATTTCTTTTCTTTTAATTGTTCACTTAACCCTAAAATCCCCATCACTTGGATTTTTATAGTTAGGTTAAAAATTCAACTTCATAATAGGATTGAGCTCTTTAAAATTTTTGGAGAAATATTAAATGTTCTTATGGAATTATTAATAATTTATTTGGGCTCAATTAAATCCAATTTAAGTCCATTCATAAAGGACTATGAACAAAACCCATAAACTAGGCCTTTTTGTGCATACACTTGGATTTAATCACCTAAATTAATTCCAAATCCATCCAAATTAAATATGTAGGCTCTATAACATTTATGAAATATATTTAATTTGTTTTGGTCTAAGGATTAGGCGTCTAAGGCCTTCTATCTGATGTTGGCATGAAACCCTTACTCAAGAGGGTTTCTGCACCAAAATCAAATCTTTGGGCCTCTTTAATTTCTCCAATGAATCTATTAATTATTATATCAGCCCTATAACACTTATAGTCCAATAATAATTAATTATGAAATACAATATTTCAATTAGATCCATTATATAGAATATTTTAAAAAGTTCTGCGAACAATTTTACTTGATCATAATTAATTAATCTCTTTAATTAATTATTCTCTTATTCACTTCTCTATTCCCATAATAATATCAAATATTATTATCCTTGTTATTTTACCATCTTTACATGTGTGTGACCTATTAGGTTCCTGTCCATATTAGCAGTATAATATGTAATTATGAGTTCTATTCAAAACTCATATGATTTAAACTTATTTAAATCATTTTATCAATCCCTATTGATATTTATGATACACTATTATACAAGTCATGATTGGCCTCTAGCTGGCATCATGACCCAAATGTCAGGAAGGTCAAGTGATTTGACTATACCTTTCCATAGAAATAGTTACCGTGCAATTACTCCTTTAACCACTCTTATCTTAATTAGATTATGAGTATGGATTTCTGTCAACTCATATAAATCTAATCATGTATGTTCTATAAATTTAACCATTATTCCCAAAATGCCCTTTATGGATCGCTATCCATCTTGGCATATTACTCTGGCCAGAGATTCTCCGAACAAGGCAATTATAGAATCATGCGAGATAACTTCCCTTAATAAATCTGGGATGGTGAATCCTTTGTCAATCACTCAACTATCTTCAAGTAGGTCATGATCTACCCAAACTCCTAACTATGTTCACCCCCAGTTGGAGGTAATCAGCTATAGAGTCAAAGTATACCACTTGCTACTTAAGATAACTTTGGTGATCTCAAGTCTAAGGATACTTGCACAACAACTATGAAGAGATTCCTCATTGACATAGATTTAATATCCATGTGAGGATTCTCTTTGCAGGTCTCCAATGAACTTATTCTTCTAACAAGCATCCATATGTTAGCTTTGATTATCTTCCATAATCACAGTTATGAGAACCACTGCTTGAACCATTCAAGAAGCATAACATGTGCTAGTCTGTTCGAATTAATAATGTCCTATCTTGTTAATTCTATAACTGGGGATATTTAGATATTAACACATTTGCATGCAATAGACATCTCACATTATGAACACTTTCATGATTGCCTTTGCACTGTGTTTATAATAGCTAGGACTTTATTTATTAATTTAAGATTTACAAACTCATGTATTTAAACATAGCATTAATAAATGAATGATGCCTTTTATTAAGAATATGAATTCATACATATGAAATACATCCCTTTTACATGGGCTCTAGGGCATACTCTCTAACAATCTCCCACTTGCACTAGAGCCAATCACTCATATGTCTTAGACCCATGATATTTATATGGTGATCGTGCTTTATCTAGGAAAGTGCTTTAGTGAAAGGATCTACCACATTATCATCTCTGGGGAACCTTTCTATTTTCACATCATTTCTAGCTACTATTTCTCTTATGAGATGGTAGCATCTGAGAACATGCTTATTTCGCTGATGAGACCATGGTTCCTTTGCTTGTGCAATGGCTCCCTTATTGTCACAATATAGAGAAATCAGATCAACAATGCTAGGCACCACTCCTAGTTCAGATATGAACTTTTTGATATAGACTGCTTCTGTCGTGGAATCAACGGTTGTTTCTTGTTTGGAATTCTTCCAAATAACTGCCCCTCCTCCCATTATGAACACATAACTAGATTGTGATTTACAATCATCTTTGTCAGATTGAAAATTGGCATCTGTATACCCATTTACTTCCAAACTGCGCTCTTCATATACCAAGAATATATCCTTAGTCCTTCTCATGTACTTAAGGATATTCTTGACAGCTGCCCAATGTTCCTCTCCAAAATTGGATTGGAATCTGCTTGTGATACTCAAAGCAAATGCTACATCTGGACGTGTACATAACATAGCATACATGATAGAACCAATTGTAGATGCATATGGTATTCTATTCATTCTCTCTCTATCCTCTAGTGTCTGCGGACACATAGACTTAGAAAGGTGTTTCCCATACATCATAGATATAAACCCTTTCTTAGAGAGATCTATATTGAACCTCTTCAATACTTTATCTATATACGTACTTTGAGAATGACCAAGAAATCGTTTTGGATCTATCTCTATAGATCCTTATTCCTAGAATATAGGATGCTTCTCCAAGGTCTTCCATGGAGAATTGCTTGGATAACCATATTTTAACAGATTGGAGAGGAGAAATGTCATTTTCTATGATCAATATGTCATCCCCATATAGAACTAGAAAGACAATTGCACTCCCATTGACCTTTTTATATACACAAGGTTCATCTTCATTCTATGAGAAACCAAAATCTTTGATTGTCTCATTGAATCATATGTTCCAGCTCCTAGAGGCTTGCTTTAATCCATAAATAGATCTTTAAAGCTTGCATACCTTTCCGCCATTTCCTGATGTGAACCCTTCTCGTTGTGTCGTATACACATCCTTAGTCAGATTTCCATTTAGGAAAGCTGTCTTCACATCCATTTGCCAAATCTCATAATCATAATGAGTTGTAATGGCTAAAAGTATTCTTATAGACTTAAGCATCACTATAGGTGAAAAGGTTTCATCATAGTCAATACTTTTTTTTTGATGATAGCCTTTTGGTACTAAGCAAACTTTATAGGAAACTATATTACCTTCCACGTCGGTCTTCTTTTTGAAGATCTATTTGCACCCTATGGGTTTTATCCCTTCAGGTGGTTGAGTTAAAGTCTATATTTTATTCTCCTATATGGAGTCCATTTCAGACTGTATAACCTTAAGCCATAAATCACGTTCTGAACTGTTCAAAACTTCTTGATAGCTTGTAAGCTCATTGTTCTCTACTATAATTATGGCTCTATCCGTATCAATGTGAAATCTATATCTCATAAGGATAGAACTCATTCTAGAAGATCTTTTAGGATTTTATGTATAATTAGGTTCAACTGTAATCTCATCATTATGAAATTTAGTCTTGGGTTCAATCGGTAGATCGACTTCTATTTGTGGGTCTTGAACTTCACCAAGTTCAATTTTACTTCCATAGTCCTCTCGTAGGAGAAATTCTCTTTCTAAGAAGATAGCATGCCTTGAAACAAATACCTTTTATTCTAAGGAATGATAGAAATAATATCCAAATATTTCTTTTGGATATCCCATAAATAAACATTTGTCAGACTTAACATCTAGTTTGTCTGACACTGTCCTCTTCATATAAGAAGGATAACCCCATACTTTCATATGAGAAAGTGTGGGTTTCTTGTTATTCCACATCTCATATGGAGTAACATCAACCGATTTACTAGGAACTCTGTTTAACACATAAACAACAGTTTCTAGTATATATCCCCAAAAGGACATAGGCAAGTCTACTCGGCTCATCATGGATTGAACCATATCTAAAGTGTTTGATTTCTCTTCTCAGATACACCATTATTTTTTGGTGTATATGGTGGAGTCCATTGAGATAAAATCCCATTATCTCTAATATAATCTTGAAATTCTTGGATTAAGTATTCTCCACCTCGATATGATCTAAGTGTTTCAATACTTTTGCCAAGTTGCTTCTGAAGCTCCGAGGATATAGCACCCAGCATCAGACATGCTGCTACTTCACTAACCTCCATGTATTTTCAATAAGTTCCTTTGATCTCATCAATGGCATCATCTGATGGAAGTGGTGGTGGATCTTTATCCAAGACATAATGGATCTTTTCAGCTCTGAGAACCATTCTCACTTGTCTGATCCAGTCATAATAGTTGCTGCCAACCAGCTTGTCATCCAAGATTAATCGTATATTAATGTTTGATTTGCTCATGATGATGACCTAGATGTGAAAAAGAAAACATATGAGAGCATGTTCATATATATGTATGCATTAATTAGGTCTATAATTAATCCATTTACTCCTATTATTTTATTGCAAATTAATAGCCCTCACTATATAATCCGAGAAAACCCGATGGTTTTCTTTTTGGGCCAATATCCAATCCTTGATATGTAATTTGACCTTAACTGTGGTCAACAAGACAAACTCCATACCCTTCAAAGGTAGATATCTCTATACCAATTGTGTCTCTACACAACTATTGGATTATTAGGTTATCAACTCTTGATATATGCATATCGTATATACATTCCCTAATCTTGCCTTTAGAACCATTAGCCTTGACTGTGGTCAACAAGCTAATGGGCTAGCTAAGATGATCCATTTAATTAGATTTCGAACATATTCAATATAATGTGAGCTTGACCGTGGTTAACAACCCACACTATAAAGAACTCTGGTTCTCCTCAAATTAATGGAAGGCTTATATACCTTAGTTTTTGTTTGAGGGTTTTAGTTAATTAAGTCTCATCATACATGGTTGGCATACATTGGTATGCATTTTATATCTATCAAATAAATATAAGCATACAAATATGGTATAGTTATGGAATTTACTACATTGATTTCTCTGAGCCAAAAGGGAAATAAAAAGGTCACACCTAGGTAGTATGTATGATTCAAACAAGTAAAAATAATTACATTATCTTCAAACTTCTTGGATCTCCATCCAGCCCATCTTGCTCCTTGATAGTAGTATCCATCTCAATCTCTAATTCTAATCTAAGTAATCTAATTGCATATTAAAATTTGAAAAATAAATACAAACCAAAAACAAGTGGTCGGGATATGAAAGTCCTCATTGGGCCAAAACATGCATAATGCTCAATCACATCGGGCCTTGTCTATAATTATCTATCATGCCAATCATACACCCTTATATGTATTTATAATTCATAAAGTAAAATATATAATGGATTACTAACTTTGTTTCAAATCTTGAAACATACTTTTGAGTTATTTTAGTAATGTGATCAAATTAGGAAACTTTTTCCAATTTGAAAACTTTCATTTTAGGAAACTTTTTTGCATGCATGTGTTCTTGCCTTAATTATCAATCAAATTGATTATTAATTAATTATCAATTTATTATTTAATTAATTAATCATATTAAATAGTTAAAAAATCAATTTTGGGCTTAAAACAATGGTGGACCGAATCCCACATAATAAAACCCTAAAATATGTTCGCACACAAACTAGTTTTGTGTCTATTGGACCATTTGGGCCTTTTGGAATGAGCCAAGCCCACTGCAGCCCTTAAAACCCATTAATAAACTTAATTATAGTTTATAATATTTAATTTAAATCAGCTTCTTAGGCCCATCAAGTCATTCACTAATTTAAATCAAGTTCGTAAACATAATTAAACCAATTTAGTGGTTCTAATGAATTAAAATTAATCCAATTAATTCAAGGCCCATTTTAATTAATCCAATTAATTAAAAACACATAAATATTTCAGATATATCAGATTTAGAAGATTAAAAATTGTTCTAAACATGAACACACCAAGATCATACCAAGAACACACGAAGAATACCAATTTATCGAACTTTTCGACTAAACTAGTTTTCATGTAAAACTTGTTCGATTTTGATTTTGTTTGTTCCTATGGCTTAATATCTAATATTAAACACATAAATTATCATCAAAATAATTCTAGAAAGGATTAAAAAAAATTTAATTTAGAATAGCCCCTAAACTTTATTGAAAAATAAAAGCCATTAACGCCATTCTTAATGTTTATTTTCTCAAAAGAATCATTTTTATTTTTCGTTTTATATATTTGATCACATATATCCAGAAATCAATATTTCTCATTCATGAACAATCAAATCTGATATTTTAAAGTTTATGAAATAAATAACTCAAAAATAAAACTTATTTCGTAGAAAAATATAGAATTATAGATTTATGGCAAAATCGAGGCTCTGATACCATGTTGGTGATTATCGATTACATGCATCTCATACATAAGCAGAATTTAAAATTTTTAACCAAGAGATCTGATCTTGCCATGAATTTACAATACATATATTAATGAGAACAAGAAAAATCACCATTGATTTTTGTTGTACAGTTGATTTTCCTTCTCACTGTGTTGTTGCAAACCACAATATCCAAAATTGAACACCTCCAATGAGTAATCCACACTAGAGAAGGATTGAATAAACCAACAAAGGAAGAGAACAAGGGCTGCCAAAATTCCCTAGATGCTATTAAGGGGAGTGGCGGCTAGGGTTGAGAGAAAAGAAAGAAAATGTTTTCTATTAATTGTTCACACTTAACCCTAAAACCCTATCACTTGGATTTTTATAGTTAGGTTAAAAATCCAACTTCATAATAGGATTGGGCTCTTTAAAATTGTTGGAGAAATATTAATTTGGCTTCTAGAACTATTAATAATTTATTTGGGCTCAATTAAATCAAATTTAAGCCCTTTTACAAAAGACTATGCACAAAACCCACAAACTAGGCACTTTGTGCATATACTTGGATTTAATTACCCAAATGAATTCCAAATCCAACCAAATTAAATATGTAAGCTACATAATACTTATGAAATATATTTAATTTATTTTGTTCCATGAATTAGGCCTCTAAGGCCTTCTGTTGGTAGTTGGCGTGTAACCCTTCCTCTATAGGGTTTCTGCACCAACTTCACTTCTTTGGTCCACTTTAATTCCTCCAATGGATCTATTAATACTTATATAAGCCCTTTAACACTTATATTCCAATAATAATTAATTATGAAATACATTATTTTAATTAGGTCCATTTTACAGAATATTTCTAAAATGTTCTGCGAATAATTTTACTTGATCATAATTAATTAAACTCTTTAAATAATTATTCTCTTATTCACTTCTCTTACCCCATAATAATATCAAATATTATTATCCTTGCCATTTACCATTTTATCCTTTTCTTTATATGTGTGTGACCTATTGGGTTCCTATCCATATTGGCAGTATAATATGTAATTGTGAGTTCTATTCAAAACTCACTTGATTTAAATTTCTTTAAATAATTTTATCAATCCCTATTGATATTTATGATACACTATTATACAAATCATGAGCAACCACTAGCTAGACATCATGACTACCCAAATGTATGAAAAGTTTAGTGGTTTGACTATATCCTTCCATAGAAACAGTTATCGTGTAATTACACCTTTCACCACTCTTATCTCAATTAGATTCTGAGTATGGATTTCTGTCAACTCATATAAATCTAATTATGTATGTTCTATTATTTTATCCATTGTTTCCAAAATGTCCTTCATGGATCTCTATCCATCTTGGCATATTACTCTGGCCAGAGATTCTCTAAATAAGGCAATTATAGATTCATGCGAGATAACTTCCCTTAATAAATCTGGGATGGTGAATCATTTGTTGATCACTCAACTATCTTCAAGTAGGTCATGATATACCCAATCTCCTAACTATGTTCACCCCCACTTGGAAGTAATCAATTATGGAGTCAAAATATACTACTCGCTAATTAAGATAACTTAAGTGATCTCAAGTCTAAGGATACTTGCACAACCGCTATAAAGAGATTCCTCACTGACATAGATTTAATATCCATGTGAGGATTCTCTTTACAGGTCTCCAATGAACTTTTTCTTCTAACAAGCATCCATATGTTAGCTTTGATTATCTTCCATAATCATAGTTGTGAGAACCACTGCTTGAACCATTCAAGAAGCATAACATGTGCTAGTCTATCCGAATTAACAATGTCCTATCTTGTTAATTCTATGACTAGGGATATTTAGATATTTACATATTTGTATGCAATAGATATCTCATATCATGAACACTTTCATGATTGCCTTTATACTGTATTTATAATATCTAGGACTTCATTTATTAATTTAAGATTTACAAAACTCATGTATTTAAACATAGCATTAATAAATGAATGATGCCTTTTATTAAGAATATGAATTCGTACCTATGAAATACATCCCTTCTACATGGGCTCTAGGGCATACTCTCTAACAAGATAACTTCCCTTAATAAATCTGGGATGGTGAATCCTATTTCAATCACTCAACTATCTTTAAGTAGGTCATGATATACTCAACCTCCAAGCTATGTTCACCCCTAGTTGGAAGTAATCAGTTATGGAGTCAAAGTATACCACTTGCTACTTAAGATAACTTTGGTGATCTCAAGCCTAAGGATACTTGTACATCCGCTATGAAGAGATTCCTCATTGACATAGATTTAATATACATGTGAGGATTCTCTTTGTAGGTCTCCAATGAACTTGTTCTTCTAACTAGCATCCATATGTTAGCTTTGATTATCTTCCATAATCACAGTTATAAGAACCACTGCTTGAACCATTTAAGAAGCATAACATGTGCTAGTCTGTCCGAATTAACAATGTCCTATCTGTTGGTAATTATCGGTTACATACATCTCATACATAAGAGAAATTTCAAATTTTGACCAATAGATCTGATATTGCCATGAATTGAAAATATACATATTAATGAGAATAAGAAAAAAATCACCATTGATTTTTGTTGAATAGTCGATTTTCCTTCTCATCGGGTTGTCGCAAACCACAGTGTCCAAAAGTGAACACCACAATGAATAACCCACACTAGAGAAGGATTGAATGAACCAAAAAAGGAGGAGAACAAGGGCTGGCCAAACTCCCCTTGATGCTTGCAAAGGGGTGGCAGCTAGGGTTGAGAGAGTTAGAGAAATTCTTTTCTCTTAATTGTTCACCTTAACCATAATACCCTATCACTTGGATTTTTATAGTTAGGTTAAAAATCTAACTTCATAATAGGATTGGGCTCTTTAAACTTGCTAGAGAAATATTAAATGGTCTTCTGGAATTATTAATAATTTATTTGGGATCAATTAAATCCAATTTGTATCCTTTCATAAAAGACTATGCACAAAACCCACAAACTAGGCCCTTTGTGCATATACTTGGATTTAATCACCCAAATGAATTTCAAATCTGTCCAAATTAAATATGTGGCCTCCATAACACATATGAATTATATTTAATTTTTTTTTTGGTCCAAGAATTAGACCTCTAAGGCCTTTTACTACGGCTTGGTGTGTAACCCTTCCCCTGGAGGGTTTTTGCGCCAAAGCCATTCTTCTGGGCCCCTTTTAATTTCTCCAATGGATCTATTAATTATTATATCAGCCTTATATCACTTATAGTCCAATAATAATTAATTATGAAATACAATATTTTAATTAGGTCCATTTAACAGAACATTTGTAAAAAGTTATGCGATAAATTTTACTTGACCATAATTAATTAAACTCTTTAATTAATTATTCTCTTATTCACTTCTCTACTCTGATAATAATAACAAATATTATTATCCTTATCATTTTATCATTTTATCCTTTTCTCTATATGTGTGTGACCTATTGGGTTCCTGTCTATATTGGCAGTATAATTTGTAATTGTGAGTTCGATTCAAAACTCATATGATTTAAACTTCTTTAAATCATTTTATCAATCCCTATTCATATTTATGATATGCTATTATATAAGTCATGATCGGCCTCTAGCTAGGTATCATGACTATCCAAATGTCGGGAAAGTCAAGTGGTTTTACTATACCCTTCCATAGAAACAGTTACCGTGCAATTACTCCTTTCACCACTCTTATCTCAATTAGATTTTGAATATGGATTTTTGTCAACTCATATAAATCTAATTATGTATGTTCTATTAATTTAACCATTGTTCCCAAAATGCCCTTCATGGATCTCTATCAATCTTGGCATATTATTCTGGCCAGAGATTCTCTGAACAAGTCAATTATAGAAATACATCCATATTACATGGGCTCTAGCATATACTCTCTAACAATCTCCCACTTGCACTAGAGCCAATCACTCATATGTCTTTGAGGCATGATATTTATATGGTTATCGTGCTTAATCTAGGAAAGTGCTTTTGTGAGGGGATCCGCCACATTATCATCTGTGTGGACCCTTTCTATTTTCACATCATTTCTAGCTACTATTTCCCTTATGAGATGGTAGCATTTGAGAACATGCTTAGATTGCTGATAAGCCATGGTTCCTTTGCTTGTGCAATCGATCCATTGTTGTCACAATATAAAGGAATCGGATCAACAATGCTAGGCACCACTCCTAGTTTGGATATGAACTTTTTGATCCAGACTACTTCTTTGGCTGCTTTCGAAACAGCAATGTACTCAGCTTCTAACTTGGAGTCAAAAATTATTTCTTGTTTGGAAATCTTCCAACAAACTGCCCCTCGTCCTATTATGAACACAAAACTAGATTGTGATTTACAATCATCTTTATTAGATTGGAAACTTGCATCTATATACCCATTTACTTCCAAACTACCCTCCCTTTATACCAAGAATATGTCCTTAGTCCTTCTCAAGTACTTAAGGATATTCTTGATAGCTGCCCAATGTTCCTCTCAAAAATTGGATTGGAATCTGCTTGTGACACTTAAAGCAAATGCCACATCTAGATGTGTACATAACACAGCATACATGATAGAACAAATTGCAGATGCATATGGTATTCTATTCATGCTCTCTCTATCCTCTAGTGTTTGCAGATACATAGACTTAGAAAGGTGTTTCCCATACAACATGGGTATAAACCCTTTCTTAGAGAGATCCATATTGAACCTCTTCAATACTTTATCTATATATGTACTTTGAGAAAGACCTAGCAACTTATTGGATCCATCTCTATAGATCCTTATTCCTAGTATATAGGATGCTTCTCTAAGGTCTTCCATGGAGAATTGGTTGGACAACCATATTTTAATAGATTGGAGAAGAGAAATTTCATTTCCTATGATCAATATGTCATCCACATATAGAACTAGGAAGACAATTGCACTTCCACTGACACTTTTATATACATAAGGTTCATCTTCATTCTGTGAGAAACCAAACTCTTTGATTGTCTCATTGAATCGTATGTTCCAGCTCCTAGAGGCTTGCTTCAATCCATAAATTGATCTTTGAAGCTTGCAAACCTTTTTGCCATTTCCTGATGTGAACCCTTGTGGTTGTGTCATATACACATCCTCAGTCATATTTCTATTTAGGAAAGCTGTCTTCACATCCATTTGCCAAATCTCATAATCATAATGAGCTGCAATGGCTAAAAGTATTCTTATAGACTTAAGCATCGTTACAGGAGAAAAGGTTTCATCATAGTCAATACCTTTTTTTATGATAGCCTTTTGCTACTAAGCGAGCTTTATAGGTAACTATATTACCTTTTATGTCGATCTTCTTTTTAAAGACCCATTTGCACCCTATGGATTTTATCCCTTCAGGTGGTTGAGTTAAAGTCCATACTTTATTCTCATACATGGAGTCCATTTTAGACTACATAGCCTTAAGCCATAAATCACGTTCTGAACTGTTCAAAACTTCTTGATAGCTTGTAGGCTCATTGTCCTCTACTATAGTTATGCCTCTATCTGAATCAATGTGAAATCCATATCTCACAGGGATAGAATGCATCCTAGTAGATCTTTTAGGATTTTGTGTATAATTAGGTTCAACTATAATCTCATCATTATGAAATTCAGTCTCGGGTTCAATCGGTTGATCTACTTCTATTTGTGGGTCTTGAACTTCATTAAGTTTAATTTTACTCCCACTGTCCTCTTGTATGAGAAATTCTCTTTCCAAAAAGACAGCATGCCATGAAACTAACACCTTTTGTTCTAAGGGATGGTAGAAATAATATCCAAATGTTTCTTTTGGATATCCCACAAATAAATATTTGTCAGACTTAACATCTAGTTTGTCTGACATTGTCCTTTTTACATAAGCAGGATAACCCCGTACTTTCATATGAGAAAGTGTGGGTTTCTTGTTATTCCATATCTCATATGGAGTAACATCAATCGATTTACTAGCAACTCTATTTAACACATAAACAATAGTTTCTAGTGTATATCCCCAAAAGGACTTAGGCAAGTCTGCTCGGCTCATCATGGATCGAACCATATCTAATAGTGTTCGATTTCTTCTCTCAGATACACCATTGTGTTGTGGTGTATATGGTGGAGTTTATTGAGATAATATCCCATTATCTCTAAGATAATCTTGAAATTCTTGGCTTATGTATTCTCCACCTTGATATGATCTAAGGGTCTTAATACTCTTACTAAGTTGCTTTTCTACTTCATTTTTAAATTCTTTGAACTTTTCAAATGCTTCTGATTTATATTTCATTAGATAGATATATCCAAACCTGGAATAATCATCTATGAAAGTAATGAAGTAGGAGTAACCTACTCTGGCATATGTAGTCATTGGACCACATACATTTGCATGTATTAAGTCCAAAACCATTTTAGCTCGTTCTCCTTTACCAATAAAGGGAGCTTTTGTCATTTTTCCCAATAAACAAGATTCACATGTATCAAATGATTCAAAATCAAATGATCCCAAATCATATGACTTGTGTAATTTGGTCATGCGTTTCTCATTTATATGGCCTAAACGACAATGCCATAAATATGAGGTATTTAGATTATCTTATTTCATTCTCTTGGTATCCACATTATGCACTTCTTTAATTAAATCAAGAACAAATAGATCATTCTCAATGATAGCTTTTTGCATAAAACATATTGTTCTTAAAATGTAACAACACTTGTCCTTTAAAGAAATGTCATAATCATTCAATAAACAACTAAAAGAAATAATACATTTGGACAATGCTGGAACATAATAAAAATTATTTAACTTCAATATCAATCCACTTGGAAGAGGCAAATGGTAAGTCCCTACAACTATTATAGAGATATATTGTCCAGTAGATGACTGTAGACATATTTCAGCCTTTCTAACTCTTTTACTGCTTTTAAGCCCCTGTAGATCATTACACAAATGAGATCCACATCTGATATCTAATATCCAAGATTGTTTTGAAGTAATAGAACAAGTATTAATTTCAATCATATGAATACTTGAAGTAGAAGCATTAGCTTGCTTCTTCTCCTTGAGAAAATCTAGATAGGCCTTACAGTTACGCTTCCAATGACCATCTTTTCCACAATATAAGCAAGTTTCTTTGGGATTCTCTTTCTTGAAAGCCTTCTTCTTGGAGATCCCACCATGCTTTGGCTATGCCTTGGTCATCTTATTCTTCTTCTGCTTCTTGCCTTTAGCAGAAGTAATAACGATGACACCTTTTGAATCATTTTTTAAGGATCTATCAGCTGTTTTGAGCATATTGATTAACTCAGGAATTGTTACTTAGATCTTGTTCATGTTGAAGTTAAGCAAGAAAGGTGCATAACTTAGAGCCAACGAGTACAGATTAAATCTATGTATGGATCATTATCCATTGCATAGTCAAGTCTACTCAAATGCTCAATATACCCATACATCTTCAATGCATGAGTAGCAGCCGAAGTGCCTTCCACCATTTTGTAGCTAAATAAAGCTCGAGCAATCTCATATTGCTCAGTTCTAGCCTAAGAAGAATAAAGCTCCTCTAGATACAAAATGATGGTTCTAGCGTCCATAATCTCATGTTGCTTCTGAAGCTCTGAGGATATAGTACCCAGCATCAAACATGCTACTGCTTCACTATCTTTCATGTATTTTCGATAAGTGCCCTTGATCTCATCAATGGCATCATCAGATGGAAGTGGTGGTGGATCTTTATCCAAGACATAATGGATCTTTTCAGCTTTGAGAACAATTCTCGCTTGCCTGATCCAGTTAGAATAGTTGCTGCCAACCAGCTTGTTATCCAAGATTGATCGTATATTTATATTTGATGTGCTCATGATGATGACCTAGATGTGAAAAAGAAAACATATGAGAGTATGTTCATATATATGTATGCGTTAATTAGGTCTTTAATAAATCCATTTACTCCCACTATTTTATTGCGAATCAATAGCCATCACTATTTAATCCGATAAAACCCGATGGTATTCTTAGTGGGCCAATATCTAATCCTCGATATGAAATTTGACCTTGACTGTGGTCAACAAATCAAAGTCCATACCCTTGAAAGGTAGGTATCTCTATACCAATTGTGTTTCTACACAACTATTGGATCATTAGGTTAATAACTCTTGATACATGCATATCATATATGCATTCCCTAATCTTGCCTCTAGAACAATTAGCCTTGATTGTGGTCAACAAGCTAATGGATTAGCTAAGATGACCAATTTAATTAGATTCAAATATATTCGATATTATGTGAGCTTGATATGGTCAACAACCCACACTATACAGAACTCTAGTTCTCCTCAAATTAATGGAAGGCTTATATACCTTAGTATTAGTTTGAGGGATTTTAGTTAATTAAGTCTCATTATACATGGTTGGCATACATTGGTATGCATCCTATATCTATCTCATAAATATAAGCATACAAATATGGTATAGTTATGGACTTTACTACATTGATTTGCCTGAGCCAAGAGGTAAATCAAAAGGTCACACCTAGGTAATATGCATGATTCAAACAAGTAAAAATAATTACATTATCTTCAAACTTGTTGGATCTCTATCTGGCCCATCTTGCTCCTTGATATTGGTTTCCATCTCTATCTTTAATTCTAATCTAAGTAATATAATTAAAAATTACAATTTGAAAAGAAATACAAACAAAAAACAAGTGGCCGGGACATGAAAGTTCTCATTGGGCCGAAACATGTATTATGCTCAATCACATTGGGTCTTGTCCATAACTATCCATCATGCCAATCATACACCATTATATGCATTTCTAATTCATAAAGTAAAACATATAATGGATTACTAACTTTGTTTCAACTCTTGAAACATACTTTTGAGTTATTTTAATAATGTGATCAAACTAGGAAACTTTTTCCATTTTGGAAACTTTCATTTTAGGTAACCTTTTTGCATGCATGTGTTCTTGCCTTAATTATCAATCCAATTGATTATTAATTAATTATCAATTGATTATTTAATTAATTAATCATATTAAATAATTAAAAAATTAATTTTGGGCTTAAAACAAGGGTAGGCCAAAACCCACACAATAAACCCTAAGATGTGTTCACACACAAACTAGTTTTGTGTCTATTGGACCATTTAGGCCTTTTGGAATGAGCCAAGTCCACTCCATCCCATAAAACCTATTAACAAACTTAATTATAGTTTATAATATTTAATTTAAATCAACTTCTTGGGCTAACCAAGTCATTCACTAATTTAAACCAAGTTCGTAAACATATTTAAGCCTATTAAGTGGTTTTAATGAATTAAAATTAATCCAATTAATTTAAGGTCCATTTTAATTAATTCAATTAATTAAAAACACATTAATATATCAGATATATCGGATTTAGAATATTAAAAATAATTCTAAGCATGAACACACTAAGAACATACTAAGAACACATGAAGAACACCAATTTATTGAACTTTTCAACTAAACTAGTTTACATGCAAAACTTGTTCGATTTTAATTTTGTTTGATCCTATGGCATAATATCACATATTAAACACATAAATTATAATCAAAATGATATTAGATGGGATCAATAAAAACTTAATTTAGAACAGCCCCTAAACTTTATTGAAAATTAAAACCCTACAAGCCATTCTCAATGGTTCTTTTCTCAAAAGAATCATTTTTTTTTTCGTTTTCCATATTTTGATAACATACATCCAGAAATAAATATTTCTCATTCATGAAAAATAAAATTTGATATTTTAAAGTTCATGAAATAAATAACTCAAAAATAAAAACTATTCTGTAAAATATAGAATTGTAGATTCATGGCAAAATTGAGGCTTTTATACCATGTTGGGAATTATCGGTTACATGCATCTCATACATAAGCGAAATTTAAAAATTTAACCAATAGATCTGATCTTGCCATGAATTTACAATATACAAATTAATGAGAATAAGAAAAAATCACCTTTGATTTTTGTTGAATAGTTGATTTTCCTTCTCACTGGGTTGCGCAAACCATAGTGTCCAAAATTGAACACCTCTAATGAGTAATCAACACTAGAGAAGGATTAAGTGAACCAACAAAGGAGAAGAACAAGGGCTGGCCGAAATCTCCTTGATGCTAGCAAGGGAGTGGCGGCTAGGGTTGAGAGAGTGAGAGAAATTATTTTCTCATAATTGTTCACCTTAACCCTAATACCCTATCACTTGGATTTTTATAGTTTGGTTAAAAATTCAACTTTATAATAGGATTGGGCTCTTTAAAATTGCTGGAGAAATATTAAATGGGCTTCTAGAATTATTAATAATTTATATGGGATAAATTAAATCCAATTTAAGTCATTTCACAAAAGACTATGCACAAAACCCACAAACTAAGCCCTTTGTGCATATACTTGGATTTGATCACCTAAATGAATTCCAAATCCATCAAAATTAAATATGTGGCCTCCATAACACATATGAAATATATTTAATTTATTTTGGTCAAAGAATTAGACCTCTAAGGCCTTCTACCAGGGCTTGGCTTGTAACCCTTCCTCTGAAGGGTTTCTGCTCCAAAGCCGTTCTTCTGGGCCCCTTTTAATTTCTCCAATGGATCTATTAATTATTATATCAGCCCTATAATACTTATAGTTCAATAATAATTAATTATGAAATATAATATTTCAATTAGGTCCATTTTACAGAATATTTCTAAAAAGTTCTCCGAACAATTTTACTTGACCATAATTAATTAAACTCTTTAATAAATTATTCTCATATTTACTTCTCTACTCCCATAATAATATCAAATATTATTATCCTTGCCATTTTACCATTTTATCCTTTTCTCCATATGTGTGTGACCTATTAGGTTCCTGTCCATATTGGCAATATAATATGTAATTGTGAGTTCTATTCATAACTCACATGATTTAAACTTCTTTAAATCATTTTATCAATCCTTATTGATATTTATGATACACTATTATACAAGTCATGAGTGGCCTCTGCCTAGGCATCATGACTACAAAAATATCAGGAAAGTCAAGTGGTTTGACTATACCCTTCCATAGAAACAGTTACCATGCAATTACTCCTTTCACCACTCTTATCTCAATTAGATTCTTAGTATGGATTTCGATCAACCCATATAAATCTAATTATGTATGTTCTATTAATTTAACCATTGTTCCCAAAATTCCCTTCATGGATCTCTATCCATCTTGGCATATTACTCTAGCTAGAGATTCTCTGAACAAGGTAATTATAGAGTCATGCAAGATAACTTCCCTTAATAAATCTAGGATGGTGAATCCTTTGTCAATCACTCAACTATCTTCACGTAGGTCATGACACACCCAACCTTTTAACTATGTTCACCTCCAGTTGGAAGTAATTAGTTATGAAGTCAAAGTATACCACTTGCTACTTAAGATAACTTTGGTGATCTCAAGTCTAAGGATACTTGTACAACCGCTATGAAGAGATTCCTCACTGACATAGATTTAATATCCATGTGAGAATTCTCTTTGCAGGTCTCCAATGAACTTGTTCTTCTAACAAGCATCCACATGTTAGCTTTGATTATCTTCCATAATCACAGTTATGTGAACCACTGCTTGAATCATTTAAGAAGCATAACATGTGCTAGTCTATCCAAATTAATAATGTCCTATCTTGTTAATTCTATGACTACGGATATTTAGATATTAATACATTTGCATGCAATAGACATCTCATATCATGAATGCTTTAATTATTGCCTTTGCACTGTGTTTATAATATCTAGGACTTCATTTATTAATTTAAGATTTACAAACTCATTTATTTAAACATAGTATTAATAAATGAATGGTGCCTTTTATTAAAAATATGAGTTCATATATATAAAATACATCCCTATTACATGGGCTCTACGACATACTCTCTAGCACTATCTTGTTAATTCTATGACTAGAGATATTTAGATATTAACATATTTGCATGCAATAGACATCTCACATCATGAACACTTTCATGATTACCTTTGCACTGTGTTTATAATAACTAGGACTTTATTTATTAATTTATGATTTACAAACTCATGTATTTAAACATAACATTAATAAATGAATGATGCCTTTTATTAAGAATATGAATTCATACATATGAAATACATCCCTTTTACATGGGCTCTAGGGCATACTCTCTAACAATAACATTTATCTATGTGGGTGTTAATTATCAATTTAATCTATGTCTTTTTAATTTGGCTTTATGCATGTTAAATCATGCTTGGTATGGTGCTATTGTCTACTATCATGCATCCACTATACTTATACTTTGCATTTATACATTACAACATACATTTTAGCCATATTATATACATCTTTATATCCTTCTATCAATGTGACTTATCATAAAATTACTATTACAAAAGTTCTTTCCATTAAATTCTTGGACTTGTGTTGACCTTAGTCCTGATACAGAGATCTTCCCTAGCAAAACATTTCTACAAAACTTACACGGATAAAATAACCTGTGCTAAGCTATAAAGCTTAATGGGGACATAAAAATAATGGGCGGCCACTCACAATAGTGGTCAAAGCAACATACCAAATGTAACATATATTCACATATATGAGCCTTTCGTATAATACTCATTTTAAAAAACATAGTTATATATATATATATATATATATATATATATATATATATATATATATATATATATATATATATATATATATATATATATATATATATATATATATATATATATATATATATATATATATATGGCAATTATCATAGTGGATTAGTTCAACTTGTATCTCATCATGATTATACACAAGGCATACAATAGAATTATTTTTCATGATGTGGGTCCCTTTTAGTCATAAACAATATATCTCATATAAAACATGTATGAAAGACATTTGTTGATCTTCGTAATTTCATATTAAATCATGGGCATAAAACACATGCATATTTATAGTTTAATGATTATAACCATCTTGTATAACCTGAAATAACTCTTTTAACCTCTTATAGCCTGCTAAGGTTCCATAAGCGGATAACGGGATTGTAAATACTCGAAGGTATTGAATATTGTAGATATTTGAAGATATCGAAATTGTAGACCCAAACGGGGTTGCTGTTTTATACCCCGATCAAACTAGACCCAAATGAGGTTGACTAACAATCTAAACGAAGCTGTATATGATCCAAATTTGATCATGTCTATAAAAGACCCAGATGGGTCACTGTATTGTAAGCACCTGCAATTCCCTATAGACGCTTATCTATCCACTATTGAACTCTATACAAAGGCAATACTTTAATTGATTCTCTTTTTATATAGCATATTCATTCTTATATCACGCAATTGAAATGTGTTTATAGTCATATAAAAATTAATTCATCACTATGGCATATTTCATATGCATCAATCATATGGCTTTAATGTTCTTTTAACTTACTTTCAATAGCTATTTCATGTGTGCATAACATGCCTTTTCAATCAAGTAGTGGAACATACCTATTTGGTTGCTCATCATAACACATGCCTCACATATGAAACTCTAAAACATGTCATAACATTCAATTGCATTATATCATATAATTCAATTAATTCTTTAGTCATACTTTAACTATACATATATCAATACTATGCTCATATGGGTTCTTGGCATGCTATAGTGTTGTTCATAGTCTGCAGAGGTGCTAAGATGGTATAGTAAGTTCAGTCATACAAAAGCAAGGCAATAAAAAAAGGGTACATATTACATAGGCAAGTCGCGAGCGCGACAGAGGCGAAAATAAAAGTCCACATATAGTGCATTGTTGCGAACATAATTATTCCCGCAAGCTCAACGGATGTGGATTATACAATTCCAATATCTTTTCATTAACAATAACTCTTATAAAAATTCCTTTTTATGCCTAAATAGCTTACTCCAGCTTCACACCATTTTATCCTCGATTTCATACATATTAATTCATAGCACTTTCAATTAATACCTTTAATTTAGATTCCATAATTTGACATTAAAACATAATATGAAACATGTGTATACCATGAATGGTTAAGGGTATTTTCATGCTAAGTCCTCCTTTGGAAGTATAATTATACAACAATGTTAAGCGATTAGGGAATAATCCTGCTAAGAACTCAAAGTTCTTTCATCATTTTTGCCATGCATTAGCATTCTTAGATTCTAGTTAAAGACTTCAATTTGCATGCATTTGAAAGAACAAGAAGATCCATATAAACAAAAAACCACACAAGTCCCATACCTTAGCCGAAACCACTAGGAATCCCTACTCCTTAAAGACTCATTTGCCCTTATTCCTCTTAGCAATTTAGTTCAAAAATTCTCTTAAACATCATCACATGCATTCGAATTCTATGAAGATTAAGAGTGGAAAGGGTTTGATATTTTGAAAGAAGAAAACAAAGAAGAAAAAAGAAGGGAGAGAAGGTGCCGGCCAAGATGAACTCTACCATACAAAAGAGTTTTTCCCTCTCACTAACCATCTTTTCTATATATATATGGGTGGAAAACTTCCATTCACTCCCTTATTTAAATGTATGTAACAAATTTACCTTTCAATTTATAGTCTTTCTTAATTCAAACCCCACTTCTAACTTTCTTATAACATTTTCCCCATAATTAAATCTATTCATGAGTTAACCCCTCAATTAATCATATATTATAAATTCCCACATTTGTAATATGAAAAATCACTTTCTCACCCTATAATGACCTTATTAGAATATATGAACATTTAAATTGCATATACATTTTCTAAATTTTCATATTTTCTACGAAGACCATATTTGGGATGTTACAATGTCTTCCTATTTCCATTGTGGAACTGGGATGGGATTCCATAATCCCGAGGCCAACTGGTGTTCTACATTCACTTGTTGATAAGTTAAACATTTGGAGACATACTTTACCACATCTTTCTTCATACCAGGCCATCAATAACATTGCTTCAAATCCTAGTACATCTTATTCCCACCAGGATGCATAGTGAATATTATATCGTGAGCCTTATTCAATACTGTTCTTTTCAATTCCTCATCATCTAGAACATATAATCTATTATGATAATACACACCCCCATCCTTTTTCATTGTATACTCAAACTAGATCCCTTCATGTGAAGACTTCATAATATGCTGCAACTCTTCATCATGTTTCTAAGCATTGATCACTGATTGCCTCAAATAAGGCCTAGCCCTCAACAAAGCTATTAAAGCACCATCAGATGCAAATTTCCATCTACACCAATGTAATATCATAGCAGCCATCATCTTACGACTTAAGGCATCTGCTACAACATTAGCTTTGCCTGGATGGTAATCCACTATACAATCATAATCCTTAAACAGTTCTAACCATCTTATTTGTCTCAAGTTAAGTTCCTTTTGAGTGAGCAAATGCTTGAGACTCTTGTGATCTGTATAGATTCTACATCTTTCCCTATATAAACAATGTCACCAAATTTTCAAGGCAAACACTACTACTGCCAACTTTAAGGCATAGGTTGGATAATTTTGCTTATGCTACTTTAACTGTCTAGATGCATAGGCCACTACTTTGTCATCTTGCATTAACACACAACCCAAGCCAACTCTAGAAGTGTCACAGTACATGGCATGCTCCTTTCCTAAAACTGGTGTGTCAAAACTAGAGCCTCTATTAATATTTTCTTTAACTGATCAAAGCTTACTTGACATCAATCAGTCCATTCAAATTTGATACCCTTTCTCAGTAGTTTAGTGAGTGGTGCAGCAATAGCTAAAAAGGCTTTCACAAAACAATGGTAATATAATGCTAAGCCTAGAAAACTTTTCACTTCTATCACATTTTAAGGCGGCTTCCAATTCATAATAGCCTTTATTTTAGCTAAATCCACTCTAATACCTTAAGAAGATACTACATGCCCAAGGAAAGAAATTTCCTTAAGCCAAAAATTGCACTTGCTTAACTTAGCATACAATTTATTCTCCCTTAGAGTTTGAAGTACAGTTTTTAGGTGATCAACATGTTCTAATTCATTTCTTGAATAAACCAATATGTCATCCATGAACACAACGACAAATTGGTCCAAGTAGGGTCTAAATACCCTATTCATAAGATCCATAAATGTAGTCGATGCATTTGTTAACCTAAATGGCATTACTAGAAATTCGTAATGCCCATATGGGGTTCTAAATGCTATTTTGGGAACATCCATATCCTTTACCTGAAGTTGATAATATCTCGATCGCAAGTCAATCTTGGAGAAAACTCCAGCACCCTTCAACTGATCAAATAGATCTTCAATTCTAGGTAAAGGATATTTGTTCTTCACTATCACCCTATTTAGCTATTTATAGTCTATGAACATTCTGATAGACCCATTTTTCTTCTTTACAAATAAAACTGGTACACCCCAAAGCAATGCACTAGGCCTAATGAAGCCTTTGTCAAGCAACTCCTATAATTGAACCTTTAGTTCCTTTAATTCCAAAGGAGCTATCTCGTATGGTGTCTTTGAAATAGGAGTTGTAGCCGATAAAATTTCTATAAACAGCTCAACATCCCTCTCAGGTGGAAGACTAAGTAAGTCTTTAGGGAACACATCAGGAAATTCTTTCACTATGGGAATCTCTTAAAGCTTTACTTTCTCTTTTTTATTAAATCAAGTACAAGGGCTAAGAAAGCTTCACACCCTTTTCTAAGAAATCGTTTAGCTTGCATAGCCATTATTGTTAGTGGTTATGCCCTAGGCCAAACATTAGGCCCTTTATGTAATGTCATATTTAATTTTATAAAATTGGGTTTTCTTCATATTATTCTATTGTTGGCATGTTACGTTATAAGAATATTTGTAAATAACAATCTAATGTTATTTTGACTATCACTAGTCATTTATCATTAAATGAATAATGATAAATAAAGACTAGTATAAGTTTGATTGATAATCATGGGATGATTATATATGGTGATATGAGTTAAACTTATAAGTACTTGTTAGAGAACAGAGTACTGGATAGACCTGCAATGAGATACTATATGGGTTAATGTCATTAGTGATCTCGTAATAGTTATGTTATTGATCCTTAGATCTAAGATTATCACAGTATCCTACATGACGGACATTATGTTTTGATATAATCAAACATTATCTTTAATCGGATAATTATAAAGATTATGATTGGACATAATGAGAATCATGCAGACGATAGTGAATAATCAAGAAGGAATTTATCCCTCCTTTATGAAAGAGATATTTATTGGGCCCCTCAATAAGTAGGACTGAGAAATGTATGGCCATGCTCAAATGAATTGATGGTGCGATCAATATCATTTGATATTATCAGTCTACTTAGTGATCGACAAATTATATGTTTGGACTATATAAGTTTGACATGGACCATGACTTATGTTCAAACAAGATATCATGTGACAAACGGATTATAACATGTTCTATTAGGTTAAAATTGAATTATTGATATTCATATTATTTTGGTAGTCATAATGTCTTGCTAGAGTCCGCTTATGACTTGTGGCCCTATGATGTGATTAGGGCCCACTGCCAGTATAATATGAACTTATTGGATCGCACACATAGAATGTGATGAATGGACTAAGGGTTAATTCTAGCATTTTGAATTTTATTTTGTGATAAATTAAAATTTAAAATAAACAACAACAACAATAACAACAACAACAACAACAACAACAACAACAACAATAATAATAATAATAATAATAATAATAATAATAATAATAATAATAATAATAAAGATTAATATTAATATTATTCTTATTTTAAATAAGAAATAAGGTATTTCTTATTTTAATAAGAAAAGTGGGCTTGAAGTTTTCTCTCTCTTAATTAGGGTTAGGTCAACTATATATATACATAGTGATGTATATACAAAACCCTAATAAAACATAAAAAGTGAGTTGTAGCCGCCACTTAAGAGAGAAAGAAAAGAAAATCATTTTTCTTTCGTAATCTCAAAAGATAGAAAACAAACCCTAGATGCCAAAGAAGGGAGCTAGTACCTCGGGTGTTTCTTTTCATTGCATTCGCGTGTGAATACCAGTTGAGGGTGCCATTTTGCATGAAGTCATACCTACAATTCAATTTATCTGTATTTCGAGAGGTTGGTAATCGTTACACTTCTCTTTTTATTAAATCAATTGGATTGCTTGGATCCATGGTGGGTTTCCCTTTCTGCTGCAAATTTTTAATTTAATATTTCGAAACCCAACAATTATTAAATTAGCTAATGGTTTAGTTTGAATGCCTTGAGCTACAGTTTCTTTCCCAATAAGAGTTATAGTTTTAGCTTCACAATTAACCACTACATGATGTCTAGACAACCAATCCATAATTAGTATAATATCAAACTCCCAAAACGGTATTCAATAGGATCAGCAAGGAATTCTTTCCTTTGAATTACAATAGGACACTATTTATACACTCTATTAACAACAATACTATGACCCAAAGGGTTGGTTACACAAATATCATAATCCAGTTCATGTATAGTAGACATATTTTTACCCATATCCCCAATGCAAATATAAGAATGAGTGGAATCATGATCAATCAGTACATTCATATCAGAATCAAATAGAGAGAAAATGCCTAATATAACTTTTGGAGCATTCTGATCCTCTCGAGCTTTCATTGCATAAGCTTGACTAGGAAAAATTGAAGCTATAGGTCTATCAACTAATTTAGACACATTCCTAGATTGGGATCCCTGATGATTCGGTCCCCTATATCCTCTACTTTTACCTCTACCAGAAGAGCGTGCATTAAAAACTCCTCTACTACCTTTCTGCCCAAAACCCTACTCCTGCTTCGAGGGATAGTTGGCCATAAAATGATTAGTACTACCATATCTGAAGCATGTTCTAGCTAATTTCCTACAATTGCTCCAATGCAGCCTAGTACAATGGGGACATACTGGTGGTTATCCCCCATTCTGCTTCCTTAAAGCTTCATTACCCTTCTTAGACACTGCAGAAGATTCTTGTCTTCTATCCCTTTTTGCAGAACTATAGCCAGACTCAGCTGGCTAATTCCCTTGAGTTCCTCTAACTCTTTACCCCTTGAAAGATCCACCTTTAGAGCCATTTCTTCATTGCTATCTCTCTCTTTTAGCTATCTTATTCTTTTCAACCTATAAAGCTGCTAGAACAAGTTGAGTAAAATTAACCATATGCAGAGATGTAGATCCAATTAACTTCTCTCTGATCTAATCATTTAATCCATCTTCGAACTGTTTATATTTAAAAGCATTAGTTAACATCTCATCAAGAATATATTTGCATAGGTGACTGAATTCTTTCTCATACTCAACCATAAACATAACTCTCTGCCTCAAATTTAGAAATTACTTTAGCTTCTTTTTCTTATATGCTTCAGTGACATACTTTTTCCTGAATTCAACGGTGAAAAATTCCCATATGAGGGGATCTAGTAATTGAGATTTCTTTAGAACAAACTTCCATCAGTCATAGGCTATTTCTTGAAGTAAGGACACAACACATGACACCTTATGACTTGTTAGACAGTGAATTTCATAAAAATTCTCTCTAACCTTTCAACCAAAATTTAGCTTCCTCTGACTGTTCTAGATTAGTGCCTAAAAGCACCTATGCACCATGCTTCCTAATTTTAGATATTGGAGCTTTGGGTGTTATCATCTTTTGAAGAATTTAGGCTATGTCTAGAGATATTTTTAACAATGCTTTTGTAGGAATGGCTGTTAGGATCTCATTTTGATTGGATGATGAAGATCCAAGATTGGAAAAATTAGTTCTAGTTGGCCTATTACTTTAAGTCGATTCCTCAATAGCATATCTGGAGTTCTTCATCTACTATCTATAAGAAAATAGGCACTTTTGCATAAGGCCAACAAGACACTATATCATACTATAGAATTGTAGGTTCATATTACCCAAAAAAGGGTAAACCTAGGCTCTGATGCCATAAATTGTAACACCTCTATACTATTGCCCCGTTAATCAAATCCATTTAGTCATATTAATCATACTTTTTCATTTCTAACATACCTATATATTATCAATCTTATATTCATCTTGTTACCATTACTTATATCATGCTATATTATATAAGCATATGGGTGCTACTATGACTGTTCGCATAGTTTATCTCATGCTTAGCATCATGCATACCATAGTATATATATGCTACTTTAAGTACTACATGCACACACGTTCTTGCTTAATCATATTGTGAGTTGGTTACAATTTACTTTACACATATTAAATACATCCTTATATGCTAATTAGCCATAATACAAAACATTTAAAAGTATTAATACAAAATCTCCCTACATCAATTCCTATTAGTCTGGAGTCGGCCATTCTTGATGCAGAGAATGTCCCTGAGCAAAAGTCTTATCTACTGAACCTATATGGATAAAATAACCCATGCTAAGCCATAAAGCCTAGTGGGGAAATAACTCATGATGGATGACCAATCACAATGGTCATCAACATACACAATCAATATGTATCACATTCAAGAGATTTAAGATGCATGAATCTAATTTATTTCTCAATTTAGAATTACTCAATTTGTAGTTTTATTATATTACTCCTAAGCAAATCAATATCTTGAAGTCAAATACAACCTTTAAAAACTTGTATATTTTGACTCTTATAAACATTTATGTCTTTAATCCATGTTTCTATCATATTAACACATCTATTAGGTATTATCATCTCAATTATTAAACAAAACAAGAATATGCAAAGTGGTAGAAGTTCCTAAACCTGACATGCAATTCCAACAACACCATCTTCAATCACTTTTACTTTTTTTCCATTGCCCTAGTTTGCTTCTTCCTCTTAGATACCTAACATCTAGCTCTCCCTTTCCTCACAAATAATAGTGAAAGTAGGGTACAATTTGGGGTGAAGGAGTTGGACTAAGAGAGAGGAGAACTAACAATGGCACATTTTTAGAGAGAGAAAGAGAGAGGAGTGGTTATTTTATTTCCTTTTTTAAAGACTACTCTAATCTCTATCGATACTTGCCATCATACATACTATTTTATCTAACCTGTAAAACCCATATACTATTACCCCATTAATCACATCCATTTAGTCATATTAATCATACTTTTCATTTCTAACATGCCTATATATTATCAATCTTATATTCATCTTGTTACCATTAGTCATATCATGCTATATTATATAAGCATATGGGTGCTACTATGACTGTTCGCATAATTCATCTAATGTTTAGCATCATGCATACCATATTATGCATATGCTACTTTAGGTACTACATGCACACACATTCTTGCTTAGTCATATTGTGAGTTGGTTACAATTCACTTTACACATATTAAATACATCCTTATATGCTAATTAGCCATAATACAAAACATTTAAAAGTATTAATACAAAATCTCCCTACATCAATTCTTATTAGTCTAGAGTTGGCCCTTCCTGAATCAGAGAATGTCCTTGAGCAAATGTCTTATCTACTGAACCTACATAGATAAAATAACCCGTGGTAAGATATAAAGCTTAGTGGAGAAATAACTCATGATGGATAACCACTCACAGCGATCATTGGCATACATAATCAATATGTATCACATGCAACATAATATATCAATAATAATAAATTTGTAGCTTTAACAATATCTCAAGCATTAAAGCAACGAGGACAATAGATATTCAAATATACATAATTCATATAGATGGCAATTACTCATGTGAACAATTACAATTGAGACATAATTTCTATTATCAAACTAATAATATGGTCTAATAAGAATATTTAAGCAAGTAATGCTTTGATTTTGAAAACTGTGATCAGTACTATAAATAGAATTTAGCCTGCCTTATTTCTAATAGTTGATAACCAAAACTATCGATACACTTGGTATCAAAACGGTGGATATCTAAAGATAACAAATCGGTAGACCCAAATGGGGCCAAATTGTACTCTAGACCGATCAAGTAGACCTAAATGGGGTTGACTAACAACCAAAATGAGGCTATTCATGATCCAAATGGGATCAACTATACTCTAGAGCAAATTGGGCCAAATTATGGCAGTTATAATTTTCCTTATAGGTGCCTATCTATCCACATTTAAACTCTATTGCAGGCAATACTATGTTCATATTCATTTCATACATCAATACTATACTTATATTATATCAATAGCACATGTACATAATCATGTAGAAATATATCTTCTTTAGTGCATAAACATATATGCATAATTCATAAAACAAGTTATACACTTTGTTCATATTATCCTTGTGACTATACATTTAGCATAACAACATATAGACATGACATATCACCATCACATCATATCATATTCATATTATCATAAATATTTGGTAATTAATACTTTACCTTAGCTTACATTTTCTATGTACTTATTTTGACTTTTGATCATGCCAATTACTTTACACTATGATATCCTCAAATGTTTTATGTATGTGTCCCTCACTATGTATTGTCCCTATATCAAGATATGCTCCATATTATTTAAAAAGGTTAAATAAACTTTATAACACTTTGGGCCATGGATATCACATGTTATTCTTGTTTAAAACCTTTATCTTTATGCTTTCAATGCATTAAAAGTGTTTAGGATGGTCTAAAAATGCTTTAGTAGTATGAATTTATAGGCTTAAAAGGGTCGACTCGGATAGATGGGGTGACTCAGATAGATGAGAGTCATGATTCATGTCAAATGTTCGAGTCGTTACAGAGGACACACTGTCACAAGTCGTGACAGTTGTCAGAGTTGTGATAGGGCAATGACTGGTTTTCATATTCATATTGTGAGCAATTGTTGACCTTCAGAACGGAATTTTCAGAAACAATGGTCCTCTACAAACTTGTTCCCCTATATTTCTAGTTTCAAAAACATCAAGAATCATTAAAATATTATTTCTATAACTCAACATAAATTGAAATTACTAATGACTGTTCATTAGGGTAGGCTACATAAGATTTTAGTTCTTCAAATTAAGTTTAAGCAGGTTTAGAAGCATATTTATACTTTTATTTCTTCATAGAAAAGGTAGATATGGGAGTCTATTTTATAACCCAACTAGAATTATCCAATTCTCATATCTAAATCTCAACATATTGCAAAAATACTATGAATTGTTTCTAGAAATAATGTTATCAACTGTTCCAGATTCAAGTTAACTTTTGACATTCTTAGAAATAGAATTAACTTATGATTTTCATATAAATTGTAGAAATATAAGTCTAGTTTAACTAGAAAGTTGTCTCATATCATTTCAAGGACTATACAAACAATTATACTCAAATTACTACAAAGTATCCACCAAAATTGGCTACAATTCACTTTTAGCTTCTATAAAAAATTTTGGATACAAAGAGGCAAAATCGAACTTAGGTTTCTTCTAAAAAATGTAAGTATAGGTCTTAGGTAAAATAAAAAATTCAAATGAACTCAATTAGAGTTTTTTAGCCCAAGTTATATAAAATTTCCAACAAGTCATTCAACTCTTTTATATAATTGTCCTTGTTTAAAGTCATTAAAAGATAATTTTGTGCTCTTTTGTTCTTAATCTCTTACTTTAGTCCATGTCTCTCCTCATTGCTCAAATTCAAGCAAAGAAAACAAATGATTTCCCATACCTTGTCTGAAATCCACCTTAAAGTTTTAATCATTTACCACTTCCTTTCCTCTATCCTTTTTTTCTTACTTCTTCTTTTTCTTCTACACATATTCATGCACTTATACATTAAATCCAAATTCCCTTTTTCCATTGACATGCATTTTTTCCTTTAAGAAAGAAGAAGGAATGAGATGAAAAATTGAATCCCTTACCTTTACAAACTCCCTTTTAAAAACCTTTAAACTAACTCTCATGCAATAGATTTTTCCCTTGGAAATTAATGAGATGAAGAGGTATATTTTTTCTTAGGAGAGGAATGAGAGATGAGGGGTGAAGAGAGAGAAGATGCCGTCCCCCTCTCAAAGAACACCTAATGCATATGTTTCTCTCTCCCCAATCAAAGATTTAGTCTTTTTAAAAGGAAAGAAAAAGTCCCCTTTTGATCCTCTACCTTTTTGCATGTAATAAAACTAACACTCTTCTTTTAATCTCTTATAACATTAACCCCAATTTGTTTCTAGCTTTTTCAAACTTTACCTCGTATGTGCCATCTTTACAAATTGATCCCACATTTTTATTCTATACTTTAATTGCACCATTAATAAATTTTATGCTAAATAATTTACAATCAATTCATATAATACAATTAAATTATCACAAGCCCTATAACTTAAATGTCCATATCACGTATTCAATTTGATCTTAATCAATATAATATTATTTAATCATGTATTTTTAACTAGGATCATAATCGGGCCTTTACATAACCTTTCTTAGCACATCATATGAAATTTACATTGAAAAACTTTAGATTATTCTACATTGGCTCTTATCTTAATCTTATACCATATTCTACTAGATACAATAATTACAAAGACAAAAATAAATTACAACTATATATAAAATTGAACTCTTCCTATCTCTAGTATTGGCCTTGTTGTAGCAGATTTTATCCCAGCCAGAGAAAATCTTGCTTGAAGTACCTACATAGATAAATACCTGTGCTAAGCTTACTAGCTTAGTAGGGAACAAAAAAATATTTGAAAATAATCTCTTACCGTAGTCACCGATATCTTATACATATAGGCATAATATTAGTCAAATATAGTCTGGAGCCACAATATAAATTTTGTATAATAGTAATATAAGACTTTATTACAAAGGTGACAAGTTTGTAATGAAATTTATGACAACTAGTAACTTATTATATGTACTCACCGGTGTATGTAGACAGGCATGTAAATACAAAGTCTTAAAAAATGAAAACATTAGGTATTCACAATAATTATTATATACATTTGTTTCTATAAGACCTTACATATATCGTAAACATACTATATGCATATATAATAAACATAGCTACATTCTTTTGCATATGCTACATATGCTATGCATGAGTTCATATATAAATAATGATACTGGAAATTAGATCATGGTGTAAATTAGCATATCATTTTATTAAATTACTCTTTATATTGCTTTTCTTATGCCTTGTATTAAGCCTACACTTTTCTTTAAGAGTGTGGATAATGGGTTAATTGTAGCACTCGAACGTACAAAATTTTACTATTTGATCGGTCAAGCGGACCCAAACGGGGTTGTTTATGATCCAATTAGGATCAAATTTGTCCTGTAGACCTAAATGGACCAAAGCTGTATCATGGGCCTAATAGTGCCAAATCTATATCATGGATCCAATAGGGCCAAATCTCTATCATGGAACCAAATAGGGCTAAATCTGTATTGTAGCAGCTACAAAATACTCTTATAGGCTTGCCTATATATCCATAACTTAGACACAGACACAAGCAACTGTAACTTTTTGCTTTAGTTATCTTTACTTTTCTTTTACTATCTTATATGCCTTTAACTCGATTACAATATATCTTTGAATATAGTATCATATACAAGTTCATACATTTTGTATGTTATTATAATCAAGTTAGCTTTATATACATATTAACATATACTAGTATCCCTTTTTAATCATAGCAGCATAGCTTAGAGCATCAATGTATAATCTCAAGTGCTTATATAGTTTACATGCTCTAATTGTAACATCTTTAGTCATACATGATCATTACCATGACTACATGACATATCCATAAGAGTTACATCCATATATAGACTATTATATGTATATATCCATGAATGCACATATACCTATATGATTTATCCTATACATATACTTATCATATTCATATCTAAACCTATTATATTACGTCTAATGCATCACATTATGCATACATATATACAGATAGATATACATCCAATGTATTCTAATGTACATACAAATACATATACATATATCAATATCCATACCTATATATAATAATGTGGTTGACAAATACGTATTCCTAAAAGTATACATATCCATGTACAGCTATAAACATATACTTCACCTAATTAGAGTATCATTAGTCTTATATATATCCCTATGTATCCTTACATACCTATGCATCTTCAAGTATACATGTTTATGCCCTTATTGGTATTCCTATATTCTAATCACAGTATTTTACACACATGGAATTAATATGTGAGCTAAGTAGTAGCTTAAATCAACATATGCATTCCAGCTTCCTTATAACTACACCTCAAGGTTTATTGTGTAATGCCCCTAACATGATCCTAATTTAAATTGTATATTTTGAATGAGATTTTTATTTGATTAAGATTAAATTAAATGAGAATTTTGTATAATTATGGGTCAAGGGGGTAAATTATCATGTTAATTACATGAAAATAAAATTTAAGAGCATGGTTTAATATTAATTGAGGGTGCAATCGAAGTAAAAAAAAATATTAATTTGGGGTAAATTTGTAATTTCAGAAATTTAAGGGTCCAATGTGGATAGAAGCATATATTGAGAGGTCAATTTAAAAGGTAGAATTAATTTATAGGTCAATGTATGAAAAAAATTAAAAGGAGGGGTTAAAGATTAACATGCAAAGAATAAATAGGTAACTGTGAGACATGCAATTTTTAGGGGGACCAAACGATAACTTTTTCACCCCTTTATAAAGGCTTAACTCTTGCATGTGGGAGACAGAAATGCAATGGTTGGATGGAGATGAGAGTGGGACAGCATAGGGAGAAGAATTTTAGATTTTGCTTCGTCTTTAATCTTTCATCTCTCAATTCCCTCTTCCTAATTCTTAAATGCATGAGATTTAATCAATAAGTATATGTGCAACAAATTAAAGGTAATTAATCATCTGAATTTCTTCTTCTTCTTCTTCTTCTTCTTCTTCTTCTTCTTTTACTCATTTTGGTGGAGGTAAATGTTGAATAAGGTGCTCAAAATTTTTAATTGATGATGATGATGTTTGTGAAGGAGAAGATGAGGGTAGAAAAAGTAAAGGAAAGGAAATTGCAAGGGGTTGAAGACATAGGGATTTTCGGCCAAGGTATGGGAACTTAGGGCTGTTCATATTGCATATGAAATTATTTACTGGAACATGTTGTGGTTGACTTAAAATCTTGAGTAAATTAAAGAGAATACAAGATAAGAAATGCATATGAAGTTACGATGTGATTCCTTTGACCTAGTGACAGAAATTTTAGTGTAAGTTGTAATAGAGACCTCTAATCATAATAATTCAAATTTTTGTAGTTATATAAGACCTTTTACTACAAACTTGAAGAAGGAACCTAGCTTCAATTCTGCCTCTAGATATTTTTTATGATTTATTGAATTTAGGAGAACTTCTAAATTCAGATTCTGGACCAGGTTGGGGAAAACTTGAGATATCTGTATGTACAATGATCATAATGACACAAGATTAATTCCAAAATACACATTTTATATGAAGGAAGTATGATTTAAAAATATATGCAAGCATGTCAAATGTTGACTTGAAATTCGTTGAATCTGAATGTACTGTTAAGGGGATAGACCTTCATAAATTGGGCATAACTTTTTGTAGAGTTGTTAAAATGCTACAAAGTAAAATTATGGTAAAACTAGAGACATGAAATTATAACTTTGATGAAGAAATTTTGGTCTAAATCCCTCTTAATTTTATGCTATGAATTTTTATATGTGATAGTACACACTGATTTGGTTCTATGAACAACCTATAGTATTTTTCAAATATTACGAGCTATAGGTCAGATATTAAGGTGAATTTTGATTCTATGGAAACTAGACATATAGGGGAATAAGATTGTAGAAGATCATTGTGCCTAAAAATGACATCTTAAATTTCAAATGTGGCTCACTAGTCGAGTCCAGAATTCTGCCCTGTGCAGATTTTTGCTATACTTTATCTTATGATTTTTAATTAATTGAGATAAATAGGTGTTTATGTGATTGCAAAATAAAATTGGATAGAGCATGTAATATGACTATCAATGAAGGATCATATGCATACATATACATTCATATGTGTACATAGATAAAGATTAGTGATAAAAAAAATCTAACCTATATATGAAAATAGATTTGTACATGATTGTCATATGCAAAATTTATGTATACATATGTAATCCTATGATGAGAAATTGCATATTTTGACATGTACCTATGCTATGAAATAGGGAATATAATAGTATGACCATGTCATATGTATATGCCCATATGGAAACATGTCGATATATGTATAGCACATGATTTGAATAATGATAAAGGTATACATATTGATAAACATGCTTATAAGAATAAGCCTACTATATGCGAATGTACCTATAGGTATGTACCTTTATGATTATGTATATGAGTGTATGAGCATGTAATTTCCCTATGAGATAGAAAATGTTTTAGCATGGCTATGAACATGTGAGATGCTTAATGAGAACATGTTCAAGTATATGATGTGATGATTACATGTCATGCCTATATGTCATGATGCAAATTTTATAGTCACAAAGATTGGATGAGCTAGATGTATAACTTGTTATATGAAATATACATATATATGTCTATGCACCAGAGAACTTATAGTTTTATAAGACTTTGTATATGTGCAAATAGTATACTATGAATACAGTCTTGATATGTGAATTCAACATGAATATAGTTTTGCCTGCAATAGAGTTCAGATGTGGATAGAGAGGCGCCTATAGGGAAAATTGTAGCTGCCATATTTTGGCCTAATTGGGTCTAAAGTATGTTTCATCCCGTTTGGATCATGAACAGCCCCGTTTGGGTCTACTTGACCGGTCTAAAGTATAATTTGGCCCCGTTTGGATCTATAGATCCGATATCTTCGGATATCCCTCATTTTGATACCAAAGTGTATCGACAGTTCCCGTTATCCATTGATAAAACTAAGGCAGGCTAAACTTTATTTTTAGTAATGATCATAATTCATCAGTTAAAGTTTATCTTACTAAAGATCGTTATTGTGGATCATATTGTTAGTTTGTCCATAGAAATTTAAGCTTCATTTGAATATATTCACATGGGAAATTGTCATCTATATGAATTATGAAAATGGAAATATTTAATACTCTCTTGGGTATAATGTTTATGTACATGAGGATATGCTTTAAGCTTTAAGGTATTTGTTATTATTGACATGTTATGTTGTACATGTTATATATATATATATATATATACTGTGTGTGTATTTTGATGACCATTGTGAGTGGTCAGCCATTTGTAGACATTCCCCACTAAGCTTTATAGCTTAGCATGGGTTATTTATCCGTGTAGGTTCAGTTATCAAGACTTTTGCTCAGGGACGATCTCTGCATCAGGAAAGGCCAACTACAGACTATTAAATCTTGATGTAGGACGTTGTATTACTATTATCATAAGTTTTGTATTATGGCAAGTTATCTTATAAATATGTATCTAACCTATGCGAAGTGTTGTAACTCACTAGTATTAATGCTAAGAAAGAGCATATGTGCATGTGATATACATAAAGTAGTTTTCATATAGTACAATATGCGTGATTCTAAGTATGAAATGCAAAACAGGAATAGACTTGTAGCATGTACATAGGTATATGAAACAATATGGCATGATTAATGGTAATATGATGGTTAAGCGAATATTTAGTATAAGAATGATTAATAGTATTTAATTTATGAGTTAAATAGGGTATCTGTATAGGGGGTGCTACAATTTGTGGTATCAGAGCCTGGTTTAGCCTTTTTTAGGTAAAAATGAAACTAAGATTCTATAGTATTATATAGTGTTTTGTTGGCCTGATGCAGAGTCCCTGTTTTCTTATAAATGAAGATGGAGAGCTCTAGAGATGCTTTTGAGGAATCAACTGAAAGTAACAGGCTGGTTAGAACCAATGCTTCCAATCTTGTATCTTCATCATCCAATCGAAATGAGGTCCCGGCAGCCATTCTTGCAGAAGCATTGTTAAAGATATCACAGGATATGGCTCAAGTTCTTCAAAGGATGACATCACCTAAAGCTCCAATATCTGAAATCAGGAAGCATGGTGCCGAAGAGTTATTAGGCACTAATCTGGAACAGTCTGAGGAAGCTGAATTTTGGCTGGAGAGGCCAGAGAGAATTTTTGATGAAATTCATTGTCCATTAGGTCATAAGGCATCCTGTACTATGTCTTTATTATAGTAATCAGCCTATGATTGGTAGAAGTTAGTGTTAAAGCAACCCCAATTACAAGATCCCCTTACATGGGAATTTTTCATAGCTGAATTCAGGAAAAAGTATGTTACTGAGGCATACAAGCAAGAGAAGTTAAATCAATTTCTCAACTTGAAGCAGAGAGTTATGTCCGTGTTGAGTATGAGAAAGAATTTAGTCACCTGTGCAAATATGTTCCTGATGAGATGTTAACTGATGCTTTTAAATGTAGATAGTTTGAAGATGGGTTAAATGATCGTATCAGAGATAAGTTAATTGGATCTACATCTTTGCATATGGTTAACTTCACTCAACTGGTTACAGCAGCCTTGCGAGTTGAAAAGAATGAAATAGCAAAAAGAGAGAGAGAATAGAGAAGGAGTGGGCCCCAAGGTGGATCTTCCACTGGAAAGAGAGCTAGAAGAGCTCAAGGAAATCAGCTAACTGAGTCTGGCTATAGTTCTACAAAAAGGGATAGGAGACAAGAATCTTTTGCAGTGTCTAAGTAGGGAAAGGAAGCTTCAGGGAAATAGAGTAGGGGCAACCTCCAGTGTGTCCCCATTGTACTAGGAAACATTGGGGTAGTTGCAGGAAATTGACTGGGGCGTGTTTCAGGTGTGGTGGTACTGATCACTTTATGGCAAACTGTCCTTCGAAGAGGGAGCAAGGTGTTGGGCAGCATGGCAGTAGAGGAACTTTCAATGCACCATCTTCGGGTAGAGGCAGGGGAAGAGGACGTGGGGGATCGAGTCATCAGGGATCCCAGTCTAGGAACATTTTTGAATCAGTTAACATACCCACAACTCCAGTTGTTCCTATTCGGGCTTATAAAATGAAAGCTCGAGAGGATCAGAGTGCTCTAGAAGTTATAGCTGGTATTTTCTCTCTTTGATTCTGACATGCATGCACTGATTGATCCTGGTTCCACTCATTCTTATGTTTGCACTGGGGATATGTGCAGAAATGAGTTTACTGTACATGAACTAGAATATGATATATGTGTAACCAACCCTTTGGGTCATAGTATTGTTGTTAATAGAGTGTATAAATAATATCCTACTGTAATTCAAGGGAAAGAATTCCTTGCCAATCTTATTGAATTACCTTTTCAGGAGTTTGATATTATATTGGGTATGGATTGGCTATCTAGACATCATGCAGTGATTAATTGTGAAGCTAAAACTGTAACTCTTATTGATGCTGATGGTAAAGAAACATAGTTTATGGCATTCGATCTAAACCATTAGCTAATGTAATAACAGTTATGCATGCTAAGCAATTTCTTAGAAAAGGGTGTGAAGCTTTCTTAGCACTTGTACTTGATTCAAGAAAAGAGAATGTGAATCTCCAAGAGATTCCAGTGGTGAAAGAATTTCCTGATGTGTTCCCTGAAGACTTACCTAGTCTTCCACCTGAAAGGGATGTTGAGTTATCTATAGAAATTCTACCTGGTATAGCTCCTATTTCGAAGGCACCATACAGGATGGCTCCTTTGGAATTGAAGGAACTAAAGGTTCAGTTACAGGAGTTGCTTGACAAAGGCTTCACTAAGCCTAGTGCATCACCTTGGGGTTTACTGGTTTTATTTGTAAAGAAAAAGGATGGGTCTATGAGAATGTGCATAGATTACAGAAATTTAAATAAAGTAACAGTGAAAAATAAGTACCATTTACCAAGAATTGAAGATTTATTTGATCAGTTGAAGGGTGCTGGAGTGTTTTCCAAGATTGATTTACGATCAGGTTATTATCAACTTCGAGTTAAGGATGTGGATGTTTCCAAAATAGCCTTTAGAACCCGATATGGGCATTATGAGTTTCTGGTGATGCCATTTGGGTTAACAAATGCACCGACTGCATTTATGGATCTTATGAATAGGGTATTTAGACCCTACTTGGATCAATTTGTTGTTTTGTTCATAGATGAAAATTTGGTGTATTCGAGAAATGAAGCGAAACATGCTGAGCATTTGAGAATTGTTTTATAGACTCTGAGGGAGAATAAGTTGTATGCTAAGCTAAGCAAATGTGATTTTTGGCTTAAGGAAATTTCTTTCCTTGGTCATGTAGCATCTTTTGAAGGCATTAGAGTGGATCCAGCTAAAATAAAGGCGATAGTGAATTGGAAGCCGCCTCGAAATGTGACAGAAGTGAGAAGTTTTCTGGGCTTAGTGGGATATTACCATTGTTTTGTGAAAGGCTTTTCAGTTATAGCTACACCACTCAATGAACTGTTGAGAAAGGGTATAAAGTTTGAGTGGACTGATTAGTGTCAGGCAAGTTTTGATCAGTTGAAGAAATTATTGACAGAGGCTCCAGTTTTGACACAACCAGTTATAGGAAAGGAGTATGCTATGTATAGTGATGGTTCTAGACTTGGCTTTGGTTGTGTGTTAATGCAAGATGGTAAAGTAATTGCCTATGCATCTAGATAGTTGAAGCTGCATGAGCAAAACTATCCTACCCCATGACCTAAAATTCGCAGCAGTAGTGTTTGCCTTAAAAATTTGGCGACATTATTTGTATGGGGAAAGGTGCATAATCTATATAGATCACAAGAGTCTCAAATATTTGCTCACACAAAAGGAACTTAACTTGAGGCAGCAAAGATGGTTAGAACTGTTTAAAGATTATGATTGTATAGTAGATTACCATCCAGGCAAAGCTAATGTTGTAGCAGACGCCTTGAGTCATAAGATGATGGCTGCTATGATTGCACATCACTGTAGATGGAAACTTGCATATGATGGTGCTTTAATAGCACAGTTGAAGGCTAGGCCTTGTTTGAGGCAAACAGTGATCGATGCTCAGAAATATGATGAAAGGTTGCAATAGATTTTGAAGTCTTCACATGAAGGGACCCAGTCTGAGTATTCAATGAAAGAGGATGGGGTGTGTATTATCAAAATAGATTATATGTTCCAGATGACAAGGAATTGAAAAGAACAGTATTGAATGAGGCTCACAATACAGTATTTACTATGCACCCTGGTGGAAATAAGATGTACCAGGATTTGAAACAATGTTATTGGTGGCCTGGTATGAAGAAAGATGTGGTAGCATATGTCTCCAAATGTTTGACTTGTCAGCAAGTGAAAGTAGAGCACCAGTTACCCTCTGGTTTGTTGAACCCCAACCCAATTCCACAATGAAAATGGGAGGATATTACCATGGATTTTGTAACAGGATTGCCCCTTACATAGAAAAAGCATGATGCAGTTTGGGTTATAGTTGATAAGTTGACTAAATAAGCTCATTTCATATCAGTTCGGATGGATTACTCCATGGATAAATTGGCGAAACTTTATGTAAATGAGATTGTTAGACTGCATGGCATTTTGGTGTCAATAATTTCTAATTGAGATCTAAGATTCATATCGAGATTATGGAAAAGTTTGCAACAAGCACTGGGAACTCAGCTTCGTTACAGTACAGCATTCCACCCTCAGATGGATGGGCAATCTGAACGGGTTATCCAAATTCTAGAGGATATGATGAGTGGATGTGTTTTAGGTTTTGCAGGAAGTTGGAATAGATATTTAGCTTTAATGGAGTTCGCCTATAATAACAGTTATCAAAGGAGCATCGAGATGGCACCATATAAGGCCTTGTATTGCCGAAAATGTAGAACTCCCATTTACTGGATTGAATTGGTGGAGCGCAAAATTATTGGTCCAGATATTGTTAAAGATACAGAAAAAAAGGTACAAATTATCAAGCAGAGATTGAAGGAAGCTAGTGATAGACCGAAGTCGTATGCTGATTTAAAAAGAAAAGATATAAAATATCAAGTGGGTGACAAAGTGTTTTTGAAAGTGTCCCCTTGAAGAAAAGTATTGAGATTTGGAAAAAAGGATAAATTGAGCCCGAGGTATATTGGCCCATATGAGATTCTTCAAAGAGTTGGACCAGTGGCATATAGGTTGGCTCTCCCTATGGAATTAGCCAAACTTCATGATGTATTTCATGCTTTAATGCTTCAAAGATATTGCTCAGATGAATCTCATGTAATACCAGTTCAAGATGTGCAAGTATAGCCAGATTTCACTTATGATGAAGAGCATATAGTAATTATGGCTAGAGAAGTTAGACGGCTTAGGAATAAGCAAATTCCACTTATTAAAGTGGTCTGGCAACATCACGATTTACAAGAAGTTACTTGGGAGCCAGAAACAACTATGAAGCAACAACATCCTCACTTGTTCAAAACAGGTATGAATTTTGAGGACGAAATTCTTTAAGGGGGAGAGAATTGTGAGGCCCCTAACATGACCCTAATTTAAATTGCATATTTTTGAATGGGATTTTTATTTGATTAAGATTAAATTAAATGAGAATTTTGTATAATTATGGGTCTAGGGGGTAAATTATCATGTTATTATGTTAATTGCATGTGGTTTAATATTAATTGAGGGTGCAATCGAAGTAAAAAAATATTAATTTGGGGTAAATTTATAATTTTGGAAATTTAGGGGTCCAATGTGGATAGAAGCATATATTGAGAGGTCAATTTAAAAGGTAGAATTAATTGATAGGTCAATGTATGAAAAGAATTAAAAAGAGGGGTTAAAGATTAACATGCAAAGAATAAATAGGAAAGTGTGAGACATGCAATTTTTAGGGAGACCAAAAGAGAACTTTTTCACCCCTTTATAAAGGCTTAACTCTTGCATGTGGGAGACAGAAATGCAATGGTTGGATGGAGATGAGAGTGGGACGGCATAGGGAGAAGAATTTTAGATTTTGCTTCATCTTTCATCTCTCAATTCTCTCTTCCTAATTCTTACATGCATGAGATTTAATCAAGAAGTATATGTGCAACATATTAAAGGTAATTAATCATCTAAATTTCTTCTTCTTCTTCTTCTTCTTCTTCTTCTTGTTTTCTTCTTCTTTTACTCATTTTGGTGGAGGTAAATGTTGAATAAGGTGCTGGAAATTTTTAATTGATGATGATGATGTTTGTGAAGGAGAAGAGGAGGGTAGAAAGAGTAAAGGAAAGGAAATTGCAAGGGGTTGAAGACATAGGGATCTTCGGCCAAGGTATGGAAACTTAGGGCTTTTCATATTGCATATGAAATTATCTGCTGGAACATGTTGTGGTTGACTTGAAATCTTGAGTAAATTAAAGAGAATACAAGATAAGAAATGCATATGAAGTTACGGTGTGATTCCTTTGACCTAGTGAAAGAAATTTTAGTGTAAGTTGTAATAGAGACCTCTAATCGTAACAATTCAAATTTTTGTAGTTATATAAGACCTTTTCTTACAAACTTAAAGGAGGAACCTGGCTTCAATTCTGCCTCTAGATATTTTTTATGATTTATATAATTTAGGAGAACTTCTAAATTCGTATTCTGGACTAGGTTGGGGAAAACTTGAGATATCTGTATGTACAATGGTCAGAATGACACGAGATTAATTCCTATGTAAAATAAACTCATAAATACACATTTTATATCAAGGAAGTGTGACTTAAAAATATATGAAAGCATGTCAAATGTTGACTTGAAATTCGTTGAATCTGAATGTACTGTTAAGGGGACAGACCTTAGTAAATTGGGCATAACATTTTGTAGAGTTGTTAAAATGCTGCAAAGTAAAATTTTGGTTAAAATAGAACATGAAATAATAATTTTGATAAGAAACGTTGGTCTAAATCCCTCTTAATTTTATGCTATGAATTTTTATAAGTGACAGTACACATTGTTTTGGTTCTATGAACAGCCTATAGTATATTTCAAATATCTCGAGCTATAGGTCAGATATTAAGGTGAATTTTGATGCTATGGAAACTAGAAACATAGGGGAATACGATTTTAGAAGATCATTTTGACTAAAAAAGACATCTTCAATTTAAAATGTGGCTCACAAGTCGAATCCAGAATGCTGCCTTGTGCAGATTTTTGCTATACTTTATCTTATGATTTTTAATTAATTGAGATAAATAGGTGTTTATGTGATTGCAAAATAAAATTGGATAGAGCATGTAATATGACTATCAATGAAGAATCATATGTATACATATACATTCATATGTGTACATAGAAAAAGATTAGTGATAAAAAAAATCTAACCTATATATGAACATAGATTTGTACATGATTGTCATATGCAAAATTTATGTATACATATGTAATCCTATGATGAGAAAGTGCATATTTTGACATGTACCTATGCTATGAAATAAGGAATATAATAGTATGACCATTTCATATGTATATGCCCATATGGAAACACGTCGATATATGTATAGCACATGATTTGAATAATGATAAAGGTATACATATTGATAAACATGCTTATAAGAATTAGCCTACTATATGCGAATGTACCTATAGGTATGTACCTTTATGATTATGTATATGAGTGTATGAGCATGTAATTTCCCTATGAGATAGAAAATGTTTTAGCATGGCTATGAACATGCGAGATGCTTAATGAGAACATGTTCAAGTATATGATGTGATGATTACATGTCATGCCTATATGTCATGATGCAAATTTTATAGTCACATAGATTGGATGAGCTAGATATATAACTTGTTATATGAAATGTGCATATATCTTTCTATGCACCAGAGAACTTATAGTTTTATAAGACTTTGTATATGTGCAAATAGTATACTATGAATACAGTCTTGATATGTGAATTGAACATGAATATAGTTCTGCCTGCAATAGAGTTCATATGTTGATAGATAGGCACCTATAGGGAAAATTGCAGCTGCTATAGTTTGACTTAATTGGGTCTAAAGTATGTTTGATCCCGTTTGGATCATGAACAACTCCATTTGGGTTGTTCGGTGACCCCGTTTGGGTCTGCTTGACCGGTCTAAAATATAATTTGGCCCCGTTTGGGTCTATAGATCTGATATCTTTGGATACCCTCATTTTGATACCGAAGTGTATCGACAGTTCCCGTTATCCACTGATAAAACTAAGGCAGGCTAAACTTTATTTTTAGTAATGATCATAATTCATCAGTTAAAGTTTATCTTACTAAAGATCGTTATTGTGGATCATATTGTTTGTTTGTCCATAGAAATTTATGCTTCATTTGAATATGTTCACATGGGAAATTGTCATCTATATGAATTATGAAAATGGAAATATTTGATACTCTCTTAGGTATAATGTTTATGTAAATGAGGATATGCTTTAAGCTTTAAGGTATTTGTTATTATTGACATGTTATGTTGTACAATTTATATATATATATATATATATATATATACTGTATGTGTATTTTGATGACCGTTGTGAGTGGTCATCCATCTGTAGACATTCCCCACTAAGCTTTATAGCTTAACACGGGTTATTTATCCGTGTAGGTTCAGTTATCAAGACTTTTGCTCAGGGACGATCTCTGCATCAGGAAGGACCAACTACAGACTGTTAAATCTTGATATAGGACGTTGTAATACTATTATCATAAGTTTTGTATTATGGCAAGTTATCTTATAAATATGTATCTAACCTATGCGAAGTGTTGTAACTTACTAGTAGTAAAGCTAAGAAAGAGTATGTGTGCATGTGATATACATAAAGTAGTTTTCATATAGTACAATATGCATGATTCTAAGTATGAAATGCAAAACAAGAATAGACTTGTAGCACGTTCATAGGTATATGAAACAGTATCACATGATTAATGGCAATATGATTGTTAAGCAAATATTTAGTATAAGCATGATTAATAGTATTTAATTTATGAGTTAAATAGGGTATCTGTATAGGGGGTGCTACATATTGTCTATTACACATGCTTCAAAAGTTATTATGTCTTTATATATATATATATACACACACATCTATAAAAGTATATTCACACACATTCCAACATACAATTCCTCAATTATACTCTTATATCTTGATTCCATTGGTTACATGTATAAAATTGATGTGTGCACTAAGTGATGGCCAAAACAATTCATATACTTATGTTTTCTTATACTTTGGATCTATTTACAATTGTTTCTCAATCACTAAATCATATATTACATGTTTTTCATTACTTGGTATATTCCTTTTTGTGTGTTTAAGGTGTCCGAAAAGATTCGAGCAACTTTCGATGACTTTTTGGGCTTAAAAACCATGTATAACCTATAAATGGGGAAGTACTTAGCTGAGATAAAATAGCCTTGGCCATGTGGAATGCTCGAAATGGGTACATAGGGGTTCACTCGGATAAGATAAATTTGTCTCAGCTGAGTGCCCTAAACTGGCCTATGAATTCTATAGATAGTTTTATTATTTCTCTTTGTACCTTATATTTAGCTTAGAAAATGACATTTTCTGACCAAATGTTCTTCTAAAGAGTTGTTATAATACATTTCTAGTTTCTATAACATTAAAAATTACTTCATTTTGCCTTCTAAAACTCAAGATATTCACTTAATAAGATGGACTGCTCCCAATGATAGGGAAACAGATATGATCTATGTTCAAGCTAGTTTTTGACCATTATAGGGAATGAAACAAACATTTGTGTCTTCTTATAAAACTTATTTTTATGTGTCTAGTTTCTATTCCAACTAGAATTACTCAATTTATAGCTCTCAAACTCGAGATATAGGCTAAATAGTTTGGATAGGTCTAGTGAACCTAAGGACATATTTTACCTAAAAGAGGATCTATCACCTTTTTTTTTGTTCATATGCCAAATCCACCCTCCAATTCATATATTCATCCATTAAAACTCTTAATTTAACACTTATTAATACTAGAATGAAGCAAACATCCATAAAGAATGGTAAGAAATTCCTATACCTCTAAATAGCAATTTCTTCACATATTCCTCCTCTTGCTCCTTGCTTTTGCTTTGTAGATTATTATGTTTAAAGATTCATCTAATCTTTCAAATTAATATTTAATTATGAGAAACAATTTATAGAAGAGAAGAGATGTTCCTTTACCTTGAGGAAGCTAACCACTAAATTCTCTCTCCTTAATGGAAGTTATTGTTGGATCTTTTTAGGGGTTAGAGTAGATGATTATTGAGAGGAAATGGTGACCTTAATATCCCCTTAAAGTGGCTGGCCCTCACCCTTTAAATCCATGAGTTTCTCCTTTCTCAAGACATTTCTGGAAAGGCTAGGTGTCATGTTTTCCGTGGGCCATTTGTTGACTTTGTAAAAATCGCATTTAACTCCCTCATTTCCTTTAATTTCATGTTTCTTCCCCTAAACTCTCTCTTTCAATTTTCAATTGGGTCCCTTAACTGACATTTTCTCAAAATTAACCACACATAACTTAATTCAAAATGACCATTTTACCCGTCATCCTTTTAAACAATTACCTCTATGTCCTCAATTTATAATTCATTGACTAATCCAACATATATCAATAATATTATCTTTGAAATGTATATAAATTCTCTTAGGGCCTTAATAGGGGTGTCACATTTTTGCCCTTGGAATGGCCAAACCTCACAGTCTTTTATACCCAAATTTCTTCTCATTTTCTTTCCTTAAGTGAGAATTGAGTGGAAGATGATCTCACCTAATGGCCAATAAGACAAATCCCACTTAACTCCCTTATCTATTCTTATTTTATATTTCTAACCCAACTTTTTTTTAATTGACCACAAAATCATATTTTTGTTCCAATTATCCACATATATGTCTTGATATAAAATGACTATTTTACCCTTTTTCATTTAAAACAATTATCCTCTAAGTCTAAACTTATGATGCATCAATTAATCAAGTATAAATTAACTATAATACAATTATAATATACATGGATACTCCTAGGGTCTATGTTGGGGCCAATTTTCATGTTTTCAAAATGCTTTTTGAGCTTTTTTGTGGGTTTTAAATGTTTAAAAATCGTTTATGGGTGTTTTTCCTCTTTTCCCTCTATCAACAAGGTCAAAATGGATTCCAGGGGCTATAAGAAAAAAATTCAATGGTCAAGTTTAAAGTCAAAGGCCTCGAGTCACTCATTTGACTCACAAGTCAAGGCCACAAGTCACTCCCTTGACTCACGAATCAAGGCCGTGACACATTTGAGTCATGCCCTTGACTCACGAGTTAAGGTCATGACTCATTCGTGAGTCACTTCAGTGACTCGATTTGTAAAAGTCGTGACTCACTCCCTACGAACCATTTTAACGATTATAAGCTTCAAAACAGGGAAAAATATTGAAAAAATTATCTTTCATATTATTTCAAAATTATGTTGGGAATTATCGGTTATATGTATCTCATATATAAGTGAAATTTAAAATTTTTAACCAATAGATCTGATCTTTTCATGAATTTACCATATACATATTAATGAGAATAAGAAAAATCACCTTTGATATTTGTTGAATAGTTGATTTTCCTTCTCACCGGGTTGTCGCAAACCACAGTGTCCAAAATTGAACACCTCCAATTAGTAATCCACACTAGAGAAGAATTGAATGAACCAACAATAGAGGAACACAAGGGCTGGCCGAAATCCCTTGATGCTAGAAAGGGGGGTGATGGCTAGGGTTGAGAGAGTGAGAGAATTTATTTTTTATTAATTGTTCACTTAACCCTAAAATCCCTATCACTTGGATTTTTATAGTTAGGTTAAATATCCAACTTCATAATGGTATTGGGCTCTTTAAAATTGCTGGAGAAATATAAAATGGGCTTCTGGAATTATTAATAATTTATTTGGGCTCAATTAAATCCAATTTAAATCCTTTCATAAAAGGTTATGCACAAAACCCACAAACTAGGCCCTTCATGCATACACTGAGATTTAATAATGCAAATGAATTCCAAATCCATCGAAATTAAATATGTAGACTCCATAACACTTATGAAATATATTTAATTTATTTTTGTCCAATAATTAGGCCTCCAAGGCCTTCTACCAGAAGGTGGCATGAAACCCTTCCTCTAGAGGGTTTCTTCACCATAATCATTTCTTTGGGCCTCTTTTAATTTCTCCAACGAATCTATTAATTATTATATCAGGCTTATAACACTTATAGTCCAATAATAATTAATTATGAAATACAATATTTCAATTAGGTCCATTTTACAAAATATTTCTAAGAAGTTCTGCGAACAATTTTACTTGATCATAATTAATTAAACTCTTTAATAAATTATTTTCTTATTCACTTCTCTATTCCCATAATAATATCAAATGTTATTATCCTTGTCATTTTACCATTTTATTCTTTTCTCTATATGTGTGTGACCTATTGGGTTCCTGTCCATATTGGCAGTATAATTTGTAATTACGAATTTTATTCAAAACTCACATAATTTAAAATTTTTTAAATCATTTTATCAATCCCTATTGATATTTATGATACACTATTATACAAATCATTAGCAGCCTCTAGCTAGGCATCATGACTACCCAAATGTTAGGAAAGTCAAGTAGTTTTACTATACCCTTCCATAGAAATAGTTACCGTGCAATTCCTCCTTTCACCACTCTTCTCTCATTTAGATTATGAGTATGGATTTCTGTTAACTCATATAAATCTAATTATTTATGTTCTATTAATTTAACCATTGTTCCAAAAATGCCCCTCATGGATCCCTATCCATCTTGGCATATTACTCTGGCCAAAGATTCTCTGAACAAGGCATTATAGAATCATGCGAGATAACTTCCCTTAATAAATATGGGATTGTGAATCCTTTATTGATCACTCAACTAACTTTAAGTAGGTCATGATATACCCAACCTCCTAACTATGTTCACCCCCAGTTGGAAGTAATCAGTTATGGAGTCAAAGTATACCACTTGCTACTTAAGATAACTTTGGTGATCTCAATTCTAAGGATACTTGCAAAATCGCTATGAAGGGATTCCTCACTAACATAGATTTAATATCCATATGAGGATTCTCTTTGTAAGTCTCCAATGAACTTGTTCTTCTAACAAGCATTTGCATGTTAGCTTTGATTATCTTCCATAATCATAGTTATAAGAACCATTGCTTGAACCATTCAAGAAGCATAACATGTGCCAGTCTGTCCGAATTAACAATGTCCTATCTTGTTAATTTTATGACTATTGATATTTAGATATTAACACATTTGTATGCAATAGACATCTCGTATCATGAACACTTTCATGATTGCCTTTACACTATGTTTATAATATCAAGGACTTCATTTATTAATTTAAGATTTACAAACTCATGTATTTAAACATAGCATTAATAAATGAATGATGCCTTTTATTAAGAATATAAATTTATACATATGAAATACATCCCTTTTACATGGGCTCTAAGGCATACTCTCTAACAATCTCCCACTTGCATTAGAGCCAATCACTCATATGTCTTAGACCCATGCTATTTATATAGTGATCGTGCTTTATCTGGGAAAATGCTTTAGTGAGTGAATCCTCCATATTATCATCTATGGGGACCCTTTCTATTTTCACATAATTTCTAGCTACTATTTTCCTTATGAGATGGTAGTGTCTAAGAACATCCTTGGATCAGTGATGAGAATGTGGTTCCTTTACTTGCGTAATGGCTCAATTGTTGTCACAATATAAAGGAATCGATCAACAAAGCTAGGCACCACTCCTAGTTTAGATATGAACATTTTGATCCAAACTGCTTCTTTGGCTGCTTCTAAAGCAGCAATATACTCAGCTTCTGTCGTGGAATCAACAGTTGTTTCTTGTTTGGAACTCTTCCAACTAATTGCCTCTCATCTCATTATGAAGACAAAACCAGACTATGATTTAAAATCATCTTTGTCAAATTTGAAGCTGGCATCTGTATACCCATTTACTTCCAAACTACCCTCCCCATATACCAAGAATATATCCTTAGTGCTTCTCAAGTACTTAAGGATATTCTTGACAGCTGCCCAGTGTTCCTCTCCAAAGTTGGATTGGAATCTGCTTGTGACACTCAAAGCAAATGCTACATCTGGACGTGTACATAACATAGCATACATGATAGAACCAATTGTAAATGCATATGGTATTCAGTTTATGCTCTCTCTATCCTCTAGTGTCTGCGAACACATAGACTTAGAAAGGTGTTTCCCATGCACCATGGGTATAAACCCTTTCTTAGAGAGATCCATATTGAACCACTTCAATACCTTATCTATATATGTACTTTGAGAAAAACCTAGCAACCTATTGGATCTATCTCTATAGATCCTTATTCCCAAATATATGATGCTTCTCCAAGGTCTTTCATGGAGAATTGCTTGTATAACCATATTTTAACATATTGGAGAAGAGAAGCATCATTTTCTATGATTAATATGTTATCCACATATAGAACTAGGAAGAAAATTGCACTCCCACTGACCCTTTTATACACACAAGGTTCATCTTCATTCTGTGAGAAACCAAACTCTTTGATTATTTCATTGAATTGTATGTTCAAGCTCCTAGAGGCTTGCTTTAATCTATAAATGGATCTTTGAAGCTTGCATACCTTTTTGCCATCTCCTGATGTGAACCCCTCTCATTATGTCATATACACATCCTCAGTCAGATTTCCATTTAGGAAAGCTATCTTTACATCCATTTGCCAAATTTCATAATCATAATGAGCTGTAATGGCTAAAAGTATTCTTATAAACTTAAGCATCACTACAGGAGAAAAGGTTTCATCATAGTAAATGCCTTCTTTTTGACCATAGCCTTTTGTTACTAAGCGAGCTTTATAGGTAACTATATTACCGTCCATGTTGGTCTTTTTTTGAAGACCCATTTGCACCCTATGGGTTTTATCCCTTCAGGTGGTTAAGTTAAAGTCCATACTTTATTCTCATATATGGAGTCCATTTCAGATTCTATAGCCTTAAGCGGTAAATCACGTTTTGAACTGTTCAAAACTTCTTGGTAGCTTATAGGCTTATTGTTCTCTACTACAGTTATGCCTCTATTTGAATCAATGTGAAATCCATATCTCATAGGGATAGAATGCATTCTAGTAGATCTTTTAGGATTTTTTTGTATAATTAGGTTCAACTATAATCTCATCATTATGAAATTTAGTCTCGGGTTCAATCGGTCGTTCTACTTCTATTTGTGGGTCTTAAACTTCACCAAGTTAAATTTTAGTCCCACTGTCCTGTCATAGGAGAAATTATCTTTCCAAGAAGATAGTATGCCTTGAAACAGACACCTTTTGTTTTAAGGGATAGTAGAAATAATATCCAAACATTTATTTTTGATATCCTACAAATAAACATTTGTCAGAATTGACATCTAGTTTGTCTGACATTGTCCTCCTCACATAAGCAGGACAACCCCATACCTTCATATGAGAAAGTGTGGGTTTCTTGTTATTCCACATCTCATATAGAGTAACATTAACCGATTTACTAGGAGCTCTATTTAACACATAAACAAAAGTTTCTAGTGCATATCCTCAAAAAGTTTTAGGCAAGTCTGCTCGGCTAATCATAGATCGAACCATATCTAATAGTGTTCGATTTCTCCTCTCAGATACACCATTGTGTTGTGCTGTATATGGTGGAGTCCATTGAGATAAAATCCCATTATCTCTAAGATAATCTTGAAATTCATGGCTTAAGTATTCTCCACCTCGATATGATCTAAGTGTTTTAATACTCTTGCCAAGTTGCTTCTCTACTTCATTTTTGAATTCTTTTAACTTTTCAAATGCTTCTGATTTATGTTTCATTAGATAGATATGTCCAAATCTGGAGTAATCATCTATGAAAGTAATGAAGTAGGAGTAACCTCCTTTGGCTTGTGTAGTCATTGGACCACATACATCTGAATGTATTAAGTCCAAAACCATTTTAGCTATTCTCCTTTACCAATAAAGGGAGCTTTTGTCATTTTACCCAATAAACAAGACTCACATGTATCAAAAGATTCATAATCAAATGATACCAAATCACCTGACTTGTGTAATTTGATCATGCGTTTCTCATTTATATGGCCTAAACGACAATGCCATAAATATTAGGTATTTAGATTATCTCATTTCATTCTCTTGGTATCCGCATTATGCACTTCTTTAATTAAATTAAGAACAAATATACCATTCTCAATGATAGCTTTAGCATAAAACATATTGTTCTTAAAAATATAACAACATTTGTCTTTTAAAGAAATGTCATAATCGTTTAATAACTAACTAAAAGAAATAATACTTTTGGATAATGCTGGAACATAATAACATTTATTTAACTCCAGTATTAATTCACTTGGAAGAGGTAAATGGTAAGTCCCCACAACTGTTGTAGAGATGTTTTGTCTAGTAGCTGACTGTAGACATATTTCTTCCTTTCTAACTTTTCTACTGCTTTTAAGCCCTTATAGATCATTAGACAAATGAGATCCACATCCAGTATCTAATACCCAAGATTGTTTTGAAGCAATAGAATAAGTATTTATTTCAATCATATCAATACTTGAAGTAGAAGCATGTGCTTGCTTCTTTTCCTTGAGAGAATCTAGATAGGCCTTGTAGTTATGCTTCCAATGACCATATTTTTCACAATGGAAGCAAGATCCTTTGGGATTCTCTTTCTTGGTGACCTTCTTCTTGGAAATCCCACCATGCTTTGGCTGCATCTTGGTCATCTTATTCTTCTTCTCCTTCTTGCCTTTAGTAGAAGTGACAACCATGACACTTTTTGAATCCTTCTTGAAGGATCCATCAGCTATTTTTAGCATGTTGATTAACTCAAGAATGATTACTTGGATCTTGTTCATGTTGAAGTTAAGCACAAAAGGTGCTCGTACTTAAATTAGAGCCAATGAGTACAAGATTAAATCTATGTATAGATCATTATCCATTACATAGCCAAGTCTACTCAAATGCTCAATATACCCATACATCTTCAATACATGAGTAGCAGCCGAAGTGCCTTCAACCATTTTATAGTTAAATAGAGCTCGAGCAATCTCATATTGCTCAGTTCTAGCCTTAGAAGAATAAAGCTCCTCTAAATACAAAAATATGGTTCTAGCATCCATCATCTCATGTTGCTTCTGAAGCTCTGAGGATATAGCACCCAGCATCAGACATGTTGCTGCTTTACTATCCTCCATGTATTTTCAATAAGTGCCCTTGATCTCATCAATGGCATCATCTGATGAAAGTGGTGGTGGATTTTTATCCAAGACATAATGGATCTTTTCAGCTCTAAGAATAATTCTCATTTGCCTGATCCAGTCAGAATAGTTGTTGTCAACTAGCTTGTTATCCAAGATTGATCATATATTAATGTTTGATATGCTCATGATGATGACCTAGATGTAAAAAAGAAAACATATGAGAGTATGTTCATATATATGTATGCATTAATTAGGTCTTTAATTAATCCATTTACTCCCATTATTTTATTCTGAATCAATAGCCCTCACTATTTAATCCATGAAAACCCGATTGTTTTCTTAGTGGGCCAATTTCCAATCCTTGATATGTAATTTGACCTTGATTGTGGTCAACAAGCCAAACTCCATACCCTTGAAAGGTAGGTATCTCTATACCAATTTTGTCTCTACACATCTATTAGATAATTAGGTTATCAACTCTTGATACATGCATATCATATATGCATTCCCTAATCTTGCCTCTAGAACCATTAGCCTTGAATGTGGTCAACAAGCTAATGGGCTAGCTAAGATGACCCATTTAATTGGATTCGAACATATTCGATATAATGTGAGCTTGACTGTGGTTAACAACCCACACTATAAAGAACTCCGATTTTCCTCAAATTAATGGAAGGCTTATATACCTTAGTATTAGTTTGAGGGATTTTAGTTAATTAAGTCTCATCAAACATGGTTGGCATACATTGGTATGCATCCTATATCTATCACATAAATATAAGCATACAAATATGGTATATTTATGGACTTTACTATATTGATCTCCCCGAGCCAAAAGGGAAATAAATAAGATCATACCTAGGTTATATGCATGATTCAAACAAGTAAAAATAATTACATTATCTTCAAACTTGTTGGATCTCCATCCAGCCCATCTTGCTCATTGATAGTGGTCTCCATTTCTCTCTCTAATTCTAATATAAGTAATCTAATTACATATTACAATTTGATAAAGAAATAAAACCAAAAATCAGTGGCCGAGACATGAAAGTCATCATTGGGCTAAAACATGCATTATGCTCAACCACATTGGGCCTTTATCTATAACTATCCATCATGCTAATCATACACCATTATATGCATTTCAAATGCATAAAGTAAAAACATATAATGGAATACTAACTTTGTTTCAACTCTTGAAACTTACTTTTGAGTTATTTTAATAATGTGATCAATTTAGAAAACTTTTTTCATTTTGAAAAATTTCATTTTAGGAAACCTTTTTGCATGCATGTGTTCTTTCCTTAATTATCAATCCAATTGATTATTAATTAATTATCGATTTATTATTTAATTAATTAATCATATTAAATAATTAAAAAATTAATTTTGGGCTTAAAACAAAGGATAGGCCGAAACCCACACAATAAATCCTAAAGTGTGTTCACACACAAACTAGTTTTGTGTCTATTAAATCATTTGGACCTTTTGGAATGAGCCAAGCCCACTCTAGCCCTTAAAAACCATTAATAAACTTAATTTTAGTTTATAATATTTTAATTTAAATCAGCTCCTTGGACATACAAGTCATTCACTAATTTAAATCAAGTCCATAAACAAAATTAAGCCTATTAAGTGGTTTTAATGAATTAAAATTAATCCAATTAATTCAATGCCCATTTTAATTGGTCCAATTAATTAAAAAGACATTAATATATCAGATATATCATATTTATAAGATTAAAAAATTTTTCTAAACAAGAACACATCAAGAACACCAATTTATCGAACTTTTCGATTAAACTAGTTTTCATGCAAAACTTGTTCGATTTTAATTTTGTTTGATCCTATGGCTTAATATCACATTTTAAACACATAAATTATCATCAAAATAATTTTAGAGTGGATCAATAAAATTTTGATTTAGAACAGCTCCAAAAATTTATTGAAAAATCAAAACCATTCACGCCAAAGCCATGATTCTTTTCTCAAAAGAATCGTTTTTATTTTTCGTTTTATATATTTGATCATATACATCTATAAATCAATATTTCTCATTCATGAATAATCAAATATAATATTTTAAAGTTTATGAAATAAATAACTCAAAAATAACAACTATTCCGCAAAATATAGAATTGTAGATTCATGGCGAAACCGAGGCTTAGATACCATGTTGGGAATTATCGGTTACATGCATCTCATACATAAATGAAATTTAAAATTTTTAGCCAATAGATCTGATCTTGCCATATAAAATATACATATTAATGAGAATAAGAAAAATAACCTTTGATTTTTGTTGGACAGTTGAGTTTCCTTCTCACCAGGTTATTGCAAACTATAGTGTCCAAAATTGAATACCTCCAATTAGTAATCCACATTAGAGAAGGATTGAATGAAACAATAATGGAGGAACACAAGGGCTGGCCGAAATCCCTTGATGCTAGCAAGGGGGCTGACGGCTAGGGTTGAGAGAGTGAGAGAATTTCTTTTCTCTTAATTGTTCACTTAACCCTAAAATCCCTATCACTTGGATTTTTATAGTTAGGTTAAAAATCCAACTTTAAAATGGGATTAGACGCTTCAAAATTTTTGGAGAAATATTAAATGGGTTTATGAAATTATTAATAATTTATTTGGGCTCAATTAAATCCAATTTAAATCCTTTCATAAAATACTATGCACAAAATCCACAAACTAAGCCCTTCATGCATACACTTGGATTTAATCATCCAAATGAATTCCAAATCCATCCAAATTAAATATGTAGGCCCCATAACACTTAAAAATTATATTTAATTTATTTTAGTTGAAGAATGAGGCCTCCAAGGCCTTCTACCAGAAGGTGGCGTGAAACCCTTCCTCTAGAGGGTTTTTGCACATGAATCATTTCTTTGGGCCGCTTTTAATTTTTCTAATGGATCTATTAATTATTATATCAGCCCAATAACACTTATAGTCCAATAATAATTAATTATGAAATATAATATTTCAATTAGGTCCATTTTACAGAACATTTCTAAAAAGTTCTGCGAAAAATTTTACTTGATCATAATTAATTAAACTCTTTAACTAATTATTCTCTTATTCACTTCTCTATTACCATACTAATATCAAATATTATCATCCTTGTCATTTTACCATTTTATCCTTTTCTTTATATGTGTGTGACCTATTGGGTTCCTGTCCATATTGGCAGTATAATATGTAATTATGAGTTCTATTCAAAATTCACATGATTTAAACTTCTTTATATCATTTTATCAATCCCTATTGATATTTATGATACACTATTATATAAATCATAAGCGGCCTCTACCTAGGCATCATGATTACCCAAATGTCAGGAAAGTCAAGTGGTTTTACTATACCCTTCAATAGAAAGAATTATCGTGCAATTACTCCTTTCACCACTCTTATCTCAGTTAGATTCTGAGTATGGATTTTTTTCAACTCATACAAATCTAATTATGTATGTTATATTAATTTAACCATTGTTCCCAAAATTTCCTTCATAGATCCCTATCCATCTTGGCAAATTACTCTGGCTAGAGATTCTCTAAACAAGGCAATTATAGAATCATGCGAGATAACTTTTCTTAATAAATATGGGATGGTGAATCCTTTATCGATCACTCAACTAACTTCAAGTAGGTCATGATATATAGAACCTCCTAACTATGTTCACCCCCAGTTGGAAGTAATCAGTTATGGAGTCAAAGTATGCCACTTGCTACTTAAGATAACTTTGGTGATCTCAAGTCTAAGGATACTTGCACAACCGCTATGAAAAGATTCCTCACTGACATAGATTTAATATCCATATGAGGATTCTTTTTACAGGTCTCCAATGAACTTATTCTTCTAACAAGCATCCACATGTTAGCTTTGATTATCTTTCATAATCACAGTTATGCGAACCACTGCTTGAACCATTCAAGCTGCACAACATGTGCTAGTCTATCGAAATTAACAATGTCCTATCTTGTTAATTCTATGACTAGGGATATTTAGATATTAACACATTTGCATGCAATAGACATCTCATATCATGAACACTTTTCTGATTGCCTTTGCAATGTGTTTATAATATTAAGGACTTAATTTATTAATTTTAGATTTACAAACTCATGTATTTAAACATAGCATTAATAAATGAATGATGCCTTTTATTAAGAATATAAATTCATACATATGAAATACATCCCTTTGACATTAGCTCTAGGGCATACTCTCTAAGAAATTAGTCACTCAAAGGATATTTTGTGTATGGACCCAATCATGGCCCTAACAGGATTATAGTTAATTAATCAGGATTAAGGTTTAATAAGGCAAAATTTGATTATTTGGTATTATTGAAGTTAAGTCACATTAAGAGTATATTAGTAATTATGCACATGTGTATTGGAGTGTAGTTAAAATAGTAAGGAAGGATGTGATTGAATTAAATAAGAAGTTTAGGGTTAAATGTTAAGGAAATGAGTTTTTAGGGGTTAAAATGGTATAAGGACATTTTGGGAATTTCTCCTTGTGAGATATTTATCCAACTCAAGCATTTGGGGATTGGAGGATCGGCATTTGGGAGAGTTTTCTCTCTCTCTCTCTCTCTTTCTATGGTCACTGTTTGAAGAAGAAGCTCTAGGGTTTTGGTGCTTTGGCATGAAGGTAATGTCTTCCTTCCTTAGATCTCTTCTTGCATGCTTGATTAATGATCTTAGGGTTGTAGGAAGAAATGGTAAGTCATGTTTGTTGTCTTTGTGTATAAGGAAGTGAAGGAGAAAGAGAGCTAGATCAATAAATGTTGAAGGAGATGAAGCTTGATTTTGAGGTACGGGATTCATTTTTGATTGTTACTATATATGTTTTCCCTATCCTATTCTATGTGCTTTGATAATGAGATTAAGGGTTTAAAACTAATAGGTTTGATGATTATAACATGATTAGTAACCTAAATGATCATGTAAGCAAGAGGAGAAGTGAGGTTTAAGGTTTAAATCCATGTTATGCATGATCGAGATTTAGGTTTTCTCTTTTTTTCTTTCCCACACACGACCACGTGTGAGATTTTTCTTTCTAACCCATGGCCACGTGTGTTTGTTCTTCATGACAAACGACCACGTGATGATTTCTTCCTTCCCACCCGCGGCCATATACCTTGCTTTCTTTCCCACCCACGGCCATGCGATGCTTTCCTTCTTCACACCCGTGGCAATACACGTTGCTTCCTTTCTTGGACACGGCCACACAAGCTTGTCTCCTTTCTTATACATAGCCACGTGATGTTTCTTTCTTCCCTATACACGGCTACATGTGGGTTTTTCTTGGAAACTGATGGCCACTTATTGATTTCCTCTTGGAAGTACACTACCAAGCATAACCTATTGTTTTCTTATTGCATGGCCACATGTGCTTCTTGTACACATACTCCTAAACAATAATCACCCATAATCATAAGTTTGGGCGATATACTAAAGTTAATAAAAGAGTTACATAAGTAGGATGAATAAAGTTTGTCGTGAATGTGAGGATGATGATTGCTCACTACGTAATGGTTAATATGTAAGTTAAATGTTGATGGATTAATAGGTTATAAATGTCGATATTCCATGTTAAAGTCTATAGAGGTGTAATTTAGAAAAGCAGGACCATAAGATGAAGCATTATCAAAAATTAGATGACATGAAGGGCATGGTAAGAGAAAGTAAACAAAACTAGGTTGTAAGAAATCTAAGCCACCAATATGCTATTATAATAGGATGAAGATTGAATTAAGCTATAAGTTAACCAAAGGTGCATAAGGCATGATCATTTAATTGAGGAAGCTCCACACACATATAGAGAGTGTGAAACTTAAAGTAATCAAACACATTGAGTTAAGTAATGATGGTTCATTTAAACTCTAAATTAAAGGGGTTTGCGCATGGCAATGTTAATAGGAATTATGTTACAAAAAGACATGTTAAAGCTTAATGAGCATCGAATTGAGAATAACATGAGGCCATATATTAACCTAAATGATATGTTATACAATGTGTCTTATAAAATCAAAATAAGGTATGCACTAGGTCAAGGAATGGTTCAGTCCAAAATACTATGATTTAACCTAGCGGTAATAAAAGAATAGTCGTAAGGTTGCATGTCCGGGTCAAAAGAAGTGGGTCATCGCATTTTATGTTAAATTATTAAATCATAGAAGCTTGGTTATACTCCAAGTCACACGACGAGTTAAGGATTAGTTGTAAGGTGTAATAGCCTGCTCACCTGTTTTCTCATGCCTATAATACAGTATGATTAGCACAAGAGCATCCATAGTGTATTAACGACTAAGATGACATGATCACACATACCTAAAATAAGCATAAAATGTCACAAGATGAAAATGCAAGTAAGACAATTGAAGTATGTATGTGTATATATATATATATATATATCTTAAAATATTGAGGTGTATAACCTATTGTCTATAATCTGATAGACCCTAAAAGAGAATCAAGTGATTGAATATGAACATGTATTGACCTTAAGCTATAAGGGAACTTATTTATTTTAGTATATGGGCCATAAATGCTTGAGTGTTGCTATATATATTTATGTCACAATGTGAATAATTATGAAAATAGAGAGTTATTCATGGCAAGCAGTAACAAGGTACATCATCGAAAACTATCCCTGTGGTATGTAAGTACTATATGTTGTATAGTTGATATAAGTAATGAAAGCATGTATTTTCATGATCTAAGCTGCATATATATATGTATACGTACATGAGGGCACGGGCAATGCTAGTTATGAAAGATTTCATATTATTATTTATCTAAACTTGAAACCATCACGGTATGAATGAAAGAAAGTGATGTTATTAATGATCATATGATAGCCTACATGTGTATTGAAGCCTAGAGCTCAATGTTTGATGCATGATGAGAATAATGTGCACTCTTATATGAATGATGGCATTAAGCAAATATGTTGTATTTGTTGGAATTTAACGGTTACATGCATCACATACATGAGCGAAATTTTAAAATTTTTTAACCATTAGATCTGATCTTGCCATGAATACACAATATAACTATATGAGAATAAGAAAAAACACCTTTGATTTTTGTTGAACAGTTGATTTTACTTCGCACCGGGTTGTCGCAAACCACAGTGTCCAAAATCGAACACCTCCAATGAGTAATCCACACTAGAGAGGGGTAAATTGAACCAACAAATTGGTGTTCAACTAGGGCTGGCCAAAATTCCCAAGAGCTAGCTTGGGAAGTGGCGCAAAAGTGGAGAGAGAATGAGAGAAAGGACTTTCCTTTTGTTTTAATCACTTAACCCTAATTCTCATTAGTTGGCCTTTTATAGTTAGGTTAAAACTTCCAACTCCTTAATGAGATTGGGCTCTTTAAAATTGTTGGAGAATTATTAATTGGGCTTCTGGAATTAATTATAATCATTTGGGCTTAATTAAATCCAAATTAAATCTTTTCATAAAAGACCATGCACAAAATCCACAAACTAGGCCCTTTGTGCATCTAATTGGATTTAAATACCCAAATGGATTCCAAATCCAACCAAATTAAATATGTGAGTTCCATAACACTTATGTAACATATATAAATTAATTTGGTCCAAGAAAAAGCCCTCCAAGCCCTTCTGTTTGGAGTTGGCGTGTAGCCCTCTTCTGGAGGGCTTCCTCCAGCTTCTTCATTCTTTTGGCCCTTTATAATTTCTCCAATGGTCCTATTAATTATTATATCAGTCCTATAACACTTATAGTAGTCTTATAACACTTATAAGACAATAATAATTAATCATGAAATACATTATTTCATTTAGGTCCAATTTACAGAACATTTCTCAAAAGTTCCGCGGACAATTTTATTTGATCATAATTAATTAAACTCTTTAATTAATTATTATCATATTCTCCTCTCTACCTTTATAATAATATCAAATATTATTATCCTTGTCATTTTACCATTTTACCCTTTTCTCTATATGTGTGTGACCTATTGGGTTCCTGTCCATATTGGCAGTATAATATGTAATCGTGAGTTCTATTCAAAACTCACATGATTTAAACTCCTTTAAATCAATTTATCAATCTCTATTGATATTTTGATACATCATTATACAAGTCATGATTGGCCTCTAGCTAGGCATCATGACTACCCAAATATCAGGAAAGTCATGTGGTTTGACTGTACCCTTCCATAGAAACAGTTACCGTGCAATTACTCCTTTCACCACTCTTATCTCAATTAGATTCTGAGTATGGATTTCTGTCAACTCATATAAATCTAATTATGTATGTTATATTAATTTAACCATTGTTCCTAAAATGCCCTTCATGGATCTCCATCCATCTCGGCATATTACTCTGGCCAGAGATTCACTGAACAAGGTAATTATAGAATCATGTGAGATAACTTCCCTTGTTAAATCTGGGATGGTGAATCCTTTATCAATCACTCAACTATCTTCAAGTAGGTCATGATATACCCAATCTCCTAACTATGTTCACTCCCAGTTGGAAGTAATCAGTTATGGAGTCAAAGTATACCACTTGCTACTTAAGATAACTTTGGTGATCTCAAGTCTAAGGATACTTGCACAACCGCTATGAAGAGATTCCTCACTGACATAGATTTAATATCCATATGAGGATTCTCTTTGCAGGTCTCCAATGAACTTGTTCCTCTAACAAGCATCCACATGTTAGCATTGATTATCATCCATAGTCACAATTATGAGAACCATTGCTTGAACCATTCAAGAAGCATAACATGTGCTAGTCTGTCCGAATTAACAATGTCCTATCTTGTTAATTCTATGACTAGGGATATTTAGATATTAACACATTTGCATGCGATAGACATCTCACATCATGAACACCTTCATGATTGCCTTTGCACTGTGTTTATAATATCTAGGACTTCATTTATTAATTTAAGATTTACAAACTCATGTATTCAAACACAGCATTAATAAATGAATGATGCCTTTTATTAAGAATATAAATTTCATACATATGAAAAACATCCCTATTACATGGGCTCTAGGGCATACTCTCTAACAATCTCCCTCTTGCACTAGAGCCAATCACTCATATGTCTCAGACCCATGCTATTTATATGGTGATCATGCTTTATCTGGGAAAGTGCTTTAGTGAGGGGATCCGCCACATTGTCATCTGTGGGAACCCTTTCTATTTTCACATAATTTCTAGCTACTATTTCCCTTATGAGATGGTAGCGTCTGAGAACATGCTTGGATCGCTGATGAGACCGTGGTTCCTTTGCTTGCGCAATGGCTCCATTGTTGTCACAATATAAAGGAATCGGATCAACAATGCTAGGCACCACTCCTAGTTCGGTTATGAACTTTTTGATCCAGACTGCTTCTTTGGCTGCTTCTGAAGCAGCAATGTACTCAGCTTCTGTCGTGGAATCAGCAGTTGTTTCTTGTTTGGAACTTTTCCAACTAACTGCTCCTCCTCCCATTATGAACACATAACCAGATTGTGATTTACAATCATCTTTGTCAGATTGGAAGCTGGCATCCGTATACCCATTTACTTCCAAAATGCCTCTCCAAATACCAAGAACATATCCTTAGTCCTTCTCAAGTACTTAAGGATATTCTTGACAGCTGCCCAGTGTTCCTCTCCAAAATTGGATTGGAATCTGCTTGTGACACTCAAAGCAAATGCTACATCTGGACGTGTACATAACATAGCATACATGATAGAACCAATTGCAGATGCATATGGTATTCTATTCATGCTCTCTCTATCCTCCATGTCTGTGGACACATAGACTTAGAAAGGTGTTCCCATGCACCATGGGTATAAACCCTTTCTTAGAGATCCATATTGAACCTCTTCAATACTTTATCTATATATGTACTTTGAGAAAGACCTAGCAACCTATTGGATCTATCTCTATAGATCCTTATTCCAGAATATAGGATGCTTCTCCAAGGTCTTTCATGGAGAATTGCTTGGATAACCATATTTTAACAGATTGGAGAAGAGAAATGTCATTTCCCATGATCAATATGTCATCTACATATAGAACTAGGAAGACAATTGCACTCCCACTGACCCTTTTATACACACAAGGTTCATCTTCATTCTGTGAGAAACCAAAACTCTTTGATTGTCTCATTGAATCGTATGTTCCAACTCCTAGAGGCTTGCTTCAATCCATAAATGGATCTTTGAAGCTTGCATACCTTTTCGCCATTTCCTGATGTGAATCCTTCTGGTTGTGTCATATACACAACCTCGGTAAGATTTCCATTAAGGAAGCTGTCTTCACATCCATCTGCCAAATCTCATAATCATAATGAGCTGCAATGGCTAAAAGTATTCTTATAGACTTAAGCATCGCTACAGGAGAAAAAGTTTCGTCATAGTCAATACCTTCTTTTTGACGATAACCTTTTGCTACTAAGCGAGCTTTATAGGTAAATATATTACCTTCCATGTCAGTCTTCTTTTTGAAGACCCATTTGCACCCTATGGGTTTTATCCCTTCAGGTGGTTGAGTTAAAGTCCATACTTTATTCTCATACATGGAGTCCATTTCGGACTGCATAGCCTTAAGCCATAAATCACGTTCTGAACTGTTCAAAACTTCTTGATAGCTTGTAGGCTCATTGTCCTCTACTACAGTTATGCCTCTATCCGAATCAATGTGAAATCCATATCTCACAGGGATAGAATGCATCCTAGTAGATCTTCTAGGATTTTGTGTATAATCAGGTTCAACTGTGATTTCATCATTATGAAATTCAGTTTCAGGTTCAATCGATTGATCATCTTCTATTTGTGGGTCTTGAACTTCACCAAGCTCAATTTTACTCCCACTGTCCTCTCGTAGGAGAAATTCTCTTTCTAAGAAGACAGCATCCCTTGTTAAATCTGGGATGGTGAATCCTTTATCAATCACTCAACTATCTTCAAGTAGGTCATGATATACCCAATCTCCTAACTATGTTCACTCCCAGTTGGAAGTAATCAGTTATGGAGTCAAAGTATACCACTTGCTACTTAAGATAACTTTGGTGATCTCAAGTCTAAGGATACTTGCACAACCGCTATGAAGAGATTCCTCACTGACATAGATTTAATATCCATATGAGGATTCTCTTTGCAGGTCTCCAATGAACTTGTTCCTCTAACAAGCATCCACATGTTAGCATTGATTATCATCCATAGTCATAATTATGAGAACCATTGCTTGAACCATTCAAGAAGCATAACATGTGCTAGTCTGTCCGAATTAACAATGTCCTATCTTGTTAATTCTATGACTAGGGATATTTAGATATTAACACATTTGCATGCGATAGACATCTCACATCATGAACACCTTCATGATTGCCTTTGCACTGTGTTTATAATATCTAGGACTTCATTTATTAATTTAAGATTTACAAACTCATGTATTCAAACACAGCATTAATAAATGAATGATGCCTTTTATTAAGAATATAAATTTCATACATATGAAAAACATCCCTATTACATGGGCTCTAGGGCATACTCTCTAACAGTATTGAGTAAAGAAAACTATGTTGAACCAAAATTGATGTATTCTTTGATGAAAAGTGGCTTTAAGCCAAATGATGTGCTAAGTAAAGAAGAATATTTTAATCAAAGATGTCTTAAAAAAGTTAAGCCTGCGGGTTTTAGTTCAGCTGTGGATTAGATAGGCATGCCTAGAGGGATATAGTCGTAGCTGCCATAGTTGACCCCGTTTGGGTCTTGTTCTTTAATGGAACCATCGTTTGACCCCGTTTGGTTCTATAGTTTGTTCCTTGCTGGAACCATTGCTCGACCCCCGTTTGAATCTATTGTTTGTTTCTTGTTGGAACCATTGCTTGACCCCGTTTGGGTCCATATTTTGATATCTTCAGATATCCATAGTTTGATATCTTCGGGTATCCATTGCTTCCGTTATCAACCTTTTGAACTAGTACTTAGGCAGGCTATTAAAGATGATAAATTATACACAAGATAAAGTAGAACATGCATGGATTGCTTTATTTTATGTGATGTAAGCATGAGGAATGACCTATTGAATGATTGTCTTAAATTCTTTTGACTATAAACTCTCTTATGAAATGAAATGTTATGATTTGTAATACATGGTTGAAATGTCACACTTTAATTAAAGAAGATTCTTGTATGAGTATCGGTATGAGATGGTTCCACCGATGGGATTCCATAGAGATGATATGAACCCTAAAGCATACACTATTGTACTAGAAGTTATATGAACTATAACATGTGCATTAAGTTTCATATACTCTGTTTATAAAAGGCATACATGTGACATTGAGACTTTGTCTTATAACCTTGATATGTAATGCTTGTTCTTTATGATCACCTATTACCCTGTCAATCTGTTTATTTATATACAAATGTTTACACATAGGTAGACTTAATGATAACCTTCATTTAACCAAGTGCAATGTATGATAGCGAATGATACTTGTAAGAGAATCAGGTTACCATGCTAAGGTAACATGAAGGATGTAAAGTTTTTGAATCTCATATGAGAATTGTATGATATATGTGAAGTAATTATGCCTACCAGGACTGCTTGTAGATGTTATATGACTTAAGCACACCCTTATATTATGAATTAACGTCGAATGCCTATTTTAGGTGAACAAGGTGATTCAATGCAATAAGTGGAAATATTATACCATTAATAATTATGATGTTTAACCTATTGATTAAAAGGATTATAAGATGCATGATTTATGCTACAGTAAGAAAGGAAAAGGGTAAGATGACGGAGATAGTGATGAATGGCTAAGTATTTAGAAATAAGATGAGTTTTATAATGCGATAATTGTTCTAAACATGATACCCATTAGTACAGTCAAAGACTCTCCTAAGAATGTTATTTTAGGAAATGAAACATATAATAGACTCCTATGTTATCCTATGTGATTGATGAAACTTTTATACACGAATGTGATGAATTGAGAAAAGAGGTTATATTTATATGTATAGAGTTTTGTTCCCCACTAAGCTTTATAACTTAGCACGGGTTTATTTATCCGTGTAGGTTTCAGGATAAGCTCCAGAGGATCAAACATGATGCAGTTGCCTTGAGGATTTCAGGATACTTGAAGGCTTCTTATGTTATGATTATTTATTTATATGCTGATTATTTATTGTGGTATGTAATTATGGCCTATCTTATTGTTATTATTAGTTTTTCTGCCTGATCTCTATGTGATGATTGATGATTACCAATGGTTAGTGGATTAGGATGTTACATTTTGGAAGGGGTTTTTAACCCTGCATTTGGACACAAAAAAGGAGAGCTCTCTCTTTTGCTCTCTTTCTCATATTTTCTCTCTCAAAAAATACATTATGTTCTTCATAATATCACACACAGAGAGCAAGGAAAATAGGAAGGAAGGCTAAAAGCATTCGATCTCCTTTGTCTTTGATGGAACCAACCTGAAGGTAATATTCTTAAGTCCTCAAACAAACAAATCTAGTGTTTAATTGTATATTATAGTTAATAAATTTTAATTTCTTGATTTTGTTTCATCTTTGAATTCATTGATTTAATTATGTAAAACACTTTATTTCTTATTTTGTATGATTATTTTATTCATTAGGTTGTAAAAATCCATTTAAAATCATACAAAATTGGATAATGGTGTTTTTTAGATTTTCTATCCATTGTCTTCCTCATTTTGTTCAAACTTTAAATTCCATGTTTTATTGCTTTAATCTTTTTTTTTATTTAAATTATGTTATTCATGTATAATAATGAGTTTTGTGCCTTTTCCATGCTTAAAATTAGTTAAAAATGAATTTGGGAGTTTTTGGGCATATGTGGCATCATTATAGTACTGCTACAAGTTTTTGGGTTAAGCGGTGACTCACTTGAGTCATGCCTTTAACTCATGAGTTAAAGCCGTAACTCACCTTTTTTTTCCCATTTTCTCCCCTTTTGCTTTGCGACTTACTTTTGTGGTCTCTCTCATGCATGTGACTCACTCCTTTGTCCCATTTTTTTTTCACTCGTTTCCTTTATTTTCATGATTTCTATTATTATTTATTATTTATCTTATTAATATAATTTCTTTCTTTTGTATTAATTTGACATTATATTTATTTATTATTCACATTAATATTTGTTTACCTATTATTATTGACCTTATTATTATTATCAATATTCTTATTTTCCATGCATTTTCACATAACATGCCCTATAATATTATTTATTTGTTGTAATTTATTATAATTTATTGTATTTTATTAATATTCACATTTAATATGTAAATTATGCACTTGTCTATTTACACTTATACTTAATTCTCTTTAATTCAACTATTTTATTATTAATATCATTATGGTCATATTATTATTATTATGTCTTATATTTCAATTTTATTATCATTTTTTATTATTTTCATTTGTAATATATTTAAATACTTTAACATACATGTGCCTATGCATTGCGTATGAATTCTAGATGCATCACGCATTTTAAGTATTTTGTTAAATTTATTTCTATTCTCTTAAATTAATTATTTACCTAATTTGTTTAATTAACTAATTATTTATCATTTATTATTTGATTTAATTCATTATTATCTCATATTGTTATTTTATATCCTTTTAATACACATAACACATTCACACATCCAATTGGGTTAGAGAATTGGAGACTAAGGTGGAGCAGAATAGCCTCAGATTAATTTCCCTATTTATTCATTTATTTTGGGCCTTTATTATTATTTTTTCTCATGCTTTTTACATAATTGGTTGTAATAGCTAGTAAAAAAAGGATTTTTCCACGATAATTAGGAAAATTTACATTAAATATTTTCTACTTAATTAATTGGGATTTTCTACATAAAATGGACTAATGTCCACTTTTTATCCCAAAAATCACACAAAATAATCTTTTATAAAATATGAGTTCCCTAATCAAACAATATCCTAATTTATGCATGTTTTACTTATATTATTGTTCTTTAATGCCATTTTTTTATTACAAGTAAATGATTTTTTTGAGAGTTAACTAAAAACTCACTTAATGATTTTATACAAGTTTGAGTGAGATTTTTCTATAATAAAAGGGATCAACGTCTTGACTTTTTATCCATAAAATAATATGTCAAATTAGGAAATTTTCTTTATAAATACGAGAGATTATTTTACTTAAAAATTAACTAACACATCCCCTTTCAAAAGCTGCATAGGCATAATGCCCTCATTTTTATGCATAATATACCTAAAAATTCCACTTTCTTGTAAATTTGCATGCGAGGATCATTGTCCTCATCAAAATAAACTCAATTAGTTCCCCAATTTATGTATGATTCACCTTTACATTTATTCTTATATTCTTCAATGCTTTCCATGTCATGCTTTTATAGCTTTCCATATTTATGATTTATAGCTTTTTAATATGCTTGAGTGTGTTTTACTTTTCTAGCATAATATCTCACGTGAGAAAGGAAATAAAATAAATTAATCTTTAAAACTCCTTTATACAACATTAACTAAAGGTATAAATAAGTGTGAGGTCCCTGAACTATCTCTGCTTTTAGCCTCATAAGGTTAGAATCACTTTCCTAATGTTTATTAAGTGGTGACTCCATTATACCTACCTTGGGGTGCCCAGTTACCGGTGTCTAGAAAATGTGCTAGATCGGCTAGTAATATAGAAAAATAAGATTTAGACCTTAAATATCGTACCCTAGGGAAATTGTGTAAATACAACTTGTTTCAGATTTAGGGTGAATACTATGTACAAAAACTAAAATAAATCCCAAGTTTGTGATGATGAAAAATTATAAACTAAAAACTGTAACTGGAAAAACAAACAATGCAAAGATTTAAATAGAGAATTTTAGATAAAGAAAAGTAAATAATGTAAATTGGTGAAAAATCAATATTAAAAACAACTTCTGCTAAATGACTATCCACCTTAACCAATATTGCAACAACTCGGCTAAAAGGAACATAAGTGATTACGGAAAACTAGTGATATAAGGCTAGATACCTTATTCAAACTATCAATCTATATATTAAACTTTCTTATTTAGAATGAATTAACACATAGCATAAGAATCTGGTTTTGAACTCTTAGACATTCATTAAACTCTTTTTCAAGTAAACTTAACTTCAATCTATTCTTAGTTCAACCATTCTCAATTTTAGTCCGTCTGTATTAACACACAATTACACTTAATTCAAAATACAATCATGCATAAATACTAATGAACCAAATCGAGAGCATGCATATCATAGATAAATCAAATACTAACTATTAATCAAATAAGTTAACAATTGATCTCAACATGATCTTTAGATACGAAGTTGCATAAAACTAAGAAATAATTAACTTATATTAAATGAAGCACAACTGAGTCACTACAATAACAGTTAAGAATTCAAGTATCCCTTAGCAAAAGTACAGTAACTACTCACACTTCATCTTAAAAATTGAAGAAAATAAGTAAAAGAAAATGATTCAAAAACTTAGAATTTTCACTGCTCTTAAAACCCTTACAGAGACTTTAATTGTAGTTTCTAACCTTAAATGCAAAATGAAAATAAACTAGTTTAACTGATAAAATAATTCATCCCCTCAACTAATGTTCCTTACTGCTTAAATAGCCTAAAACTAGAAGAATTTTGATTGTTTTAACTTCCCAAGCCAGTAAGAATCAGAGTCCTTTTCAACTTCAACAACTAGACTCAGCAGAGTGACATTGCACTCCACCGAGTGAAGCTCTTCCATCCTTGGTTTTTAGAGTGACTCGATAGAGTAAGGATGTCACTCCACTAAGTAGTGTATTCCTGCATGCCTTGCTTCCTTTTGTTGCACTCGATAGAGTGAATATGTGCTCTATTGGGTAGCTGCTCTCAAGACTAACACAAGACTTCTTTCTTTTTTTCTTTAGACCACTCGGTAGAGTGAGGAACTTACTCCAATTGCTTAAATTACCCTTTTTGCCCTTGTAAATTCTTATTTTCTTCAATTAAGCACCTAAAAACAACAAATTAACCAATTAAGCTTGTAACATACTAATTAGGAATTTTAAACACTAAACTAACCAAAGCACCCTTAAATTAACATTCTAAACACATTACAAACACATTAAAATATAGTATAATTCATACTTATCACCAAGAAAACACGTACCTTTGTAGGTTAATCGCCAATAATAGATGAGAATAAAATCATGTCTATTGTAAAGTGACTTGTCTTCATGAGTTAAATAAACCTTTGTCAAGTCTTGAGTCTTTAAAGTAGGCTTTCAAGAGCAAATTGAATGCTTTTGGGGTTCGGTGGAACCTATGAGATTTTGCTCTGAAACTACCTTTGGTTAATTTAATGTGAATGAGTTTAAAGATTAAAATGTTTTATCTCTTTTCGAAATAAATTGCATTGCATTCATGCTAGGGCCTTAAAATTAAGTTAGGCATCCTTCTTTTATACTCAGTGCATTCCCAAAGCATGACCTTATGTTCACTCAATGTAGGGAAGTGTTAGGGAGGACTACTAGCCCAAGCCTTGTACCTTTTGGTATATCAAATGGTGACCCGATCGGTCGTTATGCTCATGATAAGCTAGACCCAATAGTAGAGACCATGCTTGGGTAGCCCTAAAGTTGTATCACTAGACCAAAAGCCTATGTAATGGTATAGACACTTCCAATAGGGTGCATGCACCATAATACGTTGCTTGTGATGTGGGAGTTTATGTCTTGATAAACTTCCAATAAATTTAAATATTAGCTCACCAAAGGCTTTTATGACCCAATGGGCTCATTTTAGTTCATTTGGATTGTTTAAATACAAAATAACCAAAATTCATTTGTATGCACTTTAAATAAAAAGAGGTTATACTGCTAGCTTTCTGTTGTGCATCATGCATGTTCATTGGGGTTCTCCATTAACCTATGAGCTAATCTCACCTAGGAAAGAGACCACATGATCTCCTATGTTTGAGCAATAAGGTTAGGAGGATTTTCCTTTCTTCCATGAGTATTTGTCTATACTACATACACATACTTGTATTTCTAATAAAATGACTAAAATAAATAGTAAAATATGCATGTTTTGTGTGCTTAGATTTATGATGTATGTGCATCTCCTCTTATGTGTATGGTTTCTACTTGCACAAATCATTCCATTAAAACATGTAAATTTTATATGCATAATTTTTTGACAAACAAAAATGTTCATGTGCATGCATCTCATTTTATATGCAAATAAAATATTAATACGAAACACGTGCATTCTATGTGTAAATTCTTGTTTCCATGAAAATGTGTGTACTTCCTTTTGTGTGCTATAAAAATGTACATTCTACATTAGTTTTTTTTATTATTAACCTATATACCCTGATTTGTGCAAAGAATTCTTCCTGTGCATCATATGCATGACATGTTTATGCATCACTTGTATATTACACATCATTGTGTTTTATGCTCACATTTGAGTCATATATCATATATACACCATTCATGTGCATTGCTTTCATGCATCAATGTGTAACATATTCACCACACATCATGTAAATAACACATTTACATGTCGTGCACCACATATATGCCATGCACCATATGTGTGCCTAGCATGTCTATAAGTCATGTGTATCTTATGCATCATACATTATCATATGTATACACTATATGCTTATCCATCTGATGCATCATGTGTATGCCTAACTCGCCTGCGCGTCACACATAATATATGTATCATTCACATGCATCATCAAGTGTTGGTTTATATCCTTTGTAATATGCTCATGTATCATTATCATAATTCAATGATTGACCCATGCATCACATGCATCCCTAAAATATTCATTCTCATACATCATCCTATATGCATCGTTACCATGTGAAAAAGTGCAAATAATAATAGTACATTACATTACCATGGCATGAACATATTTCTAGTGTGTATGTATATAGTAATGCATGTAATAGCATGTGTGTATTGACATGCATCATGGCACATACATATGCCTATCTTGCATGTACATAGTAATACTTGTCATGGCATGTGTATATTAACATACATCACGACATTTGCACATAAGAATTCCCCATAGCATCTACTATATGCATATTGGCTTGTATATGTAAATATTCACTATCACATGTGCACATTGATGGGTGTCCGAGCATATATTATGACATGCACATATATCTATTATGCACGTGCATATTGACGTGTAGTACAATATAAGCATGTAGACACATATCCTGGCATGTATATAGTGACATGTAAACATACATTATAACATGAACACATTGACATTTGTCATGACCTCAATGTATAAACACTCGTCACCTATTATAACTTGTATAAAATGGACATATATAAGTCATGGCATATACACATAAATATCCATCATGTATTATAACATGTACATATTAACATGTGCCATGGCATGCGTATAGTAGCATGCCTTATAGCATGTGTATGTACACATCCACCATCCCATTGGCATTACACCCATCACTATATGTATATATTAATATACATTATAGAAATATGCATCCACCATCACGAGTACGTATCAACATACATTGTAATATGCATATATAAGCATCAATCATCATATGTGTACAATTGACATGTGTCATAGCACGAATACATCAACGTATAGCGTAACATGTACATATTAGTCAATGGATTGTGCCTCATATATGCTACCATACATAACTTATACTATGGATATACATGTCATATATCATGGACACATTTTTGTGCCATGTCATACATAGTGTATACATTCCATTCATCATATATCCGTATTCCTATAACATACTCACCATATGCACTCATTCACACATCGTGTCATGTCTTATGCCATGAGCTTTTTTTTCATGCATCTTGTGCTTTTTCGTATGTGATCTTCTTCCATACCACACAACTCATTAACATGCATCATCATGCCACATTTTATGTATCTTTTTTCATGTCACATACATGCATTATCATTATGTAAGTCATATATGCCGTATGCCATATGTATTCATTCATATACCATGTCATGCCCTATGCACATGTAGCATTATACTTCAAACATGTCATTTACATTTATTCTCATGTTGTGCCATATTATATATGCACACCCTCATTATACATATGTTGTGCACGTATGCATTGCTTGTCATGCCATGCTAAACTTTATTTTTATTTTCCCATTGTATGCCCTACGTGTTCTTTAAATTCATGTACATCATGTAAACACATCTTGAAAATAAAATGTAAGAAAATAATAAAGTTTGCATATCCCATTTTGTGTGTGCATTTCATTCTATATATGTAATTTTAGCATAAAATTTTGGCATTTATCATTCTAATCCTTCAATTTTGTAGCCATCTTAAAGTACTCACTTAAGTGATTTAAGGGATCAAGTGATCTCTCTATCAACAATCTTTCAAAGAAGTCAGAGTCTAGCAAGTTAGAATTGGGTTAAAGGTTAGACTAGGGCTTACACAGAGCCTTTACACGGTTAGTGAAATGCTTAGTAGAGATAATAATGGTAGATCCATAATAGATTGGAGCTTCTAATCCTGAAGAATTGGATAAGAGATTTGAGGAATTTCAAAGAAGAATAAGGTTGACAATGAGTGAAATGGTGTCTATTTTGGTGCTTGCTTCTAGAACAAACACTATAGCACTCACTCAGTTTTAATGGCAAGTAGTTTATAGAATTATGGGCTATAAATATCACCACCAATCTTGGAGGCACCTTTTAAAGAAGGAAGAGCTCGAGACATTGAAAAATTTTTTGCTATCTATACTTACAGTAGGGAAAGATGTAATATAAGTCAATTCTTGATAATGTAAAATATGTTTCTAAAACATGTATATGCTTTTCTAGCTATAGCTATATTAAAAATATTAGCTTTTCTTATGCATGTAATGTCTTATTTTATTACATCATGCATGGTAACAATCATAGCTAATCTCTAAGACATGGACTCAATAAACATAAATCTTTATTAAATTTAGGCATATAGGCATTTTGAGTGCATCCGTTGACTCCTAAAGTGAAAGGATAGGAAATAAATAATAATTAAAATGAAATCTTTGCCTGAACCTATAATGTTACCCAAGAAATGGCAAGAACATTGCAACATGTTGTTCCCATCCTTCCTAATATTAGACCTAAATAGAAAGCCCAAGTCACCTTAGTAAACGAGCCTAAAACATCAAGCCCAACTTACCTAACCAACCCATTCAAAATTATAAGAAAACTTATAAGGGCTGACTGCTAATAGAAGTCAAATGTATACAAGATGTCACTCCCTGAGATTAAATTATGATATGTGTTATTGTATCATATGTCTAGTCATGATTGCTGCTATTGCGACATGGTGCCTGTAAGTATGAATGCATGCATAAGTTAGGCATGAACATATAGTTAATTGGTTAAAAGAAACTTGTGGCATGCATAGAGGCATATGTTGAAGTGGGCTCAATTTTAAGGCAGCAACAATAATACCTCATGTAACGAGGACTTTTTTCTTTACTTCTAAGTGCCTGAGGACTTCATATGGTATGTGAAAATGGAGTAAGGCTATCGATAGAAGTTGAGCTTCAGTTTTTTATTGCATTTATACAAGATCACATGAAAGGCTTGGCACTTTTTAAGTTAGAGGGTTTTTTTAGCCTATCATGGATATATAATTTTCTAATTTAAGAAGCAAATATCACAAAGAACTACAGACGATAGTTTCAGAAGCTCCGGGGTTTCAGTACTACAATCACAAGGTGTGTAAAGGCTGAATCCTTCTAGTAATTAGGTCATTAGGGAACTAGCTGGGATGATTAAGCAAAATTTGATGTTCAGACATAAACTCTCTTGTTATGGTCGATTAAAAAAAAGGTACTTAACACCATGAGTCTTCCTTGGGCTAAAGGAGTAATCAAAGCATAAAGTAACAAGGTGAAGAAAAAACCCTTGAAGAGCTATAGGCCCATAAGGTTTAAGCTAAAAAGTTTCCACTTGCATTTTGGAGCTATAGAGCGATTAGCAGATTGTTAGTAGGAGTTGAGCTTTAGTTCTTTTAGGATAAGTCTCATAATTAAATGGAACTTTGAGCACTCTAACCAAGTAGCTTTGATTAGATACAAATTAGTCACCCATATCCTGCATTTCAATGAGATAATAAGAACACACTCCTCAAGCATCTGTATTCAAAACCTTATAGGAGACTCCTTCCTGAAGAAATAATAGCTTGACATGATACAGTCAGTAGAGGATGACTTTTAAAGGGCATAGATTTCTCACTATACCTCATAGTTCCTCAAGTTGTCTAGTATAGTAAGTGGTAATCTAGAATGTGGCCTTACATAGTCTTTGCAGGAATAAGTATCCAAATTGCCCATATGGGGAGGTAAATAGAAATCTCAACTATTAACACATGAAGAGGAAATAAGGTTGTTGCGAATTCATTTGGTCATGCCCAGTGGATGATAGCCACCGATTGGGTTATCTGGGATTAATTACAAATACTAGATAGGACAAATAAATAGTAACACCATCATGGAAGATGGGTATGTCAACAGAGGGTCACCCAATACATCAACCAGGTATTTTAGAAAGAATGGCCTCGAAATATCGATCTGGTGAAGACTAATGGAAGTTCTTGACACTCAATCCACTTCCTTTAGAAAATTTATACATAGCTTGAAATGCAAGCAAGATCTCTGAGGGGGAAAAAATCTATCCTGAGTTACCACACATCCTTTAGATAGGGGGCATGGCTTTTGAATAAAAGTATGGGATACAGGCTTAGCATGGCACATGAAATACTCTAAATCTAGTGCCTTTATCATATATTATGCCATTCTATTCAGTCATATTATAGTAGGATATTTACTCATTAAACCAACATTAATAACTTTAAAGATCCATTTTATTAATAAATTAGTATGTTAGTTAGGTGTCTCTCACAATTTCTATTACTTTAGTTACATATGCATAACCACTCATCATGCAAACCACTTATCATATTCATGCTAGATACAACTACTTTAATTTATATTCATAGTCATGCATAGCCTTCAAAATTCCATCTAATATATCATGCAAACCACTTAACATATTCATGCTAGATACAACTACCTTAATTTATATTCATAGTCATGCATAGCATTCAACATGCCATCTAATATATATATCCCTATAGGCTCCTATGTATCCACAATTGAACTCTAATTGCAGCAAATACTCTATTTAATTCTCATTTCATATATCATGCTTGCACTTTATTATTCAATTTGCACATGTATAACCATAGGATAGATATATTATTGCTATGGCATAATTATGTATGCAAAGTTCATATAATGATTAAAATAATTTTTTTAACATGCTATCATTAGATATAACATATTAGCATGATCATACTATGTCAATCACATAATGTATCATACCTGTTCAAGTGCTCATCATAAAACATGTCTGTTTCTTAAAACTTTACATTATAGCACATCATATGTTTGTGATCATGTAAAAAGATACACAATGCCTAGTATATATACACATGTATTCATATAGGCATATAACAATACAAGTATTGAAAATTGAACATATATCATCGTAATATGTACTTTAACATGTTATCATTAAAGCACTACATGTGAACATGGTCATACAAATGCATTTCTAATTTCATAGTATAAGTGTATATTCAAATTTAAATTTACTCTATCATTAGAGTATAACATGTAAAAATAATTGCATATAACAAGCATGTATAAATATTTTATATCATTAACATTAATCTTTACTTATATATATACAAGATTATATACATAGACCTTTATAAAAAATCATATTACATGCCATATATAATTCAAGGTGTTTTCATATAGGCACATATTCAACATAACAACATTTAGACAATATTAGAAGATACATTAAAATTCTACCTATAAAATTCTGCACAGGGGCAGCATTCTGGATCTAAATTGTGTGCCATTTTTGATTTGGAAATTGTTATTTTTAGGCCAAGTAACCTTCTACAAATTTATTCCTATATATGTCCAATTTCTAACTGGAGATATTAAATAAAAACCATAAGTTGTTCATAAAATTAAAAAAACTTTTTGTTACCACTTATAAAATTCATAGAATAAAATGAGGGAGTCAAACTAAATTTCCTTCATCAAAGATTTTCTCCTAGGTATCCAGTTTACCCATAATTTTATAGCATAGTATTTTGACTCTTCTACCAAGATTTATGCCCGAAACACCAAAATTTGTTCCTTTACAGTGTAACCAGTTCTTACGAGTTTCAAGTTAACATTTGACATTCATACAAATAGAATTAGGTAATGCTTCCTTCATATAAAATGTACATTTAGAAGTCTATTTTTCATAGAATTTGACCTCATAGTATTTTGACCATATTACAAGGAAATACATCATATTTTCCACAAACTATTCTAGAACCAAGAATAACAGTTCACTACAATTTCAAGTGAAAATATGAACATCATATAGACATATTTAGCCCTAAATTACTTATACAAATTTATAGGTATATTACTTATGTAAAATATGAAATTAACATTATCTCAATTTAAGCTTTCTAACTCAAAATATACTGAAATTACAACAATTAATTCATGATCCTTACATGATTCGTCTTATAAAAACTTCTATGAATTTATACTCAATTCATTTATTCAACCTATCATACAACAATTCATGTTTCTTCTCCAATTAACCACATGCATATATGAGAATCCTATTACTCCCATACTTTGGCCAAAACTTCCCCTAGCCTTCAATCTTGCCCTTTCCTTTCCCTTTGCGCTTTCCACCTTTTTCTTCTCCTTTAACAATAATTCATTTTCTTAACATAAATTTTTAGCATTTTTACTCAACCAACCACTCAAAAAAATAAGAATAAGATGAAGATGATGATGATGAAAACCAAATTAAGATAATTACCTTGATGTTATACACTTAATTGTCCTTGATTAATCAATATGCAAGAACTTTCTTCAAGAACACTTAGCGAGGTTTTAGGAAGTTAAAGAAAGTGAACGAAGAAGAAAACCAAATCTACAATTTCAACTTAAGAGAAGCCATTCCTCTCCACTCAAATTCCTTATCTCACATCTCTTGTAATTTAGTTTGTATAGTGACATGAAAAATCCCTTTTTTAATCCTTCTACCTTTTATATGTCCCACTTAAACCTCTCATCATTTTGCATGTTATACATTAAACACTCACTTTTATTCTTCTCTTAAATCACCCTCTCAATTCATTCTTTTATTCAAATTTGACCCTTAAAATGCCATATTTATAAATTTACCTCTAAATTAACACTTCATGCTTCAATTACAGCCTTGAACATTATTAAACCAAAATAATAATTTAATTTCTTTCATGCAATTAATATAATAAAAAGAATTGATCACTTGCCCTATACCTTATATAAAATTCACATTTTTAATTTAATCTTAATCAAATATAATCCTATAAAAGCATGCATTTTCAACTAGAGTCATGTTAGGGGCCTCACAGCACAGTACCCAATGAAATGAATACAATGTAGTTCATAGGGAAATGGATTTTATTTTACCAAAGGTGTAGTGGTGATAGAGTGCTCTCCCTAAAAATAATAAGGCAACCCAAAAAGAAGGCAATGCAAACAAAAAAAAAACTAAGGGGGATAGCTAAAAGAAGTTTGCCCGAAGACCAAGGGTTTTGAGGAAGACACGTGAACCATAAGCTAGCTTGCATATGTGACAAAGTCCTCTAACTATCTATGGTGTAGGTCATCATTTATGTATACATTCTTGCATTTTTGTATTAGATGCATACATTCCTGCATTTTTGCATTGCATACGTATATTTTTTCTTTCTATATTTTTGTATGTATTCTTGCATTTTCATATGCCTTCTTTAACACAAGTGTTCTGATGCATATAACCTCTTGTATGTGTTACCGCACATAATCCTTTCACACATATTTCAGGCATAATTCTTTACATGTGTCCCACATATGTAATTTCTTATGTGCATTGTTTATAATTTTGTGTATGTTACTTCACACATAGTTCCTTATGCACACACAATCTTTTGTATATATCACTATACATGATCTTCTAAATAAGGAGAGAATTGGGTCCGCTATCCTAGTTTTAATTAATCTTCTGGGAAATCATGTGTGAAAACTAATTGCAAATCCTAGAGATTCAGAGATATCTCGTGTCAATACAATAGGTATTATCGCATCATTCTTTTGCCAGCTTCAAGGAGTGTTTTTATTGAAGTAACTTTTGGCTTGAATTTAAGTCATCTTGCCAAGTTACATTTAAGATTTTGACATAATTGTTTTTTAAATTATAAATTCAAGGTGTAACACCCACTCTAATAGCATATTTTTATCATCAATATATTTCAAATATAACTAAAATTTACTAATCCATTCTTCACTTTGCTTCAATGTACAAAAGTCTTATAAGAAATTAAAGCATATCATATAAACTTTACTATTAGAACTTCACTTACATAAGTTCCTTTTAAACATTACAACATTTCCTTTTACTAAACATCTTTATTTTACAACATTTCCAGTACAAAATAAAAACTTTAGAAAGAGAAGAAAACCAAAATAAGGAATTTATACTTTTAGTCTCTCCTATGGCTTATATTGGTCGTCCTACTACAGATATTATCCTTGAGAATGAGTCCTAGCTTGACAACCTACATGGATAAGCACCCATACGAAGCTATAAAGCTTAGTGGGGAACAAATATCTGTATGAACTCTTTTGAAAGTCATCAAAATAATCACATGCACTTTAAAAATGATATTAAACATATGGGTTCACTAGAATAAATAATAAAAAATAAGTTCATGGCATGTTAGGCATTAAAAAATATTATTTACTTACTGTCTTAAAAATATTCATATAGCACTTAAAATCATATACATCAAGTTTACTTTCTTGATTCCTATAATTTATTCTTGTTTAACCAGTGTAACTTACATAACTTTCTTGTATGTGTATTAATACCAAGCTAAATTTTAGAGAATCCCATTAATTAATTCATAAAGCTTTAAGTTAATAAACTGGGTCCCTATGCATAAATTCTGGCTAACAATTTTCATGTCATATAAATATGTTCATAAGTATCCTATGTATCAAATGTGTGTATTAACAATCTTAATTCTTGTTGTCATTAACATGCCATTCATTTTCTTCCTTGGGTACATTTCTGATTTACTACTGCATTAAAATAATAGTTTATTTATATCTCATGCATTAGATCAAATTGTTTACATAAGTGTAAAGACCCAATCATGACCCTAAGAGGATTATTGTTAATTAATGAGGATAATCGTTAATTGAACAAAAAAAGGATTATTGTGTAATTATCAAGGTTAAGTCCCAATAAGGGGATTTTGGTAATTTCAACATGTAAGTATATGGGTTAAGTTAAATTATAATCATAGACAAGGATACAATTGATGTGAATTAGAAAGTCTGGGGTTAAGTTGGAAGAAATTGAAAAAAATGGGGTTTATTAGTGCTTAAGGGCATTTTGGGGAATTCCTTGGAAAGATATTTTCCCTACTCATTTATTTGGGACTCTTGGAGAGATTGGGGGATCGGCATTTCTCTCTCTCTCTCTCTTGGTTACGGGATTGAGGAAGAAAAACCTAGGGGTTTGGATGTTTCCATCTCATGAAGGTAATGTTTTCCCTTAAGATCTCTTCTCCTTTCTTTTCTTTTTAATTTGTGATTTCTTTGGTGATGAGAGATTTCAAGATCTTGTTGTCATCATGTGTAAGGAAATGAAGGAGAAAAGGCAACTAGATCAATGGAGGTTGAAAGAGTTCAAGCTCGAACAGGAATGGGATTTATTGGAAAGGTTACTGTATACAATTCCCATCTCTTGTTGTATGTGTTTCTTTGTGAGATTAAGGGTTAATCTAGTATGTTTTGATGAGTATAACATGATTAGTCACTTAAATGATCATATAAGTAAGAGGGAAAGTGAGATCTGGGTTTTAAAATTATGTTTTTCACGATCGAGATTTTGGATTTCCTTCGTTTCTTCTCTCACACGGCCACGCATGTTTCTCTTCTTCCCTATGCATGGCCACGTGATTCTTTCTGCTTTCCCATGCATGACCACGTGTGGTTTTCTTTTTTACCATGCGTGGCCACGTGCTATTCTCCTTCTCACCCACGGCCATGCGTTGATTTGTCTTTGAGGATGCGTGGCCATGTGAAGCTTTCCTTCTTCCCCATGCGTGGCCACGTGAAGCTTTCTTTCTTCCCACCCATGGCCACGTGAAGTTCTACTTGTTTCCACCTATGGCCACATGAATTTCTACTTGTTCCCACCCATGGCCATGCATTCTTTGTTCATGAAACCCGTGGCCACGTGTGTGTTTCCTCTTGGAAACACATGGCCACGTGTGAGACACAACTAACAGACATATATGTACTGTTTTGCTTATAAGTTGAGCTAGAGAACTCCAAATTAAATGATTCTTTTTAGTCTAAAAATAGACTTCCATACCTAAATTTCATATGAAGAAGCACAATTCTAAATCTGTCTCTAAATAGGCCATATTATAGCATGAATTCATGAATAGTTTGCTGCCCAGTCACTAGGAGAAGACCTATGTATTTTCTAAATATCTAGAATTATAGGAATGATATCGAGATGATTTTTGATGTTTTAGAAACTAGAAACATAATGGAACAAGTTTGTAGAAGACCATTTTCGCTAAAAATGCCTTTTGATATATCAAAAACCGCTCACAAGTAGAACTCAGAAAACTGCCTATGATTGTTCATGACTCGTGACATATGTTACTCGTGAACAAGTGCACGAGTCATGAAGTTTGCTCCCTTTCACGAGTAGTGACATCCCTCATGACTCGTACAATTCTGTATTTCACCCAAACATGATTTTTAAGCCCTTTAGTGTCACCAAAGCTTGTCTAAAACCTTCTTAAGTAACTTTGAAGCATTTTAAGCATAAAATAAGGATAAGTTATGACACTAAACATGATTAAATGAAACATTATATGAGAATAAAGTTAGTTAATGAATAATAATGTTAGAATACATGAAAATGATTATTTAAATTTGATGGTATTATAAAGATTATACACATGTGATTTGGCTTTGCCAAAAAATATTTCACATTGATACTCCTCTACAATGACATTAGAATACTAGAACATAGCCTAGTGATAATAAGAGAATAGGTACAAGGTTACTTGTCTAAGTTAAAAGAAATGGGAAATCATAATTTGTGTTAAATTATGAAACTATAAAAGCTTGATTACACTCAAGGTCATAAGTAGAAGTAATGATCAGCATTGATATATATATATATAATAACATGCTGGCCTATTTGCTCACGCCTATACTATATTATAATTAGCATATGCCCATCAGTAGTGTGCCAACAATCAAGATGAAATAATCTCACATAACTTACCTGAGTATAAATGTTATAAGATGAAAAATACAAGTAAGATGATTGAAGTATGTATGTGATTATGTTAGAGTGTATAACGTGTTATCTAGAACTTGATAGACCATGAAAGTTAATCTAAGAATTAAATATGAACAAGTGATGACCTTAAGCTATAAATGAACCTATTTACTTTGTTATATGGACCATAAATGCATGAGCTTTGTTTCAAGTGATTATGTATTGATGTGGGCTATGATGACGCGTGAAAGCTATTCATGACAGACGGTAACAAGGTATGCCATTGAGAATAATTAATGAGTTATGTAAGTCAATGTTTGATAATTGATTCAACCATGCTATGATGAGTAGTTTGATTCATAATGTGAGCAAATATGAGAATCCCAAAAGTATGAATAGCTATGATTGTATATATATATATGGACATGCATATGATATTATAAAGCTTTTTAAGTTGCAAGAACTACACTTTCATAATTGCCTCATTGGCTTCATGCATAATTATAAGTATGGCAAGATAGATCGATGGAAGTAATGTTTTATATGTTTGCATTACAATGTAAACCACTAAGGTGAGTATGAATGGTGTTTATGCACTATGTAATGACATGGCTTGCATCCATGTGTAATGAAACTTAAAGCTCAATATTGACGTATGATATGAATGATGATGCATATTTTTTTTATGAAAAGTGGCTTTAAGCCAAATAATGTGCTAAGTAAAGAAGGATATGTTAAATTAAAGATGTTTTTAAGTGGTTAAGCCTGCGGGTCATAGTTCAATTATGGATTGGATAGGCATGCCTAGAGGGATACAGTCGCAGCTGCCATAGTTGACCCCGTTTGGGTCTTGTTCCTTAATGGAATCATTGTTCGGCCCCGTTTGGGTCTATCATTTGTTCCTTGCTGGAACCATTGTTTTACCCTATTTGGGTCTACTGTTTGATATCTTCGGATATCCATAGTTTGATACCTTCGGGTATCCATTGCTCCCGTTATCCACCCTTCGAACTAGTACTTAGGCAGGCTATCAAAGATGATAAAATGTACTAAGATAAAGTAAATCATGCATCAATTTGCTCATATATGTAAGGTCAACACGATGAATGGCCTATTAAATTGCTTATCATTATTTCTTTTGCTATAAACCATTTGAATGAAATGAAATTTATTGGAATGTATATCTATGAGAGTTAAATTGCCATGCTGTGGTAGAATGTATATAATGTTCTAATAAGAACTGTTTGGCCTATAACATACACAATGAGTTTCATATGCTTTGGAAGCTATGAAACATATTATAAAACTATATCTATGAAATGAAATGCTATATTCATTATGATATGATTTTGATATCTCACATCTCTTATGTGGAAATTATGACATGATTACATATGGTATGAAGACTTTGTCTGTTAATTATGATGTGTAATACATATTCATTGAAATGGCATTCAAAATCGTTAGTATGTATATGAACAATTACACAGGTATATGCATATGTATGATTCTGATATAAACCAAAGTGAAAATTTTGATATATATTATGATGTGGTATGATGTTTAAAGTAAAATGATGAGATAGCATTACAAGATAAGTTGTATGAACCTGAAATGATAATTGTATAACGATATATAAAGACATCATATCTGACCATAACTCTATAACTGTTTCATGGAATAAGCACCCCGTGTTCATGGATTAATGCAGAATGCATAACTTATGTAACGATATGATTAATGTCTTAAGTTAAAGTTTTGTACTATCAGCAATTTGATGTCTGAATTATGACAAGGAGTAAGGATTGGGAAAGTAATGATTATAGCGAGTTTAAAGAAAGAGAAAGAGTAAGATAATGATAGTAAATTGACAGGATTCGAAACGAGATAATTTACGGATTGCTATAGACGTAAATAAATATAGCATTCTTAATAATTTTGAGGACTTCCCAAAATGTTCATTATGAAGTGATCAATGCAATAGATTTATATGTTATTCCGTGTTATTGTGAAGTTATAAGAATGAGATGAATTATGGAAAGAAGTTATCTATAGAGGTTGTTCCCCACTAAGCTTTATAGCTTAGCACGGGTTTGTTTATCCGTGTAGGTTTTAAGAGAAGCTCCAGAGGATCGGGCAAGATGCAGTTGCCTTGAAGATATCAGGATACTTGAAGGCCATTTATGTTATATTTATCTTATCTATAAGCTTAATTATCTTATTATGGCATGTAATGATGGCCTGTCTTATTATTATTATTTCAGCATGACCTTTACTAGGTTTATGATGATGATGATTGGTGATGGTTGATAATTATCTATGGTTAAGGAATTAGGGTGTTACAATAAGGCATAAGTTTATAATTCATTTGTGTTTACATGTAGGAGTCACATGTGTCATTGCTCAATGTCAAGAAAGAAACATATAACTATAAGGAATGCATATTAGCCAATATAATTATTGGAAACACCACAATGTACAAATTCATATACATTCAACTTGTAATCCTATGTATAAGAAACACTTTGAAATTACATCAATGATTACATACATGCAGTATTAAAATACTATTTCACTTCGTATCATGTTTTTCCATATATTATACATTGATTCATATCAAAATAATATGTAAATTGAGTCAAATAAGTAGCATATGACTACAAAAAACATGTATTCACCAATATGATTATTGATAAGACATTAGTATTGTGCAAGTTCATATGCATAACTTATAGTTCTAGATATATATATATGATGCTAAAATGCCATATCTATAAATTGAAAATATGACCTCATTATGTATTATATTTCTCCATATTCGATATAAGGTTCTTATAAAGATAATATTAAGATCAAGTTAAGAACTATCATGCTTCTTTATCTTTTAATTTTACATGATGTTTTTCTTACTCTGTATTAAGCATGAACTTTTCTAAAGAAGTGGATAATGGGTTATACTATAGCAACCTGAAGGTACAATAAGAATACTAGAAGGTATAAGACTATAGACCAAATGGGGTCAAATCTATACTATGGACCAGTCAAGTGGACCCAAATGGGATCAACTAATGACCCCAAATATGGTCGATATTATGATCCACATAAGATCAATGCTATGTTAGGACCTAAACGGGGTCAAACTATATCAGTTGCATTTTACCCTTATAGGCATGCCTATCTATCTACAATTTAGACATAAAGGCCGACAACATAATCTATTTACTTTATCTTTCTTTACTTTTCTCCTTTCAATCATGTACATACGTATATATGTATATATGTATAACTACCAGCATGATACTTTATACATGATTTTATATAATCATTCTATGAACATAATATTTATTCATGTGTGAGTAGAAGCATTTTGCACTTGTAATATCAATATGAAGTAATGTAACTCATCATATGCATATGAAAGTGATATTAATCACCATATTGTCCTGAGTTTATTTATTCAAATAAAATTTGTATGCATATCTGTATCTCACTTTTCTTTAAAGCGTACTTTTCGATTTTAAAACACATATTAAGTATGCTTGTATCTTTATGTTTGCATACGCATTTTACTATCATACTTGTATGATATATTCACAAGAACTATGAATATATGGAAATAAATATATATGTATGTTATGTAATACCCTTATCCTATAACCTAACTATATCACTTTATCCTGCATCATTAAACATGCTTTACTATGCGAATATGCCATTAACTATACTACACAGAGATGTTATAATAAAACTTAAACCATAACATATGAACTTTAAGAATAATACTTTACTTACATATGAGTCTCTTAAAACATTACAATATTTACATATACCAAACATCTATATTACACAAAAATTTCCAACATCAATTAAAACTCTAAACCAAAATGAACCCAAAATGAAGACTATATACTTTCCAATCTTTTAAGACTTGTGTTGGCCATCCCGTTGTAGATATTATCTCTAAGAAGAAGTCCTATCTTGACACCCTACATGGATAAAAACTCGTGCTAAGCTATAAAGCTTAGTGGAGAACAAACAACATGTAGATGACCACTTTCAAAAGTCGTAAAAAACACAAAATCATAAAAGCATAATTATTTTTGGACATACAAACTAATCATTTAAATTAAAAGGCTATGATCATACATTTCAAGGTATTGCACAAATACATTTAACTCTTATATACCACTTCTTCACTTATTAACAATCCGCTTGATTATCATATTTTTACTTCCTTATATTAAATATTCATGTAGCCTTAAGTTTTTAAATCTCAATTTAACTCTTTTGTTCTCTATCATTTGTACTTGTTTATTCTTAGAATTTAATTAATCTTTCTAGTATACGTGTAATACCCAAGCTAGGCTTATAGAAAACCCTATTAATTAACCATGCAAGACTAAACATCAATAATTTGGCACTATACTATTTTCTTATTTATTATATTGATTATTAACTGTCTGCACATGTTATCAATTTTATACTTTGAATCTCTCTAAATTTTAATATACATCTACACCTCATCTTTCATATCTTTGTTATTTATAACTTTAGCTTATTTGTTAGTTTTATGTCTCTATCTAACATATGATCAAAATGTCACTTAAATGTTTACCTTATCATCCATGAAGTTACACATGTTTTAACAAAACTAAAGTATTCCACAGGAACATGTTTATCAATCATGTAAATCAATTATGCTTTCACAACTTGATTGTTCTTATATGTAAAAGGTCACTCATATCACTCATCAATGTCAAATAAGAACAACTAACTATAGAATATGTAGATTAATCAATATGATTATTCTAAATCATCAACCATACACATATTTATATACATATAACTTGTCATCCTAAGTATAGGAAACACTTTACATCAATGACTACGTATATGCAATATTAAAATACTATATCCGTATATTATATGCAATTTGACTCATTATCATATTTATCCATATACCGTACATTGATTCATATGAAGATAATATGCAACTCATGTCAAGAATTGTCATGTTTTATCTTTGCTTTAGCTGTACATTATATTTTTCTTTACTTTGTATTAAGCCTGCACTATTCTATAAAAGTGGATAATGGGTTGTACATATAGCACCCAAAGGTAACAATCATATAGATTTAAATTAGGCCAAACTATACTATTGAATGATTGAGCAGATCTAAACGGGGTCGCTTAACAACCCAAATGGGGCCGTTTATGATCTAAACAAGACCATCTTTATAATTTTGACCCAAATAGGGTCGAAACTACACTATCGTAGTTGTAAGGTACCCTTATAAGCATGCCTATCTATCCACACCGTAGACACAACAAAGGCAATTAATTCTCTTTACTTTATCATTATGTACTTTACTCTTTCTAGCCAAGTAAATGCATACATATGCATAGCCATGAGCATGGCACTATATCATTGATCATGTATAGCATTCTATAGATATAATGTCATATGCATGCTGAATTGTAACATCCTTATCCTATTCTTAGTTATATCACTTTATCTGGTACCATTAAACATGTTTTTCTACTCTATTATGCCATAACAATATTATACTGAGATCTTAATATAAAACTTAATCTAACATAAGTACTATAATATTAAAAATTAATATATACTTTTAGAGTCTCTTTACACATTACAAAATACAACTATTAGGTATCTTTACATACACAACTTCTAATGCCATTAAAACTTTTTAACCAAATGAAACCAAATAAGAGTCTAGACTTTCAGCCTCTATCACTTTCTGACTTGTGTTGGCCATCCTGTTTCAGATTTTATCCTTATGAAGAAAATCCTTTCTTGCAACTTACATGGATACAATACCCATGCTAAGCTATAAAGCTTAATAGGGAACATAAAACATGCAGACGACCTCTTTGTTTAACACCTTGATTCTATAAGCTAATCGTATTATGAATCATGTATCTTTAATCAAATTTACTACATTATTATATCATCATGCATTCTTTGATCATACTATCATCATGATCATGCTAGTCATCATACATGTCGATTAAGTGTTACTATAGCTATTCACATACTTTATTTCATATACATTCAGGTATTGTTATCACTATTTTCATGTTTTACTTACTTGTACTATAGTATGCATATCATATGGTATGATAGTAGCTTTAGATCATACAGACATACATTTACTATTCTCTTTACAAAAGTGAGCATATACAACTCATCATACCCAAACTAGATACATTTTTACATACAGATAACTGATAATGCAAAATTATACAAATATATATATTCTTCAAGAAATTCCTACATCAACTTTTGACAGACTTGTGTTGGCCTTTCCTGATGCAGAGAACATCCCTAAGCAAAAGTCTTATCCATAGAACCTATATGAATAAAATAACCCATGTTAAGCTATAAAGTTTAATAGGGAACAATTCATGATGGACAACCACTCATAATGGTTATCAACAAGCACACTTAACATGTATCATATGTAATATAAGATATCAATGATAAATAAATTATTAATTCTCGTAATATTACAAAACATAATCAATAAGGCAACAATGATTAACATATATCTCATCATATATAATTCATATGATTGATTGATATACTATAAGCATTATACTTGAGATATAATTTCTATAATTAGAACAAATCATATAGTTTAACAATAACATCTGAGCAATTTGTGCTTTGATTCAAATACTGTAATCATAACTATAATTGGAATATAGCATACCTAAGTTATGAAAGTGGATAACAGGAACTTTAAATACCATTAGATATAATAACTTTAGATATCCGAAGATATCGAATCTCTATACCCAAACGGGGCCAATTATACTCTAGACCTGTAAAGTGAACCCAAATGGGGTCGGTTAGATACCCATATGGGGCTGTTTATGATCCAAACAGGACCATTTCTGTACTTTATGACCCCAACGTGGCAAAAATCTAGCAGTTGCAACTTATTTTATTGGCATGCCTATCTATCCACAGTTGAACTCCATTTACAGGTAATATTGTGTTCATATTCGCTTCAATTATCATGCTTGTGCTTTTATTATACATTTGTGCACATATAATATCATATAATAAGATATACAATCTCTAATATACAAGCATGTATTCTCAATCTCATATAACACTATAAGTAACTATAATTGAACATAATTTCTTGTAGTTATATATTTTGGCATGTTAAAATATAAGCATGACAAATAATAAAAAAATATAAGCATGTTCATACTATCTAAATTAGGTAAATAATAACATACTTGTTCTTGTAATTGCCATGTACATGCGTCATCAACTATTTATGCCTAGTGCTTTACAATATGATATTATCATATATTCAATGAACTTATCTCTCTTTATATTGTTTTTCTATATTATGAAATGCTTTAAGGATGTATAAGGAGGTTTAGTTAAACTTTAGTAACAATTTGGTGCTTTTAAATCAATTAATAGTGAAACAGGGGAGGGTCATAATCATTACCAAATGTGTACCGATCATGACATAGGTACATTTTATGTTCTGGACTGACTTTATGGTCATTACTTGACCGTGACATAGGTTCATTTTTTGATTCTAGACTGTCCTCATGGTCATTACCAAATTGGTACTAGCTGTGACATACATTATGTCCATATGTAGATTTACTAATTCATTGTGTTTGTAATTTTTGACCTATCAAAAGTCAGTTTTAGGCAAAGTGACATTCTAAAAACATATTCCTTTATGTTTCTAGTTTTTAGAACATTTAAAATAATTTCATTATCATCTCTTTATTTCAAGATATTTAAAAATTATAGAAGACTATCCCTTAGTGATAGGTCAGCATATTATTTCGGTTTTCAACCTAGGCTTAGATAGGTTTAGAGATAGATTTAAAATTTTTCTTCTTCATAGAAAAAGTAGATATGGAAGTCTAGTTTATAACCCCATTGGAATTATGAAATTTACATTTTTGTAACTCTAGATATTAGCAAAACTAGCTCACTAGATTAGATGAACTGAATTACAGATTTTTGATACTGAGGAATTTTTCAAGAATTTTGATACACTTACTTTAAATTGAAAATTTATCTAATTAGAGATTACTATTAACACATTTCCCTTGCAAATTTTTCTTTACATTCCACTTTAAAAATTTTAATCTAGGGTTTAACTTTTCTTATTCATTCAACTCTTTTAAATGATCATTTTTTTTATCTCTATACTATAACTAAGTCTTAATTTCATCAAAATCAACATCTAAATATACACTCAATCACTTATACTCCAAGTCCCATACCTTGGCCAAAAAATCATTGAAGAACCAATTTGTATGCTATCGGTCTAACTCTTTGTAGGATTTCATATGGAACAATATATCTTGGGCTTAGTCTACATTTCTTCCTAAATTTCAATACTTTTCTCTATAGGGACACTTTCATAAACACTTTCTCACCAACTTGATACTGATTGTCTTTTGTTTTTCAATCCACATAGGACTTCTGTCTATCAGAAGCTTCTTTCAATCTCTCGTTAATAAACTGTACCTTCTCCTCTATGTCTTTAACTAGGTTGGCACCAATTATTATGCATTTAGATCACTCAGTCCAACAAATTGGAGTTCTATATTTCCTGCCATATAAAGCCCTATATGGCGACATACCAATACTTCTCTGATAACTGTTATTGTATAAAAAGTCCATTAAAGCAAGATATCTATGCCAACTTTTAGTGAAATTAAAGACACAACCTCTTAACATATCCTCTAAGACTTGGATAACCCTCATAGATTGTCTATCTATTTGAGGATAGAAAGTTGTACTATTATGAAGTTGCATTCGTAATGCTTGCTATAGGCTTTGATTAAATCTAGATGCAAACCTTGTATCTCTATAAGAAATTATAGACATCGATATACCATGTAATAGAACAATCTCATTTACATAAAGTTCTACTAACTTATCCATAAGATATTCTATTTGAATAGGTAAAAAATGAGTTATTTTAGTCAACTTATCAATTATAACCCATACTGCATCATGCTACCTCTGTACGAGAGGCAAACCTATCACAAAATCCATGGTAATGTCTTCCTTTTTCCATTGTGGTATTGGAATGAGATTCAACAATCCCGAGGGCAACTGGTGTTTAGCTTTCACTTATTAACAAGGTAAACACTTTAAAACATAATCTACTACATCTTTCTTTGTACTAGGCCACCAATAGAATTATTTCAAATCTTGATACATTTTATTCCCACTAAGATGTATGGTGAATATTGTATTGTGAGCTTCATACAACAAAGTTCTTTTCAATTCCTTATCATTAAGAACACATAATCTACTCTGGAAATAAACTTTTCCATCTTCTTTTGCTATGTACTTAGATTGATTTCCTCTCTACACTGATTGCACAATTTGTTACAACTTCCCATTAATTTTTTGAGTATCTAACACTGCCTATCTCACACAAAGTCTAGCCTTTTACTGAGCTATCAAAGTACCATCGAATACAAATTTCCATCTACCATGTTGCAATATCATAGCTGCCATTATCTTATGACTTATGGCATCAACTACAACATTAGCTTTACCTAGGTGGTAATCTACAATATAGTCATAATCCTCAAACAATTCTAGCCATCTTTACTGTCTCAAGTTGAGTTCCTTTTGAGTAAGCAAATACTTGAGACTCTTATGATTTGTATAGATTTTGCATCTTTCCCATACAAATAATGCTGCCAAATCTTCAAGGCAAACACTACTGCTACCAACTCTAAGTAATAGGTTGGGTTAGTTTTTTTCATGCGATTTTAATTGTCTAGATTCATAAGCCACTACCTTGCCATCTTGAATTAACACACAACCCAACACATCCTTTAGAATAATCACTATACATGCCTTCAGAAGGCACTACATGCCTAAGGAAATAAACTTCCTTAAGCCAAAAATCACACCTGGTCAATTTAGCAAATAATTAATTATCCCTCAGAGTCTATAACACAATTCTTAACTATTCAGAATGCTCTAATTCATTTGTTGAATAGACCAATATGTTGTCTATAAACATAACTACAAATTGGTCAAAGTAGGGTCTAAATACCCTATTCATGAGATCCATAAAAGTAGTCGATGCATTTGTTAACCCAAATGGCATTACTAGGAATTTTTAATGACCATATTGAGTTCTAAATGCAGTTTTGGGAACATCCACATCTTTTACCCAAAGTTGATAGTACCCCAATCGTAAGTTGATCCTGGAAAATAATCCAACACCTTTCAACTGATAAAATAAGTCTTCAATCCTTGGCAATGGGTACTTGTTCTTCACTATTACATGATTAAGGTGTTGATAGTTTGTACACTTTTTCATAGACCCATCTTTCTTCTTTACAAACAAAATTGGTGCACTCCAAGGTGATGTAATAGGCCTAATAAAGCCTTTATCAAGCAATTCCAATAATTAAACCTTTACCTCCTTTAATTCCACTGGGGCCATTTTGTACGGTGTTTTAGAAATAGGAGATGTACATAGTAGAACTTCTTTAGACAACTCCACATCTCTCCCAGGTGAAAGACTTGGTATGTCTTTAGGAAATACATCAGGAAACTCATTTATAATATGGATATCTTGAAGCTTAACCTTTTCCTTTTTCGAATAAAGTATCAAGTTAAATATGCTTTACATCATTTTTCTTAGAAATCACCAAGCTTGCATGGCTGATATCACATTGGCCAATGGTTTACTATGAATGCCTTATACTACTATTTATTTAGCATTTGTATCTCTAAGCTAACTATTTTAGCCTTACAATTGACCATTGCATGATGCTTCAATAGCTAATCCATGCCTAAAATTACATCAAACTCCTGAAAGGGAAACTCAATGAGATAAGCCAAAAATTCCTTCCCTTTGATTATAATGGAACATTTTTTTATAAACTTTGTTAACACAAACACTATACCTTAATGGGTTAGCTACATAAATATCATAATCTAGTTCATGTGCGGTTGACATATTTCTACCCATATCCCCAATGCAAATAGAAGAGTGAGTAGAACTAAGATCAATGAGTGCATGAATACTAGAATCAAAGAGAAAAAATACTAGCTAAAACTTCTAGCGCATCTTGATCATCTTAAGCTTTCATTTCATAAGCCCGACCATAAACATTTGGTGCCATGGGATAATTAACTAATTTAGACACATTCCCAAACTGAGATCCATGATGATTTAACCCACCATGCCCTAATCCACTACCTCTACTAGAGGAGGGTGCATTAGAAGCTCTTTTGCTACCCTACTATCCAAAACCTTACTCCCACTCTGATGGATAATTTGCCATAAAGTGGTTAGTACTACCACATCAAAAATGTTCTCCTGCCAATTTCCTACAATTACCCAGTGCTGCCTATAACAATGGGGACATTCTGGTGGCTGACCCCGACTCTGCCTCCCTGAAGCTTATCTACTAGGTTTACACACTATAGATGACTTTTGTCTTTTATCCCTTTTTGTAGAATTGTACCTCTACTTAGTTGGCGGTTTCCCCTGAGCTCATCTAACCCTATTTCCAGTGGAAGATCAAACTCTAAACCCACTTCTTTTATATTCTCTTTCTCTTCTAGCTACTTCATTCCTTTCAATTCTTATGGCTGCTAAAACAAATTAATAGAAATCCACTAATTATAAGGATGTAGATCTAAAAATCTTTTCTCTAATTCGATCATTCAAACTATTTGCACTTAAAACTTCTTGTTAGCATCAAGTTAGGAACATATTTACATAAATGACTGAATCCCTTCTCATACTCAGCCATAGTCATGGCTCTCTATCTCAGATTCAAGAATTGTCTTAACTTCTCTTCTTTATATGACTGAGTAACAAATTTCCTTTTGAATTCAACTTTGAAAAATTATCACTTGAGGGGATCTAGTAATTAAGGTTGCTTCAGTAATAATTTCCACCAGTCATAAGCTGCTCTTTGAAGTAAGGACACATCACAAGACACTTTATGATTTATGGGGCATTAAATTTCATCAAAGATTCTCCCTAGCATTTCCAACCAAAATTCAGTTTCTTTCGACTTTTCTAGATTAGTGTCCAAGAATTCCTCTGCATCATACTTCCTAATTTTAGATATTAGAGCATTAGGTGCAATCTTTATTTATAGAATTTGGGCTATATCTTGTGAAAGATTCAATAATGCTTCACCAAGAATGGCTGTAGCAATCTCATTCCAAATAGAGGATGATGATCCTAGATTGGAAGAATTCGATCAAACTGGCAAATTGCTTTTAGCTGATTCTTCAATAGCATCTCTAGAATGCTCCATCTATTATCTAAAAGAAAACAAGAACTTTTGGATTAGGCCAACACCACACTATTCCACATTATTGAATCTTAGACTATTATTGCCTAGAAAAGACTAAACCTAGGCTTCGATACCAAATTGTAACATGATTCTATAACCTAACTGTATTACTGAATCATACATCTTTAATCAATTTTACTATGTTATTATATCATCATGCATTCTTTGATCATACTATCATCATCATCATGCTAATCATCATACTTGTCGATTAAGTGTTACTATAGCTATTTATATACTTTATTTCATATGCATCCAGGGATTACTATCACAATTCTTATGTTTTATATTTTTGTACTATAATATACATATCATATGGTATGATAGTAGCCTTAGATCATACAAACATACATTTACTGATCTCTTCACAAAAGTAAGCATATGAAACTCATTATTCTCAAACAAGATACATTTTTACTTACATATAACTAATAATGAAAAATTATACAAATATATATATTCTTCAAGAAATTCTTGCATAAACTTTTGCTAGACTTGTGTTAGCCTTTCTTGATATAGAAAATGTCCCAAAGAAAAAGTCTTATCCACAAAACATACACTGATCAAATAGCGTGTGCTAAGCTATAAAGCTTAGTAGGGAATAATTCATGATGGACAACAACACACAGTGGTCATCAATAAACACACTCAACATGCATCATATGTAACATAAGATATCAATGATAAATAAATAATTAATTCTCGCAACATTACAAAACATAATCAATAAGGTAACAGAGATAAACATATATCTCAGCATATATAATTCATGTGATAGATTTATATGCTATCAGCATTATAGTTGAGATATATTTTCTATAATTAGAACCAATCATATAGTTCAACAATAACATCTGAGCAATTCATGTCTTGATTCAAATACTGTAACCATAACTATAATTGGAATATAGCTTGCCTAGGTTCTAAATATGGATAATAGAAACTTTAGATACCTTTAGGTATCAACACTTTAGATATCTAAATATATCGAATCTTTAGACCCAAACAGGGTTAACTATACTCTAGATTGGTGGAACAGAACCAAATGGGGCTGTTTATGATCAAAACGGGACCATTTTTGTTCTTTATAACCCAAATGGGGCAAAAATCTAGCAGCTCAAACTTATTCTCATAGGCATGCCTATCTATCCATGGTTGAACTCTATTTGTAAGGACCTAAAATAGGCTCTAATAGAATTCGAGGGCAATTACATGTTATTAAAATCTAATTGAGTATTATTGGATGAATTATTAAGAGTTAAGATATTAATTGGGGCAAAAATATTATTAAGTTAACATTAATTATGTGATAAATGTGTGAATTTTATGGTATGAACTTTATAAGGGCATAATTAAATTATTATTGTTGGTATAATAATATTCAAGGGTGTAATTGAAGTATAAAGTATTAGTTTAGGGGTCAATTTGTAAATTCGGCATCTTAAAGGTCCAATGTGAATAAAATAATGATTTGAGAGGTTGATTTAAGAGAAGTACAGAAAATATGGGTCAATGTTAAATATGTAAGAAGATGAGAGGCATTAGTGTAACATGCAAAAAGGTAAGAGGTTATAATGAGACATGCAAAAAGTGGAAGGATCAAAAAGGGAATTTTACATTGCTATTATAAATAGTAAATTACATAAGTTAGAGATAGAAGAGAGAGAAGAAGGGAATGGCATTTCTTGAGGGATTTATAGAATTTTCTTTCTTCATAATATTTCATTATTTGATAAATATCTCTAAGAAATCCTTGAAGAAATTCTTGCATGTGGATTTTTGAAGAACAAGTTAGTGTATGTCTACAAGGTAATTAACTTAATTTGATAATTCTTATTCTTATTTTAGTTGATAGTAGATTGAGTTAAATGCTGGAAGTTTGTTTTAAAGGATGAAGTTGTTGTGAAAGGAAAAGAAGGAGAATGTTAGGATCATTAAGAAGAAGAAGAAGATTACAAGAGTAGAAGAGAAGATTTGAGTTGCATGATCAGGTTTCATATGTGTGGATATAAATGTTTATGCTAGGATTACTTAATTTTAATGGTAATTTATTAGTTTGTTTAGGGTTAATGAGAGATTAAATAGGAAAAAAATTGTGGTTTTGAATGTTGAGGAAAAACTGGGTGTGGTTTTTTATGAACCAAGCTGATTATTTTTTCCATATCTGGAGTTGTAGACCTCAGATTGAGGTGATTATAAATTTTAGTTAAACTAGATTCCATTAGCTACATTTCATTAGAAGGAGTCATGGCTTGATTCTGTTGTTAAGGAACTCATAAAATTCATACAAGGAACTGTTTGAGTCTATAGGATGTTTTAAATAGTTACCAATGTTTTAACCATAAATCCTTGTATTTACGTTATAATTAAGTGAGGTTTGATTCTCTGTAAACTTGATAGAATTGTAAACAATTTTGTATAAGGAACCTAGAGCTAAATATGCATATAACTCATGTAAATATTTACATGAACATTTAAGAGAGTTGTTGATTTTAGTTCAAGAAGTGATTAAAGTAATTCGGGCATAAGTCATGGTAGAAAAGTCAAAATTATATGATATAAAAATCTGGATAAACTAGACACATAGGAAAAAAATTATTGTGAAGGAATTTATATCTAATTCCGCACTCATTTTATTCTACGAATTTTCAAATTGACATTTAAAAATCAGTCTTTGGGTTAGTTTGAGCTAATAGGAGTATTTAGCTTATAACTGGAGTTTTAGAGCTTAAAAATATGGTAATTCTAATTTAAAATGAATCTAAACTTTCATATCTACATTTTATATGCAGAAAACAAATCCTAAATCTATCTTTAAATATGTCTAAATTTAGTTTGAAAACCATAATTAACTGTTGAGCTGTTACTTGAATAGCCTTATGGAATTTCAAAATATCTTGAGTTATAGATATGATAATGAGATGATTTTTAATGTTTCAAAAACTACAAATATAGAGGAATAAGTTTATAGTAATCATTTCTTTTAAAATTATCGTTTACTACTTCTAATTTAGTGTGCAAACTAGTCACTAGAATCTGTCTATGAAATTTTGAAATGCCATCTCATATAATTAATTGGAAGAGTACTTAAATAACTTTGATAAATTATTTAAGAACTCAATTATGATGTTGTCTGAAAAAGGCATTTAATTAGATATATTTATGATTTTAATAGGCTTTAAAAGAGAAACTAAAGATATGTAGACTAATTTAACATTGAATAATTGGTTTACAATATGTTACTAGTATATAAAGAAATGTAAATACTTTAATGTAAAAATAATTATGAATTTAAAGGAACTTGTAGATATATATATTTAGTACATGTACAATCATAATGAATATTACTTTTTGGAAATAATATAGTTTTGATTGTATGCTTATACTCTTATGTTATTATGAGATAACATAAAGTTATAGTGCTATGTGCTTACATGTATTTGGATATTCACGTGAGTATTTAAGATTGTATATCTATATGTCTATATATGTATGTATGTGTATATATATATATATATGTGTGTGTGTGTGTGTGTGTGTATAGATATGAACAAAATATGAACACATAAGGATTAAGTGATAACCTTGGGAAAAATGTATGTACATAATTGAATTATCATTATTGAATATAATAATTTGATCATATATGTTCAACACACCAATTTAAGCTTGATTGTGCCCAAGATAACATGTTTATAGAAAATTTATATGTGTAGATATCTATGACACCATGCTCATATATATATACATGAATATATGTGTATGAACATCAATATGTATATGATGAGAGAAGAGCAAAGTACAGAATAGCAATACCTAATAGTGCATATGATCACATGTTTATAGAAAGTTACACATGAGCATGCATTTGATTACCTTGTACATAGTTATATAAGAGTATACATGTGTATACATATATATGATTGATAGAGTAAAGATAAAGTAAAGAGATTGTGTTTCCTGCATTAAGTCTAGGATGTGGATAGATAGGCATGCCTATAAGAGTACCTTGTAGCTACTTCTAAAAAGTTTTGACCTATTTAGGTCCACTTGAAATTAAAAGTTAGAGTGACCTTATTTGGGTTTAAAGTTAGAGTTGATTTAAACAACCCCGTTTGGGTTGTAGCCGATCCCGCTTGGGTCCGCTTGATTTGTCCATGTTATTTGATTGACTCCATTTGGGTCCATTTTATTTGATTGACCCCATTTGGGTCCATGTTATTTGATTGACCCCGTTTGGGTCCATATTGTTTGTTTGATCCCGTTTGAGTGCACCGATTTATCATACAGTTTTATCCCTACAAGGGATTAACGTTTAATACCTCTAGGTATCTTATTTGTACCTTCAGGTGCCACCGTTAAAATCATAAGTTTTGTACCTTTAGGTGCTACAGTATAACCCGTTATCCACCTATTTAGAACTTAAGAAGACTAAATTAAAGTATAAATGCTTTACCATCAATTTCAATGCAATGGTTAATCATACTATACGGAATAGTAAAATGAACTATGATTTTGTATATAGATTATGATTATAAATTATAAAAGTATTTTAGGCAATATTGACAGTAAGTATGCTAAATTAAATGTTAGGGTATTTTATTATTGCTAGTATCCAAAATACATGCTAGTTGGTTATATAATGAAATTGTATTAAATTAATGCTTGAATTAAATTGATGGTATATATATGTATGTGCTTTGTGATCATAAGCCTTTTTCTATATGTATGCCAATGTATGATATATGAAAGAATATTTATTAGGTTAAAGAGTATTATAATATCTAATGGATGCAACAATTTTATAATTGCATAAGCATATTTCATATTAAAGATTATAAGAGTTAGATAGTAACAACCATTGTTTTTGAAATATTTTTCTTATGATTATATTTAGGTGTTCACATTATTTGTATGTTTACATTTAATGAATGTGTGTTTGTTATTTGTGGTGCGATGTATACAAATCTAAGCCCCATAACCTTGGTATATAAGAATAGGTTGGCATTGATGTATAATTATTATGCTTAATTAAAAGGCTTGTTATTGTAACTTATGCAATATAAAGTAAGCTTGTAGTAATATAAAGATCTCATGGATTTGCTATTTAATTCTAATGTTTATATATCAAAGACATGCTAAATAGATGAAAAGATAATAGATAATTATGCTTTTATGGTTTAGTATCAATTCAGAAACTAGTCACATGATAATTAGTTGAATTTAAAGCCATAGAACATTAGAGCTTACATGGTTATATATGTTGATTAAAGCATCGATGTAATTTTTATCATTGAACTTTATGATTTCCGTAATATGATTTAACTGCTGCATTTTTGTTCATTTCTTGAAATAAAGCTTGTTATGATTGAGGCATGATATATGCATTGTTGACGATCACTGTGAGTGGTTGTTTATCATGATTTTAGTTCCCTAGTAAGCTTTATAGCTTAACACAGGTGTTTCATTCGTGTAGGTTGCAAGGCTAGGACTTTCTCACAAGACTGATATCTGTAGCAGGTTGGCCAACACAAGTCTTTTAAGATTATAAAGTATATAGTCTTCTTTTCGGTTCCTTTTTTTGTATTTTGAGGGTTTTATGTTGTGTTGGAAATCTTGTAAAAGTACAACTGTTTTGTAAGATGTTAATCAGTTGTTATATTTTGTAAAGAGATTCTAATGTATATTGTAAAGTCTTAATAGTTTAGCACTCTTTATGGATTAAGTATGAATATCAATTCTCTATATTATTGGTATATGTTTATGTTGCATAGTAAAACATGTGTAATGAGATGGATAAAGTGATACGTATAGATTATAGGATAAGGGTGTTACAATTAGTGGTATCAGAGCATAGGTTTAGCCGTTTCTAGGCTATAAGTGTTTACAGTTGTTGTCATAGGAATTTTTTTTTGTTGGCCTAATGCAGATATCACTATTTTGTTTTGTATAGATTGAAGGATGGATAAGTCAAAAGAAATTGGAGATGATATAGGCAAAGATTATAGTACTGGGGGCTTTAAACTCTTATGCTCCTGAATCTTCGAAAGTGAACTGTGTCGAAATACTAGTTTCCTTGCTTGAAAGGTTAAAAGAGGTTATCCATGATTTAACTCAGATTCTACAAGAGTTATCTAAATTAAGAATGATGACAGATGTTGAGAATAACTATGAGATTAAAGGTAACTATAATAAGAACCCAAAACAAGAGAAATCAAATAAAAGAAAAAAGACAATGGAAGAAGGTTCCTCTAGCAAAATACCACATCTTAAGCAAGAGTTAATCAACGAAGGTGGAGGTCCTCGTGCCCCTAAGTGCATTTATTGCTCTAAAAGTCATTGGGGTATATGTAGGCTTGCAAATCAGGCTTGTTTTAGATGTGGAAGTACTAATCATTTTCTGGGAAATTGTCCAAGACCCTAAAAGATTAAGAGAACAACATCCAGGAGTGAAAAAGAAGCTTAAGGTTCTAAGAGAGTTTGAAGCTGCTAAGCAAGTTTTTGGTAAATATCTCTTTTACCTTAGAATTTATTTATTTGGATTGATAAATCCTAAACTTAGAAATAAAAATTATATGCTTTTGAATTATTTGATATAATCGAAGTTTGTCAATGATATATGAATATGATTAGTATATGCGATTATGGTACATGTGTGTTATTAGAATACATAGTGATTATTTTATAATGATACATGAGATGGAGCTATGTTAATTGATGAAAAAGATCTATAGTTAAGGCTTTTGAAATGAAAATTTGATGGTTCATTAAAATGCTTTATATATATATCTGTCAGTGTTTCCTTTTTTAGTAAAGGCAATTGATAAAATATTTCATATTGGATGGGGCATAAGATATACAGAACATGAGAATAGACCTCTGTATTCTATTACATACATGAAAGCATACATTCATCGTATAGCATTGTGCATTACTTGACAAAACATGAATAACATCATACCACATGTACAAGCCCCAACTAAAAAGGAAACTGACAGGACATATATTAAGCATAGTAATGATATAATAGTATGATATGGTTGTCCTTATTTGGAGATAAGGTTTAATGAGAAGTGAATAGAGAAGATGGTAGAGGAAGTACAGGATCATAGATGATTGTGATAGACATAGTGGTATAGCAATGATAGTGTTGTACATGAGTAAAGTATATAGGTATGAATTTCGAGGATGAAATTTCTTAATGGGGAGAGATTTGTAAGGACCCAAAATAGGCCTTAGTAGAATTCAAGGGCAATTACATGTTATTAAAATCTAATTGAGTATTATTGGATAAATTATTAAGAGTTAAGATATTAATTGGGGAAAAAATGTTATTAAGTTAACATTAATTATGTGATAAATATGTGAATTTTATGGTATGAAATTTATAAGGGCATAATTAAATTATAATTGTTAGTATAATAATATTTAAGGGTGTAATTGAAGTAAAAAGGATAAGTTTAGGGGTCAATTTATAAATTCAGCATCTTAAGGGTCAAATGTGAATAAAATAATGATTTGAGAGGTTGATTTAAGAGAAGTATAAAATATATGGGTCAATGTTAAGTATGTAAGAAGATGAGAGGCATTGGTGCAACATGCAAAAAGGTCAGAGGTTATAATGAGACATGCAAAAAGTGGAAAGATCAAAAAGAGAATTTTACATTGCTATTATAAATAGTGAATTACATAAGTTAGTGATAAAAGAGAGAAGAGAAGAGGACGACATTTCTTGAGGGATTTATAGAATTTCCTTTCTTCTTAATCTTTCATTCTTTGATAAATCTCTCTAAGAAATCCTTGAAGAAATTCTTGTATGTGGATTTTTGAAGAACAAGTTAGCGTATGTCTACAAGGTAATTAACTTAATTTGATAATTCTTCTTCTTCTTCTTCCTATTTTGGTTGATATTAGATTGAGTTAAATGCTGGAAGTGTGTGTTAATGGATGAAGTTGTTGTGAAAGGAAAAGAAGGAGAAAGTTAGGATCATTAAGAAGAAGAAGAAGATTACAAGAGTAGAAGAGAAGATTTGAGTTGAATGATCAGGTTTGGGAACTTATTCTTCATGCATATACATGGATATAAAATTTTTATGCTTGGATTACTTAATTTTAAAGGTAATTTATTAGTTTGTTTAGGGTTAATGAGAGATTAAATAGGAAAAAAATTGTGGTTTTGAATGTTGAGGAAAAAATGGGTGTGGTTTTTGTGTACTAGGCTACTTGTTTTATCCATATCTGGAGTTGTAGACTTGGATTTTGGTAATTCAAAATTCTTGGTAAACTAGATTCAATTACATACATTTCATTAGAAGGAGTCGTGGCTTGATTCTATTGTTAAGGAACTCATAAAATTCGTACAAGTGAACTATTTGAGTCTATAGGTAGTTTTAAATAGTTACCAATGTTTTAACCATAAATCCTTGTATTTAAGTCATAATTGAGTGAGGTTTTATTCTATGCAAACTTGATAGAATTGTAAACAATTTTTTAGAAGGAACCTAGAGCTAAATATGCATATAACTCATCTAAATATTTACATGAACATTTAAGAGAGCTGTTGATTTCAGTTTAAGAAGAGATTATAGTAATTCGGGAATAAGTCATGGTAGAGAAGTCAAACTTATATGATATAAACATCCGGATAAACTAGACACATAGGAACAAAATTATTGTGAAAGAATGTATATCTAATTCCACACTCATTTTATTCTACGAATTTTCAAATTGACATTTAAAAATTTGTCTTTGGGTTAGTTTGAGCTAATAGGAGTATTTTCCTTATAACTTGAGATTTAGAACTTAAAAATATAGTAATTATAATTTTAATTGAATCCAAACTTTCACATCTACATTTTATATGCAATAAGCAAATCCTAAATCTATCTCAAATATGTCTAAATTTAGTTTAAAAACCGAAATTAACTGTTGAGCTATTACTGGAAGAGCCTTCTGGAATTTCAAAATATCTTGAGTTATAGATATGATAATGAGATGATTTTTAATGTTTCAAAAACTAAAAATATAGAGGAATAAGTTTATAGAGATCATTTCTTCTAAAATTGTCGTTTACCACTTCTAATTTAGTGTGCAAACTAGTCACTAGAATCTGTCCATGGAATTTTGAAATGCCATCTCATATAATTAATTGGAAGAGTACTTAAATAACTTTGATAAAATATTTAAGAACTTAATTACCATGTTGTCTAAAAAATTCATCTAATTAGATATACTTATGATTCTAATACGCTTTAATAGATAAACTAAAGATATGCAGACTAATTTAACATTGAATAGTTGGTTTACAATATGTTACAAGTATATAAAGAAATGTAAATACTTTAATGTAAAAATAATTATGAATTTAAAGGAACTTATAGATATATATATTTAGTACATGTACAATTATAATGAATATTACTTTTTGGAAATAGTATAGTTATGATTGTATGCTTATACTCTTATGTTATTATGAGATAACATAAAGTTATAGTGCTATGTGCTTACATGTATTTGGATATTCTCGTGTGTATTTAAGATTGTATATCTATATGTCTATATATATATATATATATCTATATGTGTGTATAGATATGAACAAAATATGAACACATAAGGATTAAGTGATAACCTTGGGAAAAAGGTATGTGTATAATTGAATTATCATTATTGAATATAATAATTTGATCATATATGTTCAACACGCCAATTTAAGCTTGATAAATGATGATGTATTGTAAATATAAGATGTATAATATTGTTATACAATGGATCATACATATATTTTTATGAAATAATAATAATGTATACACATGTTGTTTCCATATAATCAAGGTGGTGAAAATATCACATGAAAAGGGATAGTAAAGCATGCATGCATGCATATGATTATCATAATAAATATGTGAAATGGTTACATTATTTATAGGGATTACAAGTACAAAATAATAATACTTAATTGTGCCTAAGATAACATGTTTATAGAAAATTTATATGTGTAGATATCTATGACACCATGCTCATATATATATATACATGAATATATGTGTATGAACATCAATATGTATATGATGAGTTAAGAGCAAAGTACAGAATAGCAATACCTAATAGTGCATATGATCACATGTTTACAGAAAGTTACACATGAGCATGCATATGATTGCCTTGTACATAGTTATATAAGAGTATATATGTGTATACATATATATGATTGATATAGTAAAGAGATTATGTTGCCTGCATTAAGTCTAGGATGTGGATAGATAGGCATGCCTATAAGGGTACCTTGTAGCTACTTCTAAATAGTTTTGACCTGTTTAGGTCCAATTGAAATTAAAAGTTAGAGTGACCCTATTTGGGTTTAAATTTAGAGTTGATTTAAACAACCCCGTTTAGGTTGTAGCCGACCCCACTTGGGTCCCCTTGATCGGTCCATGTTATTTGGTTGAACCCGTTTAGGTCCATGTTATTTGATTGACCCTATTTGGGTCCATATTGTTTTTTTGACCCCATTTGAGTCCACCGAGTTATCATACAGTTTTATCCCTACGAGGGATCAACGTTTAATACCTCCGGGAATCTTATTTGTACCTTTGGGTGCCACAATTAAAATCAATAGTTTTATACCTTTGGGTGCTACCGTATAACCCATTATCCACCTTTTTAGAACATAAGCAAGCTAAATTAAAGTATAAATGCTTTACAATCAATTTCAATTTAATGGTTAATCGTACTATATGGAATAGTAAAATGAACTATGATTTTGTGTATAGATTATGCGTATAAATTATAAAAGCATTTTGGGCAATATTGATAGTAAGTATGCTATATTAAATGTTAGGGTATTTCATTATTGCTAGTATCCAAAATAAATGCTAGTTGGTTATATAATGAAATTGTATTATATTAATGCTTGAATTAAATTTATGGTATATATATGTATGTCCTTTATGGTCATAAGCCTTTTTCTATATGTATGCCAATGCATGATATATGAAAGAAATTTCATTAGGTTAAAGAGTATTATAATATCTAATGGATGCAACAATTTTATAAGTGCATAAGCATATTTCATATTAAAGATTATAAGAGTTAGATAGTAACAACCATTCTTTTTGAAATATTTTTCTTATGATTATATTTAGGTGTTCACATTATTTGTATGTATACATTTAATGAATTTCTGTTTGTTATTTGCGGTGCGATGTATACAAATCTAAGCCCCATAACCTTGGTATACAAGAATAGGCTGGCATTGATGTATAATTGTTATGCTTAATTGATAGGATTGTTATTGTAACTTATGCAATATAAAATAAGCTTGTAGTAATATAAAGATCTCATGGTATTTGGAACTGTGGATTTGCTATTTAATTCTAATGTGTATATATCAAAGACATGCTAAATAGATGAAAAGACAATAGATAATTATGCTTTTACGGTTTAGTATCATTTTAAAAACTAGTCACATGATAATTAGTTGAGTTTAAAGCCATGGAACATTAGAGCTTACATGGTTATATATGTTGATTAAAGCATCAATGTAATTTTTATCGTTGAATTTTATGATTTCCATAATATGATTTAACTGCTGCATTTTTGTTCATTTATTAAAACAAGCTTGTTATGATTAAGGCATGATATGTGCATTGTTGACGATCACTGTGCGTGGTCGTTTATCATGATTTTAGTTCCCCCACTAAGCTTTATAGCTTAGCACGAGTGTTTCATCCGTGTAGGTTGTAAGGCTAGGACTTTCTCACAGGACTGATATCTATAGCATGCTGGCGAACACATGTCTTTGAAGATTATAAAGTATATAGTCTTCTTTTTGGTTCCTTTTTTTGTATTTCGAGGGTTTTATATTGTGTTGGAAATCTTGTAAAAGTACAAATATTTTGTAAGATGTTAATCAGTTGTTATATTTTGTAAAGAGATTCTAACGTATATTGTAAAGTCTTAATAGTTTAGCACTCTTTATGGATTAAGTATGAATATCAGTTCTCTATATAGTTGGCATATGTTTATGTTGCATAGTAAAACATGTGTAATGAGATGGATAAAGTGATATGTATAGATTATAGGATAAGGGTGCTACACTATTTGTAGGCAATATTGTAGTCTTATTCACTTTAGTTATCATGCTTGTGCTTTTATTATACATGTTTGCACATATAATATCCTATAATAAGATATACAGTCTCTAATATATAAACATTTATTCTCAATATAATATAAAACTAATAATAATTGTAATTAAACATAATTTCTTGTAGTCATATATTTTGGCATGTTAACATATAAACATGATATATAATCAAAACATATAAGCATGTTCATGCTATATTAATGAGGTAAATAATAACATACATGTTCTTATATTTTCCATATACATGGTTCATCAACTATTTATGCCTATTGCTTTACAATATGATATTATCATATAATTAATGAACTTATATGTCCTTATATGGTGTTTCTATATTATGAAATGCTTTAAGGATGTTTAGGTAAACTTTGGTAACCATTTGGGACCTTTAAATCAATTAATAGTTAAATCGGGGAGGGTCACTATCATTACCAAATGTGTACTGACGTGACATAGGTACACTTTAGGTTCTGGAATGACTTCACGGTCATTAACAGAGAGGTACAAACCATTTTGGACTGGCCTTATGGTTATCACCAAATTGGTATTGACCATAACATACATTTTGTCTATTAGCAGATTTACTAGTTCATCTTGTTTGTGATTTTTGACCTATTAAAAATTATTTTTATGCAAAGTGAACTTCAACAAACTTATTCCTTTATGTTTCTTTCTAGAACATTAAAAATCGTCTCATTATCACCTCTAAAATTCAAGATATTTACAAATTATAGAGGACTGTCCCTAGTGATAGGGCAGCAAATTATTTTGATTTTTAACCTATGTTTAGATAAGTTTAGAGATAGATTTAGAATATGTATTCTTCATAGAAAAGGTAGATATGGAAGTTTAGTTTCTAATCCTATTGGGATTATCACATTTTCATTTCTGTAATTCCATATATTAGCAAAAAAAAGCTAACTAGGTCAGATGAACTTAATTACAAATTTTTTATACCAAGGGAGTTTTCAAGAACTTTGATACACTTAAGTTAAATTGAAAATTTATCGAATTAGAGATTTCTATTAAGACATTTCCCTTACAAATTTGTCTTTGCATTCTACTTTTAAAATTTTAATCTAGGGTTTAACTTTTCTTATTCATTCAGCCCTTTCACATGAAGATATCCAAAATTTCTTATCTCTATACTATAACTAAGTCTTAATTTCATAAAAATCAACATCTAAATATACATGTAATCACTTATACACTAAGTCCCATGCCCTGACCGAAAACCCTTTCCTTCACTTCAACCCTTAGCAACCTTTTTACCCTTACTTTTCTTACTTCCTCTTTCTTCTTCTACATACAGCCATGTAAACTTGCATTAAACCCATATTTCTTGCTTATTAAATGCATGACAAACAATAAAGAAGAAGAATAAGATGATGAAATTCAAAGATAGATTTGTAGTAGAATCCCATTACTTTACCAAATCTCTCTTTAAGACCCTTTAATACACTCATATAATGTTGAAATCTTGAGAATTAAAGAGAAAGACATGTAAGTTTTTAGAGAGAAATGAAAGAGAACAAAATATGAAACTTTTCTCTCTTCAAAGGCCACCTAAGCCAATAAAAGACCCTAATATTTGTACTTTTCTCTTTTACATGTAGAAATTTTTATTTTAAAATGGGTGAAAAAGTTCCTTTTTTGATCCTCCAATTTCTTTCAAGTCATAAATGGTCCTCTCTCTTTAATTCCTCTTGTAAAATTAACCCCACATTTCATTTTTTTATAATTGACCCACAAATCTATTTTCTTTATTTCAATTGCAACCTTATAAAATTTATTATGCCTAGTAACTAACATACATAACATGAATAAAATTACGACTTTGCCCTTTTGACCCAAAATTGAGTTTCTCCTAGTTTATTAAACATTAATCCTGAATATTATCATTTAAATCATGCATTTCAACTAGGGTCAAAATTTAGGCCTTACAATTCTCTCCCCTTCAACAAATTTCATCCTTAAAATTCCTACCTATTTTAAATAGTTGGGGATACTGCTATTTCATAACTGCCTCTTGTTCCCAAGTTACTTTTTACATACCATGATGTTGCCAAAGTACTTTGATAAGGGAAATTTGTTTGTTCCTCAATTGTCTGATTTCCTTTGCAAAAATCTCTTTAGGTTCTTCATCATAAGAAAAATCCGACTATACTTGAATATCTTGAATTGGTAGTATATGATATTCATCTGAACGGTATCTACGCAACATGGATACATGATACACATCATATATTTTTGTTAATTCAATAGAAAGTAATAATTTTTTTACTACCAGTCCAACTCTTTGAAGGATTTCATATAGACCAATATGCCTCGGGCTTAGTTTACCTTTCTTCCCAAATCTCAATACTTTTCTCCATGGGCAAACTTTTAGAAACACTTTCTCACCAACCTGATACTTAATGCATTTTCTTTTTAAATTCCTATAGGACTTCTATCTGTTACAAGCTTTTTTCAATACCTACTTAATAACTTATACCTTCTCCTTTGTGTCCTTAATAAGGTTAGGACAAATTATTTTGGGTTTAGTTAACTTAGTCCAACAAACTGGAGTTTTACATTTCCTACCATACAAAACCTCATATGGTGCCACACCAATACTTCTTTGATAATTGTTATTGTAAGAAAACTCCATTAAAGCTAGATATCCATCCCAAATTCCTGTGAAATCCAAAGACACAACCTCTCATCATATCCTTTAAGACATGGATAACCCTCTCAGATTGTCCATCTATTTGAGAGTGGAAAGTTATACTATAACGAAGCTATTTTCCCAATGTTTGTTGTAGGCTTTACCAGAATCTACATGTAAACCTTAAATCCCTATCAGAAATTATAAATATCAGTATACCATGTAATCTATGATTCTCATTTACATAATGTTTGGCCAACTTATCCATAGGATAATTTATTCAAATTGGTAAGAAATTAGCTATTTTAGTTAACTTATCAACTATAACTCATATTGCATCATGCTTCCTTTGTGTGAGAGTTGAATCTCTCACAAAATCCATGTTAATGTCTTCCCATTTCCATTGTGGTATTGGAATGGGATTTAACAATCTCAAGGGCAACTAGTGTTTTGCTTTCACTTGTTGACAAGTTAAATACTTTGAAACATAATTTACTACATCTTTCTTCATATCGGGCCACCAATAAAATTGTTTCATATCCTTATACATCTTATTCCCACTAGGATGCATAGTGAATACTGTATTGTGAGCTTCATGCAACAAAGTTCTTTTCAATTCCCTATCATCAGGAACACATAACCTACTCTAGAAATACACGCTTCTATCTTCTTTTACAAAGTACTCAGATTGATTTCCTTGCTACATTGAATGTATAATTTGTTGTAACTACCCATTATTTTTTTGAGCATCTAACACTACCTGTCTCACATAAGGTATAGCGTTCAATTGAGCTATCAAAGCACCATCTAATGCAAATTTCCATATACCATGTTGTAATATCATAGTTGCCACCGTCTTACGACTTAAAACATCGGCTACAACATTACCTTTACCTAGGTGGTAATCTACTATACGATCATAATCCTTAAATAGTTCTAACCATCTTCATTGTCTCAAGTCGAGTTCCTTTTGAGTAAGCAAATACTTAAGACTCTTATGATCTATATAGATTCTATATCTTTTCCCATACAAATAATACTGCCAAATCTTTAAGGCAAACACTACAGCTGCCAACTCTGAGTCATGGGTTGGGTAGTTTTGCTCATGTGGTTTAATAATCTAGATGCATAAGCCACTACCTTGCTATCTTGCATTAAACAATCAGCCCAACTAACTATAGAAGCATCACTGTACATGGCATACTCTTTTCCCAAAATTGGCTGTGTCAAAATCGGAGCCTCTATTAACATCTTCTTTAACTGGTCAAAGCTTGCCTAATATCGATTAGTCTACTCAAATTTAATACCCTTTCTCAAAAATTTAGTGAGTGGTGAAGCAATAACTGAAAAGCCTTTCATAAAGTGACAGTAATATCCTACTAAACCTACAAAACTTCTTACTTTCTATCGCATTAAGGTGGTCTCAAATTCCTAATAGCCTCAATTTTTGTTGGATCCACTTTAATGCCTTCAAAAGACACTATATGCCTAAGGAACGAGACTTCTTTAAGCAAAAATACAAGAATTCCTTAAGCCAAAAATCACGCTTTCTTAATTTAGCAAACAATCAATTCTCCCTCAAAGTTTGTAACACAATTTTCAAATGTTCAACATGTTTAGCTTCATTTCTTGAATAGACCAATGTGTCATCTATGAACATAACCATAAATTGGTAGGTGTAAATATCCCATTCACAAGGTCTATAAAAGCAACCAGTGCATTTTTTAACCCAAATGGCATTACTAGGAATTCATAATGACCATATCGAGTTCTAAATGGAGTTTTGGGAACATCCACATCTTTTACCCGAAGTTGATAGTACACCAATCGCAAGTTGATCTTGAAAAATACTCCAACACCTTTGAACTGATAAAATAAGTTTTCAATCCTTGGCAGTGGGTACTTGTTCTTCACTATTCCCTTATTCAGCTATCAATAGTCTATCCACATTTTCATATGCCTTTCTTATTTACAAACAAAACTAGTGCACCCCAAGATGATGTATTAGGCCTAATAAAGCCTTTGTCAAGCAATTCCTATAACTGAACCTTTAACTGCTCTAATTTTGTTAGGTCCATTTTGTGTGGTGCCTTCGAAATAGAAGCTGTACCTGGTAGAACTTTTATAGACAACTCCACATCTCTTTTAGGTGGAATACTTGGTAAGTCTTTAGGAAATACATTAGGAAAATCATTTATAATATGGATAGCTTAAAGCTTAACCTTTTCCCTTTTTGAATCCATTATCAAGGCTAAATATGCTTCTCATCATTTTCTTAGAAATTGCCTGGCTTGTATAGACAATATCACATTGGCTAAAGGTTTAGTTTGAATGCCCTATGCTACTACTATTTTACCATTGGTATCTTTAAACACTACTATTTTAGACCTATAACTGACCACTGCATGTTGGTTCAATAGTCAATACATGCCTAAAATCACATCAAACTTTTGAAATGGCAACTTAATGAGATTGGCCAAAAATTCCTTCGCTTGATTTATTCTTTATAAACTTTGTTAACACAAACACTATAACCCAATGGGTTAGTTACATAAAAATAATATTTTAGTTCATGTGTGATCGATATATTTTTACCCATATCCCCAATGCAAACATAAAAGTAAGTAGAACTAGGATCAATGAAGGTATGAAAATTAAAATCCAAGAGAGAGAAAATACTAGCTATAACTTCTAAAGCATCTTGATCCTCTCGAACTTTTATTGCATAAGAATGACCAAAAATTTTTAGTGTTGTTGGTCGATCAATTAATTCAGACACATTCCTAGACTAGGATCTGTGATGATTTGATCCATTATGCCCTCTGCCTCTACCACTACCTCCACTAAAGAAGGGTACAATAGAAGCTCCCCTACTACCTTACTGTCTAAAACCTTGCTCCTGCTTTGATAGATAGTTTGCCATAAAGTGGTTAGTACTACCACATCTAAAACATGCTCTTACCAATTTCCTACAATTACCCTAGTGCTGCTTAAAATAATGGGGACACTCTAGTGGCTGACCCCCACTTTGCCTCCTTGAAGCTTTTCTTCTAGGTTTAGACACTGTAGATGATTCTTGTTTTTATCCCTTTTTGTAGAACTAAAACTAGACTCAATTGGCAGATTCCTCTAAGCTCTTTTAACCCTCTTTGCAGTGGAAGATCCACCTTTAGACCCACTCTTTTTTGTTCTTTTTCTCTTTTAGCTACTTCATTCTTTTCAACCATCATGGCTACTAAAATTAGTGTATTGAAATCCACCAATTGAAAAGATGTAGGTCCAATAAACTTTTCTCTAATCCAATTAATCAAGCTATCTTCACACTATCTTCACATAAAAGCTCCCATCAACATCGAGTCAAGAAGATATTTACACAGACAACTGAATTCCTTCTCATACTTAGCCACAATCATGGCCCTATATCTCAGATTTAAGAACTATCTTGACTTCACTTCTTTATATGCCTTAGTAACATATTTCTTTCTAAATTTAGCTTCAAAAAATTCCCACCTAATGGGATCTGGTAACCGAGATTGCTTTAGTACTAATTTCCACCATTCATAAGCTACTCCTAGATGTAAGGACACAGCATAAGAAACTTTATGACTTACTAGGCATTGAATTTAATAAAAGATTCTCCCTAGCTTTTTTGACCAAAATTCAGCTTCTTTCGGTTGTTCTAAATTAGTGCCCATTAATTACTATGCACCATGCTTCCTAATTTTAGATATAAGAGCTTTAGGTGCAGTTATTCTTTTTAGAATTTAGGCCATACCTTGTGAAAGTTTCAATAGTGCTTCACTAGAATGGTCGTAGGAATCTAATTCCAATTAGAGGATGATGATCCAAGATTGGAAGGATTAAATCTTACCAGGAAATTGCTTTTAGCCGATTCTTCGATAACATCTCTAGAATCCTCCATCTATTATCTATAAGAAAACAAGGACTTCTACATTTGGCCAACACCACACTATACAACATTATAGAATCTTAGACACTTATTGCCCATAAAAGACTAAACCTAGGCTATGATACCAAATTGTAAAACCCTGATTCTATAACCTAACCATATTACTGTATCATACATCATTAATCAATTTTACAATGTTATTATACCATCATACATTCTTTGATCATACTATCATCATCATCATGCTATTCATCATACATGTCAATTAGGTGTTACTATACCTATTCACATACTTTATTTCATATGCATTTAGGGATTACTATTGCTATTCTCATGTTTTACTTGCTTGTACTATAGTATGCATACCATTTGGTATGATAGTAGATTTAGATCATACAGACATACGTTTACTCTTTTCTTTACAAAATTGAGCATATACAACTCATTATGCCCAAACTAGATACATTTTTACATACATATAATTGATAATACAAAATTATATAAATATATATATTCTTTAGGAAATTCCTACATCAACTTTTGATAGACTTGTGTTGTCCTTTCCTGATGCAGAGAATGTCCTTGATTGAAAGTCTTATCTAGAGAACCTACACATATCAAATAACCCATGCTATGCTATAAAGCTTAGTGGAGAACAATTCATGATGGACAACCACTCACAGAGGTCATTAACAAACACACTCAACATGCTTCATATGTAATATAAGATATCAATGATAAATAAAAAATTGATTCTTGCAATATTACAAAACATAATCAATAAGGCAATAGAGATAAACATATATCTCATCATACATAATTCATGTGATTGATTGATTTACTATAACCATTATACATGAGATATAATTTCTAGAATTAGAACCAATCATATAGTTCAACAATAACATCTAAGAAATCCATGCCTTAATTCAAATTCTATAGTCATAACTATAATTGGAATATAGCTTGCCTAAGTTCTAATGTAAATAACAGGAACTTTATATACCTTTAGGTATCAAAACTTTAGATATCCAAAGATATCAAATCTCTAGACCCAAATGGGGTCAACTATACTCTAGACTGGTCAAGCAAAACCAAATGGGGCTATTTATGATCTAAACATGACCATTTTTGTACTTTGTGATACAAATGGAGCCAAACTCTAGTAGCTGCAACTTATCACTATAGGCATGCCTATCTATCCATAGTTGAACTCTATTTGCAGCCAATATTGTGTTCATATTCACTTTAATTATTTTATTTGTGCTTTTAATATACATGTTTGCCCATATAATCTTAAATAATAAGATATATAGTCTTTAATATGCAAACATGTATTCTCAATCTCATATAACACTATGAGTAACTGTAATTGAACATAATTTCTTGTAGTAATATATTTTTACTTGTTAACATATAATCATGACATATAATCAAAACATATAAGCATGTCCATGCTATCTTAATTAATTAAATAATAAGATATCATCAACTATTTATGTCTATTGCTTTACAATATGATATTATTATATATTCAATTAACTTATCTCTCTTTATATGGTGTTTCTATATTATGAAATGCTTTAAGGATGTTTAATGAGGCTTAGATAAACTTTGGTAACCATTTGGGACCTTTAAATCAATTAATAGTGAAATGGGGGAGGGTCATGATTATTACCAAATGTGTACTGACCGTGACATAGTTGCACTTTAGGTTCTTGACTGACCTCATGGTTATTAACAAATAGGTACTGACCATGACATAGATTCATTTTTAATTCTGGGTTGGCCTCATAGTTATTACAAAATTGGTATTGACCATGACATACATTTTGTCTATAAGCACATTTACTAGTTCATTTTTTTGTGATTTTTGACCTATTAAACATAATTGTTAGGATAATTAACCTTCAACAAACTTATTCCTATATGTTTCTAGTTTATAAGATATTAGAAACCATCGCATTATCACCTCTAAATTTCAAGATATTTACAAATGACGAAAGACTATCCTCAGTGATAGGGCAACAAATTATTCTAATTTTTAACCTAAATTTAGATAGGTTTAGAAATAGATTTTGTAGCACCCTCTATGAAAAATCCTATTTATCTGATAATTAGATTACTATTAATCATGCTTATGCAATATATTTGTTTATCTATCATTTTACCCTTAATCATGTCATACTGTTCATAAACTTATATATGTGCCACTAGTCTATTCCTGTATTGTATTTCATACTTAGTATCATGCATATTATACTATATGAATATTACTTTATGTATATCACATGCACGCATCCTCTTTTTAGCTTTACTACTTGTAAGTTACAGCATTTCATAAGTTATATACATCTTATAACATAACTGGCCATAAAGCAAAACATACGATAATACTAATACAAAAAAACATCCTACATCAAGATTAACAGTCGGTAGTTGGCCCTTCCTGATGCAGAGATCGTCCTTAAGAAAAATTCTTGGTAACGGTACCTACACAGATAAATAACCCGTGCTAAGCTATAAAGCTTAGTGGGGAATATCTATAGATGGATGACCACTCACAACGGTCATCAAAATATACATACAATGTGTATAATAAATAACATGTACAACATATCATGTCAATATTAACCAATACTTTAAAGCATAAAACATATACTCATATACCTAAACATTGTACTCAAAAGAGTAACAAGTATTCTCATTTTCATAATTCATATAGACAGCAGTTTCCCATGTAAACATATTCAAATGAAACATAATTCCTGTGGGTAAACCAATAATATAATTCACAACATCAATCTTTAGTCAAATAACTTTAACTGTTTAATTTTGATCATTACTATGAATAACGTTTAGCCTGCCTTAGCTTTATCAGTGGATAACGGGAACTATGGATCGGTATCAAGAAGAAGGATATCCGAAGATATTGGATCTATAGACCCAAACGTGGCCAAACTGTACTATGGACCGGTCAAGCAGACCCAAACAGGGTCGCCTATCAATCCAAACAGGACTGATCATGATCCAAATGGGATCATATATACTATGGGCCCAATTGGGCCAAACTATGGCAGCTGTAATTTCCCTATAGGCGCCTATCTATCCACATCTAAAACTCTATCGCAGGCAGAACTCTATTTGTGTTCAATTCACATATTAAAACTGTATTCATAGTATACTATTTGTACATATATATAGTCTTGTAAAACTATAAGTTCTATGGTGCATAAATAGATATATGCACATTTCATAAGCCAGCTTACACAATTAGCTCATCCATTTCGTGTGACTATAAGTTTGAATCCTGACATATAGGCCTGACATAATCATCATATCATATACTTGATCATGTTCTCATTAAGTGTTTCACATGTTCATAGTCATGCCACAACATTTTCTATCTCATAGGGCAATTACATGCTCATACATTCATGTACATAATCGTAAATGTACATACCTGTAGGTACATTCGCATATAGTAAGCTTATTCCTATAAGCATGTTTACCAATATAAATAAATGCATTTATCATCATTCAGATCTTGTGCACTTTCATGTCATAGGGTTACATATGTACACATCAATTAGGCACATGACAATCATATACAGGTCTAATTACATGTGTAGGTTAGATATTTCATCACTAATCTTTTTTCATATACACAACAAATGTAAATGTATGCATATAATTCTTTCATCGATAGTCATATTATCGGATTTTAACGGTTACATGCATCACATACATGAGCCGAATTTTAAATTTTTTTAACCATTAGATCTGATCTTGCCATGAATACACAATATAACTATATGAGAATAAGAAAAATCACCTTTGATTTTTGTTGACCAGTTGATTTTACTTCGCACTGGGTTGTCGCAAACAACAGTGTCCAAAATCGAACACCTCCAATGGGTAATCCACACTAGAGAGGGATAAATTGAACCAACAAATTGGTGTTTAACTAGGGCTGGCCAAAATTCCAAGAAGCTAGCTTGAAGTTAGCGCAAAAAGGAGAGAGAGATTAGTGAAAAACTTTCTTTTTGTTTTAATCACTTAACCCAAATTCCTCATTAGTTGACCTTTTATAGTTAGGTTAAAATTCCAACTCCTTAATGAGATTGAGCTCTTTAAAATTGCTGCAGAATTATTAATTGGGCCTCTGGAATTAATTATAATCATTTGGGCTTAATTAAATCAAATTTAAACCTTTTTATAAAAGACTATGCACAAAACACACAAACTAGGCCTTTTGCGCAACTAATTGGATTTAAATACCCAAATGGATTCCAAATCAAACCAAATTAAATATGTGAGTTCCATAACACTTATGTAATATATATAAATTATTTTGGTGCATGAAATAGGCCATTAAGTCCTTATGTTCTAGACTTGGCGTGTGGCCCTTAAAGAAGGGCTTTCGTCAACTGTTTCATTCCTCTGGCCCTTAATAATTCGTCCAATGGACTTATTAATTATTATGCCAGTCCTATAAAACTTATAGTAGTCCTATAACACTTATAAGACAATAATAATTAATCATGAAATACATTATTTCAATTAGGTCCAATTTACAGAACATTTCTCAAAAGTTTCGCAGACAATTTTATTTGATCATAATTAATCAAACTCTTTAATTAATTATTATCATATTCACTTCTCTACCTTCATAATAATATCAAATATTATTATCCTTGTCATTTTAAAATTTTACCCTTTTCTCTATATGTGTGTGACCTATTGGGTTCCTGTCCATGTTGGCAGTATAATATGTAATTATGAGTTCTATTCAAAACTCATATGATTTAAAATCCTTTAAATCATTTTATCAATCTCTATTGATATTTTGATACATCATTATACAAGTCATGATTGGCCTCTAGCTAGGCATCATGACTACCCAAATGTCAGGAAAGTCATGTGGTTTGACTGTACCCTTCCATAGAAATAGTTACCGTGCAATTACTCCTTTTACCACTTTTATCTCAATTAGATTCTAAGTATGGATTTCTGTCAACTCATATAAATCTAATTATGTATGTTTTATTAATTTAACCATTGTTCCCAAAATGCCCTTCATGGATCTCTATCCATCTTGGCATATTACTCTGGCCAGAGATTCTCTGAACAAGGCAATCATAGAAACATGCGAGATAACTACCCTTGTTAAATCTGGGATGGTGAATCCTTTGTCAATCACTCAACTATCTTCAGGTAGGTCATGATACACCCAATCTCCTAACTATGTTCACTCCCAATTGGAAGTAATCAGTTATGGAGTCAAAGTATACCACTTGCTACTTAAGATAACTTTGATGATCTCAAGTTTAAGGATACTTGCACAACCGCTATGAAGAGATTCCTCACTGACATAGATTTAATATCCATGTGAGGATTCTCTTTGTAGGTCTCCAATGAACTTGTTCTTCTAACAAGCATCCACATGTTAGCTTTGATTATCTTCCATAATCACAGTTATGCGAACCACTGCTTGAACCATTCAAGAAGAATAACATGTGCTACTCTGTCCGAATTAACAATGTCCTATCTTGTTAATTCTATGACTAGGGATATTTAGATATTAACACATTTGCATGCAATAGACATCTCACATCATGAACACCTTCATGATTGCCTTTGCACTGTTTTTATAATATCTAGGACTTCATTTATTAATTTAAGATTTACAAACTCATGTATTTAAACATAGCATTAATAAATGAATGATACCTTTTATTAAGAATATAAATTTCATATATATGAAAAACATCCCTATTACATGGGCTCTAGGGTATACTCTCTAACAACATGCCCTGTCCAATTTATTTTACTATAATAAAACAACTATTCATCTCAATTTAATTAGTAATCATAGAGTCTTGTGCATCAAAATTCATCTCCATATCTAACCTATAGCTTGAGTTATTTGAAAAATACTATAGGCTATTTTAAAACCAAATGGTGTGGAATGTCATTTAGAACAATTTATAATATAAGATTTGGAAGGATTTAAACCAACATTTCTTCATCAAAGTTAGACTTTCATGTCTCTAATTTTTTGAGAATTTCATTTTGTAACATTTCAACATCTCTACAAAAAGATATGCCCATTACTGTAAATTCTATTTCTGTGTGCAGTCTAGGGAACTAGTCTGGTTTCAATCCTAAATTACATGTAATTAACGGCAGATTTAAGTCTAGGTTCCTTCACATGGAATATAGGTATAGACGTCTATTTTCCAATGCAAAAAGAATCATTCAATTTGCTTCTCAATAGCTCAACTTATGAGCATCAAATTTTAGACAGGTCATTCAGTCGTGATGATATGTTCGACTCGTGAAGAGATTCACGAGTGAAGCTTATAAGGCTAATACTCACGTCTCGTGAAAAGGTTCACGATTGGAGAAGAAAATCTATACTTCACGACTCTTGAAGTGGTTCACGAGTCAGACTAAAATTCACGACTTGTGAAGATCTTCACAAGTGAAATCAACATTCCCACGGGAAGAAGATGCACGAATCGTGAAGAGCTTCATGAATTGGAAAAAAGCTCACGACTTGTGAAGACATTCACGACTCGGCAAGGAGAATCTTCTTCAACCTCACATCGTTAAAATCTAGCAAAACGTAACTTTGAATTCTGTAAATCAAACCCAGTTTCAGCAATCAATTTCACATGCAATATGAACAGCCTAAATTCCCATACCTTGGCTGACAAACCCAATGTCTTCAACCTCTAGCAATACCCTTTCCTTTGCTCTTCCTTTCTTCCTCTTCTCCTTCACAAAAATTATTGACATTCAAATTTCCAACACTTAGTTAACGTTTTTCTCAGTCCAAATTAAAAGAAGAAGAAGAAGATGATGAAGGGTTCAATTAACAGTTTAATTACATTAAGTTTAATACATTGTACTCTTGATTAACCAACTAAAATTATCATCTAATTGCTTGAGATGAATCAATGGGAGTGACAGAAAGATGAGAAGAAGATTTTCTAGTTTTCTCTCCTTCATATGCCAATCAGCACACAGCTACACAACACCTCTATCTCCACTAACTCAAGCCTCTTATACCAACAAAGAAAATCCCCTCTTTAGTCCCTTGAAAATTTGCATGTTAAATTTTAACCTCTCAATTTAATTCCTTTCAAACATTAACCTAATCATTTATTCCTTCTCTTAAATTGACCTTTAAACAATCATCTTTATCCACATTTGACCCTAAAGTTTCCAAAACATTACATTTACCCCAAATTAACACCTTTTACTTCAATTGCACCCTTAATTAACATTAAACCATTCTTTAAAATTTTATTTTCATGCAAATAACATAATAACATGATAATTTATCCCCTCTTGACCCATACTTATACAAATTCCTCATTTAATTTAATTTAATCGAATAAAAATTCCATTCAAATATGCAAATTAGATTAGGGTCATATTAGGGGCCTTACAATTCTCTCCCCCTTAAGAATTTCGTCCCCGAAATTCATACCTGCTTTGAATAAATAAGGATGTTGTTCCTTCATAGCTGTTTCTAGCTCCCAAGTAACTTCTTTTAAATCGTGATGTTGCCAGAGTACTTTAACAAGTGGAATTTGCTTATTCTTGAGTTGGCTAACTTTTCTAGCCAGAATTACTATAGGCTCTTCATCATAAGTGAAATCCGGCTGTACTTGCACATCTTTAACTGGTATCACATGGGATTCATCTGATCGATATCTCCGAAGCATAGAAACATGAAACACATCATGGAGTTTGGCTAGTTCCACAGGGAGAGCCAACCTGTATGCCACTGGCCCAACTCTTTGAAGAATCTCATATGGGCCGATAAACCTCGGGCTCAATTTACCCTTTTTCCCAAATCTCAATACTTTTCTCCAAGGGGACACTTTCAAAAACACTTTGTCACCCACTTGATATTCAATGTCTTTCCTTTTTAAATCAGCATACAACTTCTGTCTATCACTAACTTCCTTTAATCTCTGCTTGATAACTTGTACCCTTTCTTCTGTATCTTTAACAATATCTGGACCAATGACTCTATGCTCTGACAATTTCAAACCAGTAAATAGGAGTTCTACATTTCCGGCCATACAAGGCCTCATAAGGTGCCATCTCGATACTCTTTTGATAACTGTTATCATAAGTGAAATCCATTAAAGCTAAATATCTATCCCAACTTCCTGCAAAATCCAAAACACATCCTCTCATCATATCTTCTAAAATTTGGATAACCTGTTTAGATTAACCATCCGTCTGAGGGTGGAATGTTGTACTATAACGGAGATGAGTTCCTAGTGCTTGTTGCAAACTCTACCAGAATCTCGATGTGAATTTTGGATCTCGATCAGAGATTATTGACACCGAAATGCCATGCAGTCTAACAATCTCATTTACATAAAGTTCTGCCAGTTTATCCATAGGCTAATCCATCCGAACTAGTATGAAATGAGCTGATTTATTCAGCTTATCAACTATAACCCAAACTGCATCATGCTTTTTTTGTGTAAGGGGCAATCCTGTTACAAAGTCCATGGTGATATCCTCCCATTTCCACTGTGGAATCGAGATGGGGTACAACAAACTAGAGGGTAACTGGTGCTCTGATTTCACCTGCTAACAAGTCAAACATTTGGAGACATATGCTTCCACATCTTTCTTCATGCCAGGCAACCAATAACCTTGTTTCAAATCCTGGTACATCTTATTCCCACTAGGGTGCATAGTAAATATTGTATTGTGAGCCTCATTCAATACTGTTCTTCTTAATTCTTTGTCATCAGAAACATATAATCTATTCTGGTAATAGACACCCCCATCCTCTTTCACTGAATACTCAGACTGGGTCCCTTCATGTGAAGACTTCGAAATTTGTTACAACCTTTCATCTTGTTTCTGAGCATCGATCACTATTTGCTTCAAACAAGGTCTAATCTTCAACTGTGCTATTAAAGCACCACCATAAGCAAGTTTCCATCTACAGTGATGCGCAATCACAGCAACCATCATTTTACGACTTAAGGCATCAGCTACAACATTAGCTTAAAGGAATATGACATGGTATGCACATAAAGATCACGCAATGGAAAACAATAAAAATTTGATCATACATGCCATACAATTCCATGACAAGAATCGAAACATGCAATTTTAGGGTTTTAAAACTTATAACTTTAGATGCCTTTAAAACTTGATTTTGATGATGACCACCAACCAAGAAGGATATGTCCACCTTAGATCTTCACCACCAATGCCAAGGAACAGCCTATACGCCACTCCTCTCTATTCTCACACACACATTTGCAAAGATAGCTTAAAATCAAAAGTGCTAGCTCTATGATTATGTATTCGGCAATGGAAATGGTTTAAAGCCACAAGATCTGATCTTGTTCTTCCTTTAGGTTGCTGTATCAGCCCAAGTACACAAGAGAACAAGAAAGAGTTCTTTCCCCTTGAGTATTTCGGCCAAGAGAGAAAAAGAGCAAAATGGCATACACTTTTTTTCATTTAATTCATTAACATATATCACTTAATTTAGGTCAAGTATGAGTGCCGAAAATTAAGTATTAATTTCAGCATCCATCACTTCCTAATTAAGAGATATATCTTAATTTAAATTCTATTAGAATTTAAATTCAAATGGCATTAGTCATTTAATTAAAACAAACTTACTTATTTAAGGTGATAAGTTGCCGAATTCAACTAGTATTTTTAGTTTGAATTTTGGCTACTTTAATTCCCTCTCAAGTATTATATTTTGATTAAATACAAATTAGGATTTAATACTAAATTAACTTAATTATACATAGATAATTAATCAATTGAAATTAAACCTAGCACATGCCAACAAATTTCTCTCGTGACCAAGTGTTATCAGATTTGCTGTTTTAGGCAAAATGAAAGTTCAACATATTAGTTTTAGGCAAAAAACTTGTTTCATAGATTTGCCTAAAACAGCTAGCTATTTTAGGCAAAATCGTGGCTGAACATATTTGCCTCTGTTTTAGGCAAAATTAAAGCTTGATAGTTTTGTCTAGCTGTTTTAGGCAAAAATCTATTTTTCCATTTTATACATTAATTTGACTTTAAATAAAAGCCCAAATTAATTTCCAATACACTATTTAAATATTTTAAGCCCAATGCTTTGTGTGCGATCCTATAGGTCTATTTAATGTTGGCAATGAATTAATGAATTAATCCAAAGGCTATAATATTCTCTAGCAAGATATTATAGCATTCCAAATTAATTGAAAATGCATATGGCATTTAGTGACCTAATGCAATTTTGTAGAGTCCCTTACCCATAAATATCAGAATTAATATAAGGCATGGAACTAGTCATCCTTATATATATTAATTCCTTTCTTGATATTCCAGTGACACTGAACTCTCAGATAAATAATGATTACTCATTATTTAATCTCGATATGGCCATACACTTCTCAGTTCACTGATCAAGTGGTCGATAATATTTTCTCTCTTATAGAGAGGGGTAATCCCTTCACTTCTTTCATGCTCTCTAACATGAATCAATGCATACCCAAGCATACTCGTACTTGTCACTCTGTTACTAGCACGTTAGGTGTATGTCAAAGTATACAATAATTCATAAAGAGTTTCATAGAGGTTTTAGGTCTAAGAACTCCGATACAAAACTTGCATATGAGAAACACTTATGACTTGTACCATATAGTGTTCTCATGAGTGGATCGAATCCAGATACCATGTTCTAAACATGTATCTATGATCTCTAATTGATACTCTTATCCTTATGATCTGTAAGACAGAACTAAACATATCAGAGAGAGCATACTAGTCTTAATTCATTGTTATTCCCATAACAATGACTGACTAGGGATATTTAGAATCAAGTCTCATTTGTTTCAAGGTCTTACAACCATGTGCCTCACAGATGATAACTTAAACTGAAACAACATTCCTGGATAGTTCTATCAATTTATATGCATAGGAATACAATAGATAAAACAAATGCCTCATTTATTAACAAAAGTGTTTTATTACAATGTATTGGGGCTAGGGCTTACACTAACATAGCTTTGCCTGGATGGTAGTCCACTATACAATCATAATCTTTAAATAGTTCTAACCATCTTCGCTGCCTCAAGTTAAGTTCCTTTTGAGCAAGAAAATATTTGAGACTCTTGTGATCTTTATGGATTCTGCACTTTTCCCCATAGAAATAATGTCGCCAAATTTTTAAGGCAAACACTACTGCTGCTAACCCTAGGTCATGGGTTGAATAGTTTTGCTCATGTTGCTTCAACTACTTAGATGCATAGGCAATTACCTTACCATCTTGCATTAACACACACCCCAAGCCAACTTTGGAAGCATCACTATACATAACATACTCCTTTCCTGCAGCTGGTTGTGTCAAAACTGGAGCCTCTGTCAAAAATTTCTTCAACTGATCAAAGCTTGCCTGACACTGGTCAGTCCACTCAAACTTTATGCCCTTTCTCAATAGTTTAGTGAGTGGTGTAGCTATAACTGAAAAGCCTTTCATAAAACGACAGTAATAACCTGTTAAGCCCAAAAAACTTCTCACTTCTGTCACATTTCGAGGCGGCTTCCAATTCACTATAGCCTCAATTTTTGCTGGATCCACTCTAATGCCTTCAAAAGATACTACATGACCAAGGAAAGAAACTTAAGCTGAAAATCACATTTGCTCAGCTTAGCATATAACTTATTCTCCCTCAGAGTCTGTAAAACAATTCTCAAGTGTTCAGCATGTTCCACTTTATTTCTCGAATGCACCAAAATGTCATCTATGAATACAACAACAAATTGATCCAAGTAGGGTCTAAATACCCTATTCATAAGATCCATAAATGCAGTTGGTGCATTTATTAACCCAAATGGCATCACCAGAAACTCATAATGCCCATAACGGGTTCTAAAGGCTATTTTGGAAATATCCACATCCTTAACCCGAAGTTGATAATAAGCCATTCATAAATCAATCTTGGAAAACACTCCAGCACTTTTCAACTGATCAAATAAATCTTCAATTCTAGGTAAAGGGTACTTATTTTTCACTGTTACCATATTTAACTGTTTGTAATCTATACACATCCTTAAAGACCCATCTTTTTTCTTCACAAATAAAATTGGTGCACCCCAAGGTGATGCACTAGGCCTAATGAAGCCTTTGTCAAGCAACTCCTGTAGTTAAACCTTTAATTCCTTCATTTCCAAATGAGCCATCCTGTAGGGTGCCTTCGAAATAGGAGCTATACCAGGTAGAATTTCTATAGACAATTCAACATCCCTTTCAGGTGGAAGATTAGGCAAGTCTTCAGGGAACACATTAGGAAATTCTTTCACCACTGGAATCTCTTGGAGATTCACAATCTCTTTTCTTGAATCAAGTACAAGTGCTAAGAAAGCTTCACACCCTTTTCTCAGAAATCGCTTAGCTTGCATAGCTATTATTACATTAGCTATGGGTTTAGATCGAATGCCCTGAACTAAAGTTTCTTTACCATCAGCACCAATAAGAGTTACAGTTTTAGCTTCATAATTAATCACTGCATGATGTCTAAAAAGCCAATCCATACCCAGTATAATATCAAACTCCCGAAATGGCAATTCAATAAGATTAGTAAGAAATTCTTTCCCTTGAATTACAATAGGACACATTTTATGCACTCTATTAACAACAACACTGTGACCTAAAGGGTTGGTTACACATATATCATATTCCAGTTCATGCACAGTAGACTCATTTCTACCCATATCTCCAGTGCAAACACAAGAATTAGTGGAACCAAGATCAATCAGTGCATGCATGTCAGAATCAAAGAGAGAGAAAATACCAGCTATAACTTCTGGAGCACTCTGATCCTCTCTAGCTTTCATTGCATAAGCTCGAATAGGAACAACTGGAGTTGTGGGCCTGTCAACTGATTTAGAAATGTTACTGGAGTGGGATCCCTGATGCCTCGATCCCCCATGTCCTCTTCCTCTGCCTCTACTGCCCTGCTGTCCAACACCCTAATCCCTTTTCGAAGGACAATTTTCCATGAAGTGATCAGTACCACCACACTTGAAACATTCCCCAGTCAATTTCCTGCAACTATCCCAATGTTGCCTAGAACAATGGGGTCACACTAGAGGTTGCCCCCCACTCTGTTTCCCTGAAGCTCCCTTTCCCAGCTTAGACACTGCAGAAGATTCTTGTCTCCTATCCCTTTTTGCAGAACTATAGCCGGACTCAGTTGGCTGATTTCCTTAAGCTACTCTAGCTCTCTTTCCTATGAAAGATCCACCTTTGGACCCACTCCTTCTCTGTTCTTTCTCCCTTTTTGCAATTTCATTCTTTTCAATTCGCAAGGCTGCTATAACCAGTTGAGTGAAGTTAACCACTTGCAAAGATGTAGATCCAATTAACTTTTCTCTGATACAATCATTTAACCCATCTTTAAACTGTCTACATTTAAAAGCATCAGTTAACATCTCATCAGGAACATATTTGCACAAGTGACTAAATTCTTTCTCATATTCAGCCACAGACATAGCTCTCTACTTCAAATTGAGAAACTTCTCTTGCTTGTACACCTCAGTAATATACTTTTTCTTGAATTCAGCTATGAAAAATTCCCATGTAAGAGGATCTGGTAGCTGGGATTGCTTCAACACTAACTTCCACCAATCATAAGCAGCCCCCTGTAATAAGGACACAGCACAAGATGCCTTATGACCCACTGGACAGTGGATTTCATCAAAAATTCTCTTTAGCTTTTCCAGCCAAAATTCAGCTTCCTCATACTGTTCCAGATTAGTGCCTAAAAACTCTTCAGCACCATGCTTCCTAACTTCAGATATTGGAGCTTTAGGTGCAGTCATCCTTTGAAGAATTTGAGCCATATCCTGTGATATCTTCGACAATGCTTCAATAGGGATGGCTACTCGAACCTCATTTTGATTGGATGATGAAGATCCAGGATTGAAGGGATTGGTTCTAACAGGCCTGTTACTTTCAGCCGATTCCTCAAAAGCATCCCTAGAGCTCTCTATCTTCAATCTATAAGAAAATAGGGACTTCTACATCAGGCCAACAAAACAATATATCATACTGTAGAATCCTAGGTTCATTTTTACCCAGAAAAGGCTAAACCTAGGCTCTGATACCACAAATTATAGCACCCTCTATGCAAAATCCTATTTATCTGATAATTTGATTACTATTAATCATGCTTATGCAATATATTTGTTTATCTGTCATTCTACCCTTAATCATGTCATACTGATCATAAACTTATGTATGTGCTACTAGTCTATTCCTGTATTTTATTTCATACATAGTATCATGCATACTATACTATATGAATATTACTTTATCTATATCACATGCACACATCCTCTTCTTAGCTTTACTACTTGTGAGTTACAGTATTTCATAAGTTATATACATCTTATAACATAACTGGCCATAAAGCAAAACATACGATAATACTAATACAAAAAAAACATCCTACATCAAGATTAACAGTCAGTAGTTGGCCCTTCCTGATGCAGAGATCATCCCTGAGAAAAAGTCTTGGTAATGGTGCCTACACAGATAAATAATCCGTGCTAAGCTATAAAGCTTAGTGGGGAATATCTATAGATGGATGACCACTCACAACGGTCATCAAAATATACATACAATGTGTATAATAAATAACATGTACAACATATCATGTCAATATTAACCAATACTTTAAAGCATAAAACATATACTCATGTACCTAAACATTGTACCCAAAAGAGTAACAAGTATTCTCATTTTCATAATTCATATAGACAACAGTTTCCCATGTAAACATATTCAAATGAAACATAATTCCTGTGGGTAAACCAATAATATAATTCACAACATCAATCTTTAGTCAAATAACTTTAACTATTTAATTTTGATCATTACTATGAATAACGTTTAGCCTGCCTTAGCTTTATCAGTGGATAACGGGAACTATGGATCGGTATCAAGAAGAAGGATATCCGAAGATATTGGATCTATAGACCCAAACGTGGCCAAACTGTACTATGGACCGGTCAAGCAGACCCAAATGGGGTTGCCTATCAACCCAAACGGGGCTGATCATGATCCAAATGGGATCATATATACTATAGACCCAATTGGGCCAAACTATGGAAGCTACAATTTCCCTATAGGCGCCTATCTATCCATATCTAAAACTCTATCACAGGCAGAACTATATTCGTGTTCAATTCACATATTAAGACTGGATTCATAGTATACTGTTTGTACATATATAGAGTCTTGTAAAACTATAAGTTCTCTGGTGCATAAACAGATATATGCACATTTCATAAGCCAGCTACTTACACAATTAGCTCATCCATTTCGTGTCACTATAAGTTTGCATCCTGACATATAGGCATGACATAATCATCATATCATATACTTGATCATGTTCTCATTAAGTGTCTCACATGTTCATAGTCATGCCACAACATTTTCTATCTCATAGGGCAATTACATGCTCATATATTCATGTACATAATCGTAAATGTACATACCTGTAGGTACATTCGCATATAGTAAGCTTATTCCTATAAGCATGTTTACCAATATAAATATAGGCATTTATCAACATTCAGATCATGTGCACTTTCATGTCATAGGGTTACATATGTACACATCAATTAGGCATATGACAATCATGTACAGGTCTAATTACATGTGTAGGTTGGATATTTCATCACTAATATTTGTTCATATACACAACGGATGTAAATGTATGCATATAATTCTTTCATCGATAGTCACATTACAAGCCCTGTCCAATTTATTTTACTATTACAAAACAACTATTCATCTCAATTTAATTAGTAATCATAGAGTCAAGTGCATCAAAATTCATCTCCATATCTGACCTATAGCTTGAGTTATTTGAAAAATACTATAGATTGTTTTAAAACCAAATTGTGTGATATGTCATTTAGAACAATCTATAATATAACATTTAGAAGGATTTAAACTAACATTTCTTAATCAAAGTTAGACTTTCATGTCTCTAATTTTTCTAGAATTTCATTTTGTAACATTTCAACATCTCTACAAAAAGATATGCCCATTACTGTGAATTCTATTTCTGTGTGCAGTCTAGGGAACTAGTATGGATTCAATCCTAAATTCCATGTAATTAAAGGCAGATTTTGATGGAATATGACATGGTATGATAATCATGATAGCACAGCGAAAAAACAAAAATTTTTATCATGCATACCATACATATCCAAAACTAGGAACGAAAACATGCAATTTTAGGGTTTTGAAACTTACAATAGATGATGCCCTTTTATTCTTTGATTTTGTGATGTCCAGCAACCAAGATACCTTTATCCACCTTAGTTCTCGATCACCAATGCCAAGGAACAGCCTTTTGCGCCACTCCCTCTATTCTCACACACACACTTGCACCGACGGCTTAAAATCGAGATTGTTAGCTCTCTTTTTTGGTATTGTGTAATGGTTATAGTTTGAAGCTACAAAATTTGATTTTGTACTTCTCTTAGGTTGCTATTACTACCCAAGAACACAAGAGAATGAGGAACTATCCTTTCTCCTTGTGAAAAATTGGGCCAAAAGAATTGAGAGAGAGAGATGAAGTTCACGCAAAAACTAGAAAAAAAACTAGAATTTTTCACGCCAACTACCATAAAAATATATGTCTCATTTTTCCTTTAAGTGATATATCCCAAATATACTACCTCAAGATAATTAATATTAACTCAAGATAAATAATATTTGCATTTATCACTTAATTAAAATTAGTAATATTTATTGATAAAAAACTCTTTTAATTTATCCAAGATAAAATCAAAAGTTATTTAATCAAATAATATCACTTATTTTTAGGATAAAAGATAAGACATTTAAATCTAATAAATCACTAAAATAATAAACTATCATGTGCCGAAATTCCTTGTGATTTCTCTAGGAATTTCGGCCACATTAAATACAATTTAGATGATTTAATTAGATAAATATGTCTTTAGGCTTTAATACTCAATTAATTAAATTAATTCATGACATTTAATTAATTGAAATTAAACCTTATGGGCTGAATTTCTCTCTCTCATGGACCAAAGCCCAATAGCAATTTTATAACCCATTACATACATTAATTTGACTTTAATTAAAAGCCCAAATTAATGCCCAATACTTAATTTAAGTATTTTAAGCCCAATGCTTTGTGTGCGATCCTATAGGTCCATTTAATGTTGGCAATGAATTAATAAATTAATTCAAAGGCTATATATATATTCTCTAGCAAGATATTATAGCATTCCAAATTAAATGAAAATGCATATGGCATTTAGTGACCTAATGCAATTTTGCATAGTCCCTTACCCTTAAAATATCAGAATTAATATAAGGCATGGAACTAGTCATCCTTATATATATTAATTCCTTTCTTGATATTCCAGTGACACTGAACTCTCAGATAAATAATGATTACTCATTATTCCATCTCGGTATGGCCATACACTTCTCAGTTCACTGATCAAGTGGCCGGTGATATTTTCTCTCTTATCAAGAGGGGTAATCCCTTCACTTCTCTCATGCTCTCTAACATGAATCAATGCATACCCAATCATACCCGTACTTGTCACTCTGTTACGAGCACGTTAGGTGTATGTCAAAGTACACAGTAATTCATAAAGAGTTTCATAGAGATTTCAGGTCTAAGAACTCCAATACAAAACTTGCGTATGAGAAACACTTATGACTTGTACCATGTAGTGTTCTCATGAGCGGATCGAATCGAGATACCATGTTCTTTAACATGTATCTATGATCTCTGATTGACACTCTTGTCCTAATGATCCGTAAGACAGAACTCATAATATCAGAGAGAGCATACTAGTCTTAATTCATTTGTTATTCCCATAACAATGACTGACTAGGGATATTTAGAATGAAGTCTCATTTGTTTCAAGGTCTTACAATCCATGTGCCTCACACATGATAACTTAAACCGAAACGACATTCTTGGATAGTTTTATCAATTGATATGCACAGGAATACAAAAGATAAAACTAATGCCTCATTTTATTAGTTTCAAGTGTTTCGTTACAATGCATTGGGGCTAGGGCTTACACTAACAATCTCCCACTAGCACTAGTCCCAATTGGGCATAGCCCTAAGACCGAACGCTCTCAAATGAGCTTCGTGCAGATTTGGACGTAACTGTTTCGTCAAAGGATCTGCTACATTGTCTTCACTTGATATCTTGCTAACCTTGACGTCCCCACGATCAATGATTTCTCTGATCAAGTGGTACCTCCTGAGTATGTGTTTGGATTTCTGGTGTGACCGGGGCTCCTTGGCCTGTGCAATGGCCCTGTTATTGTCACAGAAAATTTCTAATGGATCTAGGATGCTTGGGACCACTCCTAATCCATTAATGAAATTTTTAATCCAAACAGCCTCTTTTGCAGCCTCACTTGCTGCAATATACTCAGATTCTGTAGTTGAGTCGGCAACGGTTTCTTGCTTCGAGCTTCTCCAGCTGACAGCACCCCCATTCAAAACAAAAACAAACCCAGATTGCGATCTAGAATCCTGAGTGCTGGTCTGAAAAGCAGCATCGGCATAACCTTGTATGACGAGCTCTTTTTGACCACCATACACCAAGAAGTGATCCTTAGTCCTTCGCAGGTACTTCAGAATCCCTTTTACAGCAGACCAGTGCTTCTCACTAGGGTCTTGCTGAAACCTACTGGTTATACTCAGTGCATGAGCAACATCCAGCCTAGTACATAACACAGCGTACATGATAGATCCAATAGCAGATGCATATGGGATTCTACTCATGTTGTCCCTTTCCTCTTTGGTTTTAGGGCACAGTTCTTTAGTCAAAGGAACTCCCAAAGCCAAAGGTATGTACCCTTTCTTTGAGTCTCCCATACTAAAATGCTTTAGTACTTTGTCTATGTACTTTTCTTGACTTAGTCCCAAGAGCCGATTCGATCTATCTCTATAGATTCGAATACCAGGTATTGTCTCGGCTTCACCTAAGTCTTTCATTGAGAAACATTTTCCCAACCATTGCTTAACCTTTTGCAATGTTGGAATGTCATTCCTAATGAGAAGGATGTCGTCCACATATAGGACTAGAAATACTATTATGCTCCCACTAACCTTATTGTACACACAAGGCTCATCATCGTTCTTGATGAAGTCAAATTCTTTGACTGCCTCATCAAAACGAAGATTCTAACTTCGGGATGCTTGCTTTAATCCATAAATGGATTTTTGAAGCTTGCAAACCTTTTTAGGATGCTTGGGATTGACAAAACCTTCAGGCTGTGTCATATACACATCCTTAAGTAAATTTCCGTTGAGAAAAGCAGTTTTGACATCCATTTGCCATATCTTATAATCATGATATGCAGCTATGGCAAGCAAGATCCTAATAGACTTGAGCATGACTACAGGCGAAAAGGTCTCGTCATAGTCTACACCATGAGTTTGTCGAAAACCTTTTGCTACTAGTCTACCTTTGTAGGTCTTATCAGCTTTGAGTTTGAATAGCCACTTGCACTCAATTACCTTAGAACCTTTCGGTGGATCAACCAAGGTCCAAACCTGGTTATCGTACATTGATTGCATCTCGAATTTCATGGCTTCAAGCCAATTTTCCGAGTCTGGGCTCTCAATAGCTTCTCGGTAGGTAGTAGGATCCTCACGATCTACTAACTCAATAGTGTCACTATCAGTGATTAGAAATCCATATCTCTCAATCTCCTGACGTACCCTACCGGACCTTCTAGGTTCTTGTGTAATGGGTTCTTGTTCCACAACTGGTTGTGAACTTGATCCCATTTCCAAACCATCCTCTATAGGAGTTTGTGGTGCTTGAATTTCTCCAAGTTCTACTTTACTCCCACTGTCTTTCTTGAGAAGGAACTCCTTTTCCAAGAAAATAGCCTTGCGAGCAACAAATACTTTGTTCTCGGCTTGTGAGTAAAAGTAGTATCCCTTTGTTTCTTTAGGATAACCCACAAACAAGCAGACACTGGATTTGGACTCTAGTTTTTCAGATGTTAATTTCTTAACATGTGCTTCACAGCCCCAAATCCTGAGAAAAGACATATTGGGTTCTTTCCCAGTCCATACCTCATATGGTGTCTTCTCAACTGCTTTAGTTGGAGTACGGTTCAATAGAAACGTAGCAGTTTCTAATGCATAACCCCAAAAAGAGATACGAAGATTAGCTTGACTCATCATAGATCGAACCATGTCCAACAGAGTTCGATTTCTCCTTTCGGACACACCATTCCATTGAGGTGTTCCAGGAGGAGTGAGCTGTGAAATAATACCACACTCCTTTAGATGACTGTCAAACTCTTGGCTTAAGTATTCGCCACCTCGATCTGATCAAATGGCTTTTATAATTTTGCCAAGTTGGTTTTCTACTTCATTCTTAAACTCTTTGAATTTCTCAAAAGTTTCAGACTTGTACTTCATTAGATAGACATAGCCATATCTACTGAAGTCATTTGTGAATGTCACGAAGTAGCTAAAACTACCTCTAGCATGTGTACTTAAAGGTCCACATACATCGGTATGTATTAGTTCCAATAAGCCATTAGTCCTCTCGCTTTTTTTATTAAAAGGACTCTTTGTCATTTTTCCATGCAAACATGGCTCGCATGTATCATAAGACTCTAAGTCGAATGACCCAAGCACTCCAGTTTTGTGGAGTCTTGAAATGCATTTTTCGTTTGCATGTCCTAAGCGACAATGCCAGAAGTAAGTAGGGTTCAATTCGTTTGATTTAACCCTCTTTGTATTAATGTTGTATATGGACTCTTTGTTTTGTAAATAAAGGATATAAAGGCCATTTTGCAACATGGCATTGCCATAAGAAATGCCTTGGCGACGAATATGAGCATTGCCATTTTTAATAACAAAATCAAATTCATCATTATCCAAACATGAAACTGAAATAATGTTTCTGCTCATAGCAGGCACATAATAATAATTATTCAAAACAATACAAAGTCCGGAAGGTAAAGTGAGGTGATAGTCGCCTATCTCTATGGCAGCAACTCGTGCTCCATTCCCCACACGGAGGTCCACTTCATTCTTCCCAATTAACCGCCTATTTCTTAACCCCTGTACATTTGAACAAATGTGAGAACCACAACCGGTATCTAATACCCAAGTGGTAGAAATAGAAAGGTTAATTTCGACAACAAAAATACCAGAACTGGACGCCTTGGCTCCATTCTTCTTTTGTTCTTCCTTAAAGAGAGCGCAATTCTTCCTCCAATGCCCTATCTTGTTGCAATGGAAGCAAGTGCTCTCACTCTCTTTGAGTTTTGATGCCTTGGGCTTGGATTGGGCCTGAGGTGCACTCCCAACTGACTTGGGTTTTCCCTTTCCCTTTCCCTTTCCCTTAGCGGGTCCCTTCTTAATTCCCTTTTGAACCATTAGTACGGGATTGGTCTTTCGAATGTTTTCTTCAGCATTCTTAAGCATCCCATGAAGCTCAGTGACTGACTTGTTCATTGCATGCATGTTATAATTCATCACAAATGGATCATAAGCAGCAGGCAATGATCCTAAGATCAAGTCAGTGGCCAATTCCTTTGGCACTAGTACCTCAAGCTTCTCAAGAGTATCAAGATACCCTTTCATCTTGAGTACATGGGTACTAACAGGAGTACCCTCAGCCATCTTGCAAGAAATTAAAGCCTTTGTTGTCACGAACCTTTCGTGACGAGCTTGCTCTTGGAACATCTCCTTGAGGTGCACCATGAACGCATAGGCCTCTTGGTCAATAAATTGCTTTTGCAATTCAGGCACCATAGTGGCCAGCATCAGATAGGTCACATCATTGGAGTTGCTCTTTTTGGTCTCAAAAGTTTCCTTTTGAACTCCAGAGGTGTTCCTTCCTGGTTCATCAGGCAAGGGTGCATCCAAAACATACGACTTCTTCTCTTGCTTAAGAACTATTCTTAAGTTTCGAGACCAGTCTATGAAATTGGTGCCATTCAATTTGTCCTTTTCAAGGACCGATCGTAATGAGAAATTGTTGTTTGAAGATGCCATTTTCAATCTACAATAAAATTTAGCAAGATTAAATGAGGTCTTATTAATGATCACACAAACCGAATTAATATCCCTTTAAATAATTCGCGTTAGTGATTTAATGTGGGCCAAGATCCACTTTTCACAACAACTTATTAGTCAAGCTGAGCTTGTACACCTAACAAGTTAAGTTACTTAGGTAGGAAAACTCCAATCATGTCTTGTACATGACTCTTGGATCAAATGGGCTAACATCTTAGGATATTATAGCACAACCCATTTATTAGTTGCCTAGGTCCGGGCATCCCTTTCCATGATAAGTCCAACCTACATTCACAACCCATGCCTCACAAAGATAATCGGGCGCATCTAGGACTCCTAGTCTACGTGACCGATGATCGATGCCTTGACATGTTTCGAATTAGGAAGGCAACTTTATGACTTACTATTTTAGGGATTCATTTTATTACGGCTTACATGGCATACGCTTTGTCATCCATACATAGCATGCATATATATATAATTGCATAAAGTAAAGCGTGACAAACATGGGCCCAAAAAACCTACAACTAAGATTCTATACTATTACATAAGAATCTTCGAGTTGGGCTTCTCCACTCCGGTGGGCTTCGTCTTGATTTACAAAGTCTTCAAATAAATTCTATTCTAAGAAATAAATGAAACTTTTACAATAAAATATAATGGCTCGCAGGCCATATTTAATTACAAAAACCCAGGGCCCATGAATGCACCATGCATATCCATTCATCACACCAAACTAGCAAATAAACATACATAGCATTCATGGATAAAACAAAGTCCAAATTCATTTAATTTAGCCAAGCCCATTAATGGAAATTGTGTACTTGAACCTTTAAGAGATGACCCTATGATGGGCCTGGGCCGAAGCCCAATGGACTAAATCCTCTTATTGAATAAGTTCTCTTAAAAGCCCAAAACACAAACTAGTTAGATTTGTGCTATAAATCAACTCTAGTATAATTTCCAATTTTACCATTTTTAATTTTATGTCATACAGCCCATAAACATTAAAAATGCATATAATATGTGCTAACATGAATTAAAAATAAAATCATGAAGAACACATATATTGTACACGACATTCATGCAAAAACAAACAAACAACAAAAACTAGTTGTTTAATGCTTATGTAATGCCATAAAATGCACAAACATTTAAATCAATTTTATGAGTCATTTAATAATCTAAATAAGTTCATAAACATTGATTTAATATTCTGTACCATTTTAATCTAAATGTGTTTTTACCATTTTAATCAAAACAAAACAAACAATGTTGATTAAACATGTAACAAACACAAACTAGACATAATTTTAAGTGATTTTAAAATTAATCAATTAAATTGTCATGGACCAGAATTAAAACCAAATTTAAAACATGTCCAAACCTGATATTTAATCTTTAAAAATCACTTACAAACATTCCAAAAAAACGTTTTTACATTTAATTTTGAAAACTAGTTGTTAAACTAGCAATTTTCATGCCAACTAGCACCTAGTTTCATAATTAACATGTACCATCAGGTATAAATAATTAAATCCGACCATTACCAGCCCTAATAACATCTTAGGACAGTATATTAACATGTCATATTAATTATAATACCTATCTAATCAATTAAAATCGTTTTTACACCAAAACAATGCAAAAAACTCAAAACAGAAAATTTCAGATTTGCATGTTTTCAAAATAACGATTTTTAATTAATTTTTTCATGCATCTAAAGCACTAAAATAAGCATGTCTAGGCTCTGATACCACTGATGGAATATGACATGGTATGATAATCATGATAGCACAGCGGAAAAACAAAAATTTTATCATGCATACCATACATATCCAAAACTAGGAACGAAAACATGCAATTTTAGGGTTTTGAAACTTACAATAGATGATGCCTTTTATTCTTTGATTTTGTGATGTCCAGCAACCAAGATGTCTTTATCCACCTTAGTTCTCGATCACCAATGCCAAGGAACAGCCTTTTGTGCCACTCCATCTATTCTCACACACACACTTGCACCGACGGCTTAAAATCGAGATTGCTAGCTCTCCTTTTCGGTATTGTGTAATGGTTATGGTTTGAAGCTACAAAATTTGATTTTGTACTTCTCTTAGGTTGCTATTACTACCCAAGAACACAAGAGAATGAGGAACTATCCTTTCTCCTTGTGAAAAATTGGGCCAAAAGAATTGAGAGAGAGAGAGATGAAGGTCACGCAATTTTCATAGAAAAACCCTAGGTTTTGCGCCAACTCTTCTAAAAAATCTTCATCTCCTTCTTTTCCTTTTAAGTGATATCTCCCAAATATACTACCTTAAGATAATTAATATTAGCTCAAGATAAATAATATTTGCATTTATCACTTAATTAAAATTAGTAATAATTATTGATAAAAACTCTTTTAATTTATCCAAGATAAAATCAAAAGTTATTTAATCAAATAATATCACTTATTTTTAGGATAAAAGATAAGACATTTAAATCTAATAAATCACTAAAATAATAAACTATCATGTGCCGAAATTCCTTGTGATTTCTCTAGGAATTTCGGCCACATTAAATACAATTTAGATGATTTAATTAGATAAATATGTCTTTAGGCTTTAATACTCAATTAATTAAATTAATTCATTACATTTAATTAATTGAAATTAAACCTTGTGGGCTGAATTTCTCTCTCTCATGGACCAAGGCCCAATAGCAATTTTATAACCCATTACATACATTAATTTGACTTTAATTAAAAGCCCAAATTAATGCCCAATACTTAATTTAAGTATTTTAAGCCCAATGCTTTGTGTGCGATCCTATAGGTCCATTTAATGTTGGCAATGAATTAATAAATTAATTCAAAGGCTATATATATTCTCTAGCAAGATATTATAGCATTCCAAATTAAATGAAAATGCATATGGCATTTAGTGACCTAATGCAATTTTGTATAGTCCCTTACCCATAAATATCAGAATTAATATAAGGCATGGAACTAGTCATCCTTATATTTATTAATTCCTTTCTTGATATTCCAGTGACACTGAACTCTAAGATAAATAATGATTACTCATTATTTCATCTCAGTATGGCCATACACTTCTCAATTCACTGATCAAGTGGCCGATGATATTTTCTCTCTTATTGAGAGGGGTAATCCCTTCACTTCTCTCATGCTCTCTAACATGAATTAATGCATACACAATCATACCCGTACTTGTCACTCTGTTACGAGCACGTTAGGTGTATGTCAAAGTACATAGTAATTCATAAAGAGTTTCATAGAGATTTCAGGTCTAAGAACTCCGATACAAAACTTGCATATGAGAAACACTTATGACTTGTACCATGTTGTGTTCTCATTAGCGGATCGAATCCAGATACCATGTTCTTTAACATGTATCTATGATCTCTGATTGACACTCTTGTCCTAATGATCCGTAAGACAGAACTCATAATATCAGAGAGAGCATACTAGTCTTAATTCATTTGTTATTCCCATAACAATGACTGACTAGGGATATTTAGAATGAAGTCTCATTTGTTTCAAGGTCTTACAATCCATGTGCCTCACACATGATAACTTAAACCGAAACGACATTCTTGGATAGTTTTATCAATTGATATGCACAGGAATACAAAAGATAAAACTAATGCCTCATTTTATTAATTTCAAGTGTTTCGTTACAATGCATTGGGGCTAGGGCTTACACTAACAGATTTAAGTCTGGGTTCCTTCAAATGGAATATAGGTATAGAAGTCTATTTCCCAATGCAAAAAGAATCATTCAATTTATACTCTATAGCTCAACTTATGAGCAAAACATTCCAGATAGGTCATTCAGTTGTGACGATATTTTCGACTCGTGAATAACATATCGTGAAGAGATTCATGAGTGAAACTTATAAGGCTAATACTAACATCTCGTGAAAAGGTTCACGATTGGAGAAGAAAATCTATACTTCATGACTCGTGAAGAGGTTAACGAGTCGAACTAAAATTCACGACTCGTGAAGATCTTCACGAGTGAACCCAACATTCCCAGGGGAAGAAGATGCACGACTCCTGTAGAGCTTCATGAGTCGGACAAAATTTCACGACTCGTGAAGACATTCATGACTCGGCAAGGACAATCTTTTTCAACCTCACATCGTTAAAATCCAGCAAAAGGTAACTTTGAATTCTATAAATCAAACCTAATTCCAGCAATCAATTTCACATGCAATATGAACAGCCTAAATTACCATACCTTGGCTGACAAACACAATGTCTTCAACCTCTAGCAATACCCTTTCCTTTGCTCTTCCTTCCTTCCTCTTCTCCTTCACAAAAATTATCGACATTCAAATTTCCAGCACTTAGTTAACGTTCTTCTCAATCCAAATGAAAAGAAGAAGAAAAAGATGATGAAGGGTTCAATTAACAGTTTAATTCCCTTAGGTTTAATAAATTGTACTCTTGATTAACCAACTAAAATTATCATCTAATTTCTTGAGATGAAGATTTTTTGGTTTTCTCTCCTTCACATACCGATCAGCACACAACTACATGACACCTCCATCTCCACTAACTCAAGCCTTTTATACCAACAAAGAAAATCCCTTCTTTAGTCCCTTGAAAATTTGCATGTTAAACTTTAACCTCTCCATTTATTTCCTTTCAAACATTAACCTAATCATTTATTCCTTCTCTCAAATTGACCTTTAAACAATCATCTCTATCCACATTTGACCCTAGAGTTTCCAAAATAATACATTTACCCCAAATTAACACCTTTTACTTCAATTGCACCCTTAATTAACATTAAACCATGCTTTAAAATTTTATTTTCATGTAAATAACATAATAACATGATAATTTACCCCCTCTTGACCCATACTTATACAAATTCCTCATTTAATTTAATTTAATCGAATAAAAATCCCATTCAAATATGCAAATTAGATTAGGGTCATGTTAGGGGCCTTACAGATTTAGATTTTGTCTTCTCCATATAAAAGGTAGATATGGAAGTTTAGTTTCTAACCTTGTAAGGATTACCAAATTTGCATTTCTGTAACTCTAGATATTAGCAAACCAAGCTCACTAGGTTAGATGAACTCAATTACAGGTATTTTATACCAAAGGATTTTTCAAGCATTTTAATACACTTAAGTTAAATTTAAAATTTATCTAATTAGAGATTACTATTAACACATTTCCCTTACAATTTTGTCTTTGTATTCTACTTTTAAAATTTTAATCTAGGGTTTAACTTTTCTTATTCATTCAGTCCTTTCACATGAACATATCTAGAATTCCTTATCTCTATACTTATACACCAATTCTCATACCTTGGCTCAAAACTCTTTCCTTTACTTCAATCCTTAGCAACCTCTTTGTCCTTATTCTTCATACTTCCTCCTTCTTCTTCTACATATAGCCATGTACTCTTTGCACTAAATCCAAATTTCTTGCTCATTAAATCCATGATAAATAATAAAGAAGAAGAAAAAAATGAAACTCAAAGATAGATTTGCAGTAGAATCCAATTACCTTACTAAATCTCTCTTCAAAACCCTTTAATCCACTTATATAAAGTTGAAATCTTGAGAATTAAAGAGAAAGACATACAAGTTTTTAGAGAGAAATGAAAGAACAGAAAATATAGAACTGTTCTCTCTTCAAATGCCACTTAAGCCAATAAGGGAACCTAATGTCTGCATTTATCTCTCTTACATGCATAAATTTTGATTTTGTAATGGGGCAAAAATTTCCCTTTTTGATCCTCCAATTTCTTGCATGTCATAAATTATCTCCTCTCTTCAATTCCTCTTATAAAATCAACCCCACATTTCCTTCTTTTATAATTGACCCACAAATCTATTTTCTTTATTTTAATTGCAATCTTATAAAATTTATTATGCTTAATAACTCACATACATAGCATAAATAAAATTACCACTTTGCCATTTAGACTTAAAATTTAATTTTTCCAAATTAATTAAACATTAATCATGAATATTATCATTTTAAATCATGCATTTCAACTAGAGTAAAAATTAGGGCCTTACACTTTATAGGTCGTCAAAAGTGCATACACACAAACGTGTATCTCTAAGCATAGTAATCAAATAATATAACATAATAATTATAGCATCTCCAAGTACTATTTGATTTCATGCTATACTTCCAATATCAAATGTCTATTAACATTCCTCTTATTTATCACTTTATCTTTTTAGAAATATCCATAGGACACTTAAAATTTTATGCATTAAGCTCACTTTCTTGATCCCTATAAGTTACTCATATCTAATTACTTTGACTTATAAATCTTTATTGAATACATGTAATATCAATTGATGCGAGTTGATTCATGCATATTTTATGAATGTTTCTGTTAAGTAAATGTTTAGTTTTAGTTAGGTTTTTATGTGAAATATGGTTCTTTTTACATGTTTGTGTTGTAAGTGTGTGTAGGGAGGAAAGGAACAATAATTAATGAAAAAGAGGTAGAAACTAAGCAAAAGAAGAAGCTCTATCACGAGCGCGGTGGGACTCGCGAGCACGATACAACAAGGCATCAAAAGAAGAGGTCAACACAGAAGAAGAAAGTCAACATTTAAAACTACGTGTTCTATAGTGTGTGCGACAACAAAGGGAATTTTGGTGGTTACTTTTGAAAAGATATTTGAGGATTCATGTCATTCCATCAAGTGTTTTCTACTTATAGAGGGGCATTTATGAAGGACACAAGGATTGAAATCCTATATATATTAATACAATAAGTAGTTAACATATACACACAAGTTGTGAAAAAGAACAAGAACAATTTTTCTATTTTATTAGTATATTTTACTTAGTGTTTTAAAGAATAAGACAAGCAAGAAGAATATTATCTACTTAGAGAGTGGAAAAGGGTTGAGAGATTTCTTTTTACTATCTCTTATCTATTGCTTCTTCTTGTAATTAGTAAATTATATTTTGCTTTAGGAACTTGAACAATGATATCTATATGTTATATATTCTTAGTAATATACTGAGTCTTACTTGTAGAATTGTTTATTAGTACTTTATGCATGATTATTAAAAGCGAGAATATGATTGAGAGATGTATTCACTCTTATAGTTAATAAAGATTTATTATTGAAATATTTCTTGAGAGATCAGAATATTAAAATAATTATTATAGGTTGGCAAGTACTCTTAAAATAAGTGCATGTAATTAATTAACAATTAATGAGAATTAATGGTTAAAATTGCACATGTATGTTTTAAGAATAACTATTTTAGTTTGAGAAATGAATTAGGACATTAATCCAACTTGGTTTCCATTACATGATTTAAAATTTAAAGTAAGAGAATAAATTCAAGTTCAATTTATATCTCAAAATATTAATCTTTAATCGTCTTCTTTGATTAATAATTAAGTAGGTATTTATAGGTCTAATGTAGACTTTAGTTAATTCAGTAATACAACGTATGAACATTGTAAACAAGATTAAGAATTGAGTGATAGTGTGTAATCACACATCCTTTCCCCATGGGAAAAGTATCGTAAGTACTATAATCGGTGAACGAAGCACTTGCGAATTTAGCACTAACATCAATCTTAGATTCACAGAAAGACCAAGTCATAATTCATATAAGTTTAGGTTAATAAAATTGAGTCCCTTTGTATAGAAAAATACTAATCATTTACACATCACATAATCATAGGGAAACACATCTTATGTATCCTTTTTCATGTATAACTCTTTCAATTCTTGATATAATTAACATGCCATTCTTTTCATAATTAACTACCATTCCATTTTGCTATTACATTAGCGTATTAGTTTATTTCTATCTCATGCATAGATTACATTTATATGCCCATGTTTAAGAAATTCATAATCTATTTATTTTAATATGAACGAAGTCATATGTATCATTACAAGGGTAAACAATAATTAAATAGCTATAGGATTACACATTAAATAACTCAACTATTGTAAGTCATCATATTGCTCAAACGTAAACACATATATCTTAGATTCCAAGTTATAGAAAACTTCTTGAAACCAAATCAATAATTTCATTCATATAGTAATGAAATACCATTTTCCTCCATATCATGTTTTTCCCATATAATGTTGATGCAAATTGTAGTAGTATTTAAGTAAAATTAAGTAAAAACATATGGCCATGTGATCATGTATTCACCAATATAATTTTGTAATAAAACTTTCGTGATGCACTAGTTCTTATGCATAATCTATGGGTCTATTATGCTCATGTGATACTAGAATGGCAATTATGTACAATTATAATGTATCATCCATTTTTTTTTATCATGTTTCCCATATGCAATATAGGAATTTCATATAAGAATAATATGAATGTCAATAAAAAACTGTTATGCTTCTTTAACCTTTTAGCTTAATATTACACTTTTCTTTTACTTTAAAATAGGCTTGCACTATTATAAAGAAGTGGAAAATGGGTTATACGGTAGCACCCGAAGGTACGTACTCTTAATCAGTCAAATGAACCTAAATGGGGCTATTTATGATCTAAATGGATTTAAGTTACACTATACTTTATGACCCAAATGGGGTCAACTGTACTTTAGCTTTCAAGCAGATCTAAACAGGGTTATTTATTATCCAAACGGGACCATGACTATTTATTATGACCTAAATAGGGTCAATACTATACTATCGCAGCTACAAGGTATCCTTATAGGCATGCCTATCTATCCACATCTGAGACATAATATAGGTAGATAATTCTCTTTGCTTTATCTTTCCTTACTGTACTTTACTATGCTCAATCATATACATATATGTACATGTATACTCATGTATAACTATACACAGGATAATCATATACATGTGCATAAATGATTTTCTATAACATGTTATCATGTACATTATTAAGTATCATTATTCTGTGCTTTAATCTTTCCTCATTATATATATATATATATATATTCATTTTTATGTTCATGTAAAAAGTTTTTGTAAATGTAATATCATTTACACCTGGTGAGTAATATTTTATTATACTTGAAATTTGTTTAAAAACATATAACTCTTTGACATATGTATGATGGTGATACTTATTACCATGTTATATTGAATTCCTTTAATCATATGCTATGTGTGTACATGTTTGTAACATATTTACTTTTGAAGTATACTATGCAATTAATACTATTTAACAACATATTTGCTTGTTTATATTCATTTCAATTATCATGTTTGTGTGCTTACTATAGATGTTGCACATATAATATCATATAAGAAGATATACAATCTCTAGTATATAAACATGTATTCTAAATCTCGTATATCACTATGATTAAATGTAAATAAACATATATCTTTGTATTCATATATTTTGGCATGTTAACATATAGGCATGACATATAATCATAACATATACGCATGTTCATGCTATCTCAATTAGGTAAATAATAACATACTTGTACATGGATTGCTATATACATGCTTTATCAACTATTCATGCCTATTTCTTTACAATATAATATTTATCATATAATCTTCAACATACAACTCTTTATATGTTGTTTTTACATTGTGAAATGCTCTAAAGATCTTTAAAGAGGTTTAGGTAAACTTTGGTAACAATTTGGAACCTTTAAATCAATTATAAAAGAAATAAGGAAGGGTTATGATCATTACCAAATGAGTACTAACCATGACATAGGTGTACTTTAGGTTCTGAACTGACCTTATGATCATTACCAAATTGGTACTGACTATGACATACATTTTGTCTATAGGCATATTTATTGATTCATTTTGTTTGCAATTTTAGACCTCCTAAACATCATTTTTAGGCAAAATGACCGCATCAAACTTATTCCTCTATGCTTCTAGTTTTTGGAACATGAAAAATCATCTCATTATCATCTTTAAATTTCAAGATATTTACAATTTACTAAAGACTATTTCTAATGATAAGACTACAAACTATCTGATTTTCAAACTAATTTTTGACATAAATAAGTGTAGAATTTGACTTGGTCATCTTCATAGAAAACCTAGATATGGAAGTCTAAATTTTAAGCCTATTGGAATAAATCAATTTTCTCTTTTATATTTCAATATAAATATAAAACACTTATACTGGGTTAAATGAACCCAAAAACATATTATTGTTAGTAATGGTTTTCTTCCTCATTTTTGTTTTCATTGAACATTTTCATATATATATATATATATATATTTATATATTCCTTTGACTTAAAATAACATTTAAAACTCAAATTTATCTTGTAGTAACGGTAATAATCCCCATAAAACAAAACATGTTGTTGAAGAAAGTTAACAAGAAATTTATGTTATTACAATAATATTTCTTTATCCAACCTTCAATTTAGTTTTGATTTCATCATAACCTACTTAAATCTCGCACATGAATTTCAAGAATCACATAGGGTTCCCATACCTTGGTCAAATTTCAAAGCCCTCTTTCAATATTTCTGAAACACCCATATCCTATACTTAGCTATTACCACTATATCATGTATCATAAGACATATATTACTACGTTCTTAAGCTGAAAACATTTCTCATTAGATAACTTATAGAATAAATTAAAACCATATCCTATGAACTTAACAGAAATACCTTAATACATTACAATGTTTTCTCAAACATAACATTTTTACATATACAAAAATTCAAACATAATTAAAAATTTCCATATCCACAAAATAAAGGAATTAAAAAAAGACTTTAATTTTCAATCTTCTAAGACTTGTGTTGGCACACCCGCTGCAGATATCAATCTTGAGAGAAAGTCCTATCCTTGCAACCTACACGGATAAAGAACTCGTGCTAAGTTATAAAGCTTAGTGGGGAACCAAAAATATGGCAAATGACCACTCATAGTTGATATGAGCTTAAATAGCTCATATTTAATCTATATTTTGTTACCAAAATAATATTTTGTTTTATTAAATTATGTTAGAATTAGGTGTGTTTAATGTATTTTGTCAAGTTTTGTTTATGTAGGATAAAAAGGAGAAAAATGTGGAGAAGGAGTAAAAATAAGTCAAGAAACTCTGTGTCCTGTTGCGAGCGCAACAGGTGTCGCGGGCACGACAAAGAGACGTTGGGTAGTTATTTTTTTTAAAAGGCACTTCAAAGGAATACCACTCTTCACCAAATGATGTGTACTTCTAGAGAGATACTTGAAGAGTTATGTTGCTATGAAAAGGTGCTTGAAGGGTCACAATGCTTGACAATGAAGTTACAAATATAAATGGTGGTTATGCAATTCAAATTTCAAAGTCAAATTTTAAGAGGCATGACTTTTCACCAAGGGTTGCATACCTATGTAGAGGCACTTGAAGGGACTTAATGCTTGAAAATCTATAAATACCTTGGAAGTTATAATCAAAAGGAGGAATCAATAATTTTTATTTTGTTTATTTGAAAGTGTAAGTAGAGGAAATAATTGTAGGTTTTAATTTTAGTTTTATGGCTTGAAGAGAAGGCAAATACAATGAAGAAGACTACACTTGGTGAAAGGAAGAATGGTTGAGAGATCCCTTCTTCTATTTCTAATCTTTACTTGTTCTTTGTTATTATTATGAATTCTTTTTTAGGAATTTGAATATCAATAATCATATTTATTCATTTCTCTTTCATTTATCTTTATATGCAGTATTTGCTATTAAAACTTTATTAGTATCATTATAAGTAAAGGAAGACGACCATAAATGTGCAATTCCTTCTCTGAAAATCATCATAATGGTCATAAATAAGGGAGTTAGCGAGAGCAACGTCTTATTGAAAGTTAATAGAAAATTCATTATCAAAGCATAGTTTAAGAGATCACAAGTGGAGATAGTTGTTATAGGTTGGTTTTTATTCTTTGAATGTGTGTTTATGTAATTCTTGACTAAATGCGAGAGCTGCGATTTAGAACCATAAATGCATGTTTAAGGCATAATCTAGTCTAGATGCCAGAGCTGCGACATAGAACATTATTCCAACTTGGCTTGCATGATAAAGATTGAATTATAAATAAGAGAAAAATATCAAATTCCATATTTATATATATATATTATATTCATCACATTTATAAGTTTTCTCTGATCATCATTAAAGTAGAAAAATATTTAATTTAGTATAGTGTTGTTTTAATAATAATTTTAATTTGTAAATTAATGAGCATTGTAAACAAGATTAAAATCAAGTAGTTATAGTGTACAATATTAATCAACATTCCTCGTGGGATCGATATCTGAAGTACTATAATCGGTACACCGTATACTTGCGGTATTTAAAAAACTTGATATGCTTTTTCTAGAAGCTTAAATACCGCAAGTATACGGTGTACCGATTATAGTACTTCAGATATCGATCCCATGAGGAAATGTGATTTTAATCACCCACTATTACTACTCAATTTAAATCTTGTTCACGATGTTCAAAAGTGGAAGTTAATTCTAACTACTTTATTGCATAAATTAATTAAATCCTAGATAAGTAAAATCAAAGAAGACAATAAATATTATGAAACTAAATAATAATGCATTTGATACCATTATTTAAATTATAATTTTTAATCTTATTAGTAAATCAAGTTGGAATGAATTCCTAATCCACTCTCGCGACATGAATTAGATTGCCTAAAACATGCAATTAAAGCACTAATTCTCAACTCTCGTTAATGAACCAGTTAATTTTAATAACACATTTTAAGATTATCTACCAACCTATAGCAATTATATCCACATGTGATCTCTCAAACTATGTTTTGATAATGAATTTCCTCTTAACTTTCAATATGACGTTGCTCTCGCTAACTCCCTTATTTATGACCAATGTGATGATTTTCAGAAAAGGAATTGCACATCTAAGGTCATCTTCCTTAACTTATAATGATGCCAATAAACTTTTAATAGGAAATACTACAATCAAAGATCAATATTATAAATGAAAATAGAAATTTGTTCATACATAATCAAATGCCAACATAATATTCATTTAAAGAATTACAAGGAAGAAAAATTAACATAAGAACAAGGGGAAGGGGATCTCTCAACCCTTTTTCCCTTCACACAAGATGTCTTCTCCCTTGCTTTTGTCTCCTCTTCAAATCATGAAAAATAAAAACTAAGTACTAAAAAAATGCTATTGTTCTTTAGATCACAAAATTAAATTCTAAAAATTATCCATCCCAAAATTCTGTTCACTTGGCATATATATGCCTCTCTAAAAGATATGTCCCTTCAAAATAACCTTTCACAAGAGTTGTATTTTTTTGGAGAAAAGTTGCATCTCTTCATAAATTCTAACTCCTTATCCGCACAGTGTCGCGCTCGCGACACCTATCGCGCTCGCGACAAGACACGCCATTGCTTGGCTGGCTCCACTATCTGTCGCGACCTCTCCTTGCTTTGTCGCCCTCATGACATGGCACGCCTCTTTCCTTGCTCTCTTCCCCGTCTTCTGTCCCGACCACTCCTCCTTGTCGCGCTCGTAACACTTCCTTTATAGCTCACCTTTGGCTTTCTTTCTTTCACTTGACTCCTTTAATCTTTAAATCATTCCCTTCTCCTATAAGACAAATAAAACAACCACACACACAAAATACATAAAAGCAACAAAATATAGATAAAATACCAAAATAATAAACACAATACTAGGCAAAACCACACATTAACACACAATATTTATGAGCTTTTCAAGCTCCTATCAACAGTGATTGCCAACAAGCATGCAACATGAACTACAAGTATACCTTATGTTCAAATGAAAGAGATACCAATTCAAAATGAATAAACAAGAGTCCACATATGATACCTGGATGACTTGAAGATAGTAAATTTGACATTGGTGCTTTATATACACAACATTTAATTATATAAGCATATTCATCTTTTAGACCTACAATTCATTCATTGAATGATATACCACTGTTTACACTAAGTCATACCATCCACATGCCACACACTTTGACATATACTAGGAATATATATATATATATATATATATTCAAATATAAGCATATGATCAACAATAATATATGCATATTCATAAGAAAGACAAAGCATTAGTACTATAAAAGTTCATAATTTATCGATGTAGGATGTATTTGTGATACTTAATGTACTAATGCCTACATTGAATTACTAATTTACTTTTATCTCAAATAACAATATCATATTGAGTTTATCATTTATAGATCCATAAATATTTTATGTTTGCATACAAGACATTGTACATCATGTCCTAGTAGAAAGCAAGAACGATTAGCTCTAAGGAAAAATTATAACCCAGTGTATTAATTGAAAGGCAATCACCGACATGAATACCTATACATAACACTTATATTTCAGTGCAAAGAAAATAGTTATATTGACAAAACATTTTCATACCTTTCATATATGATGAATCATGCAAGACATTTAACTAGCTCAAGCAAGCAACATATTACTATAAAGAACATACTATCTTTAATATAGTCCATAACTAGATATTTGAGATGTACTAGTTCATTCATATAACTCTGTACATACGATTTTTTATATGCAATAATTGTGCATAAATGTATATTGCAAACTCTTTTTATTTCATAATTTTCGTATGTGATAAAAAAGGAATTTCATATATAAAATATATTAAAAAGTCAATTTATGAATTGACATGCTTCATGAAACTTTGAGATAAACATCAAACTTTTCTTAACTTTGGTATAAAGCCTGCACAATTTTAAAGAGGTGGATAACGGGTTATATGCTAGCGCCCGAAGGTACAAAACTGTTGATTATAATGGTGGCACCCAAAGGAACAAGTAAGATACCCGGAGGTGTTAAACGGTCATCCCTTTTAGGGACAAAACTATATGGTAAATCGATAAAGCGAACCCAAACAGTGTCGGCTATAACCCAAATGGGGTTGTATATGATCCAAACGGGACCATGACTATTTAGTCACCCAAACAGGGTTGACTACATCCCAAACAGGGTTAAAACTATCATAGCTGCAAGGTACCCTTACACACATGCCTATCTATCCAGTTCCTAAACTCAACGCAGGTAGTCTAATCTCTTTACTTTATCTTTTCTTTATTCATTCATATTCTTATATGCATATGTATACTCTTGAGTAACTATGAACAATGTACTCATATACATGCTCATTTGTCACTTTCTGTAAACTTATGAACATTCTCACGGTTGGGCATTACTATTCAGTACTTGTAATCCTATTCAATCATATAACTATTCTGTATATCAAGACTATACTTATATAATTCCCTTTTATACTCGTACAAAATCATGTAAAATTATATACCTTCTCTAGTACATAAACATATATGCACAATTCATCAAACAATTTATACAATTTGCTCATGTAACAATCACATGACAAGAAGCTCCCTCTCTAATGCATACATTTGTATACATAGTCTCATATAACATTGCCATCATATACTTTAACAAGATTTCTATAATTGAGTCTATAACACTATAGATTTGTATTTTAGCATGCTAACATGTGACATCACATATGCTTAATCATGCCATTTCAATTAAGTAAAGACATATTCATACATTTCACTTTAAACTTATTGTTTGATTCATTACACTAAAGCATCTTTCAAGATTCAAACCCAATCATGTAAGATCATACTATATATATATATGTTTACATGTACACATTTATTCTACTAATCACATTACTCTTTATATAAGAAAAGTTAACATTTCAAACTATAAGTGTCATAGTAACTTCAAGAAATTAATAAGAATCGTGCATAATCATTTAAACATTTATAAATATATATGCCCATTCAAGGACAAGTCATACAACTAAATCTAGTAGCTTTAGATTCATCGTTATGTATACAACTAGGTACCATCATCTTTACATATAAATATATATAACATGACATATTTTAATTTCTTGGTTCATATACCCTAGCATCAAATGAACATTCATGGGTAGCATTTTTAACATTAACTATCACGTATGTATTTATATCCACATTTAAGTTTGTTCATATAGGTATGCATCTTTAAGCAATCATGTGTGTATATATATATATATGTATATATACTTGTCTTTTAATATTATTGTTAATTAATAACTATAATCTCATATCCATTGCAATAATTCTTTACTTCTCTATCCTTTTGACCCATTTCAATTATAAATTATTTGGTCATAAGATTGATTAACATGGCAACTTTCATTCCATTCTTACATTATTCTAAAGTCATTTCTTTCTATACCTTTACATGTAAGAGAATTATCCTTAGTTTAAAGTAACCTATCTTAATTAAGCAATATTCCTTATTCATAATCCTATATACTTCAAAGGCAAGATATAATTACTTGTATCCATACCTTTAATTATGATGTTCATATGTTAATCTTGCTCAAAATCCTTATTTTTATGCTTTTATTGCACTAATAGTGTTTAGATAGGTCTAAATCAGCTTTAGCATCAATTTATAGGATTAAGAGGGTCAAATGGGATGGATAACACAACTTGGATAGATGGGAGTCATGACTCGTGTCCACTGTTCGAGTCGGATAGAAAGCACACTATCACAAGTCATGATAGTTGTCTGAGTCATGACAGGGCAGTGACTAGTTTATAGGTTCAACTTGTGTGTGATTTTTGACCTTTAAACTGGCATTTTCAGAAAAAATGGTATTCTACAACTTTGTTTCCCAATGTTTCTAGTTTTTAAAAAATAAAAAATCATCTCAATATCTCTTCTATATTGAAAGATATTGTCCAAATACTGAAGACTATTCATAAGTACAGGACTGTACACTTATTCAATTTTCAAGCAAGGTTATGACCCATTTAGAAGAAGAATTAGAATGTGATTTCTTCTTATGAAATCTTTTTCTGGAAGTATATTTTAAAACCCAATTGGAATCATCTAATTATATTTTCTATAACTCAACATATTACCAAAAGAATACAACAAGGTCTAGTGAACCCAAACCTAGATTTTTGAATCTTACATGCATGTCCATTTAAACATTAAAGATTGATGTTTTATTTCTGGTTAATCACATATTTCACTCAAGGAAAAACATATGCATGAAGAATAAGTTCCCAAAACTAAACATGAAACTCAAATCTTCTTCAAAATCCTCCTATTTCATTCTCTTCCTTTTTCTTCCAATCTTCTAATTCTCTTATACTCTTGTAAGCCTCTTTCCTTTGTTCTTCCTACCTCCTTCTCCTTTTACATAAAAATTCTTTCTTGTAAACATACATTTCCAATTTCTTCCTCTAACCAATTATTGAATAAAAGAAGAAGAAGATGATAATGAACGAAAATCAATTCACTATTACCTTAATAATACTCACTAACTTGTTCTTCAAAAGTTAATATGCAAGAATTTCTTGAAGGATTTCTTAGAGAGATTCATCAAAGAATGAGAGATTGGGAAGAAAGGAAATTTTGTAAATCCCTCAAGAAATGTCGTCCCCTTCTACTCTCTCTTCTCTTTCTAACTTATATAATTCACTATTTATAATAGCAAGGTAAAATTTCCTTTTTGATCCTTCCACAATTTATATGTCCCACTTAGACCTCTCATCTTCTTGCATGTTTAACATTGACCTATATATTTTATACTTCTCTTAAATCAAACTCTCAATTCATTATTTTATTCACATTTGACCATTAAAAGGCCATATTTACAAATTAACCCCACATTTTTATTCTACACTTCAATTGCACCCTTAATTATGCTTTATTCCATTAATACACATGGTATAATATTTATTCTACCCTCCTTTGCTTAAAGACAATAATTACAAATGTCTTAATTATAATAAGTAATCTAAATAAGCTTGATTGGACATTAATAAAATGATAATGCCCTTGAATTCTACTAGGGCCAAATTTAGGTCCTTGCAATTCTCTCCCCCTTAAAGATTTTTGCCCTCAAAATTCATATCTGTAACCTTTACTCATGTACAACAATATTGTTGTTATACCTCTATATCTATCACAATCATCTTTAACATCGTACTTCCTCTACCATATTCTTTTATTCACTTCTCATTTAACTTTATGTCAAAATAAGGGTAATCGTATCCTACTGTTATATCATTACTATGCTTAATGTATATCCTACTAGTTTCCTTTTTTAGTTAGGGCCTATACATGTAGTATGATGCTTAATGCTATGCTTATGCGTGAATGATGCTTTCGTGTTTGCAATAAGATGCATATGCATTTTCTCATGTGCTGTATATGTTTTTGCCTCATCCCATATATAATGTTTTGTCAACTGCCCATGCATGTTAAGGAATCACTGACAAGTATACATAGCATCGTAATTAACCTTATTTCCTCACAACAACTTCACATATGAAAGATTTTATTCACAATACATAAACTATTTCTCCATAACCATATTATCACACTTATACTATATTCTATTAACACACTTGTACTATAATCCAAACACTAATCATATTCATATTTCTTATCATTTACTTTTTAATCCAAACTTAGGATTTTATTAATATACAATTATAGAGTAATCTTTATGTATTTCCTTAATGTATTTGTACTATAGTTCTCCTAATGACCAAATGTGCATAACATTCTCAAAGTTCCACCATATCAAAACATTCCTAAAAGCATAAAATTCATTACCACAATAAGGATTTATTATTGTGAATGGGAAAATATTAAGGAAGAAAAGATAAATACCAATAGCTCATTCGATGACATCCTCCTTTGATGAAATCTCAATTTTATCTGTCTGAACCGATATAATTAGATGTATAGATTTATCTCTTTCACTACGATCTATCTCTTCTATCTAAGGTACATTAGCAATGACAAGCTTCTTTTCATTATTTGATAATACCTTACTTTTCCTTGGCAACAATGGGCAATTAGCCATAAAATGATCTATTTTACCACATCAAAAACAAGTCCCTATTAAAGCTCTACAACCACCATAATGATTCCTAGTGCAATGCAAACATTTAGGAACTTTAATTCCCTAGCTTTTCCCTACCAAACCTTGTGCATGATGAAATGTGTTGCTAGAAGAACATAATTCCAACATCTTATTTCTTTTTCCTAGTTTCCCCTTATCTACATTCTCATTTCGACTTTTTTTGTTCTCATTATTCCTATCAACCTCTCTTAATACTCTAGGCTCAGTTAACTCTTGTAAAATCTAATTCAAGATGCAATTTATTTTATTTAGTTCCTATAATATAGAAATAGACATCTCAACATGAGTTACATTCATAGGATCAGGGACAAATAAGTTTAATGCCTCGAAATTGCTGACTTTAATGATCTTTTTTCCAATTTCTTTTGGTTTATCCATCTTTAATCTATACAAAACAAAACAAGGATATCTACATTAGGCCAACACACAAACACTTCCATATAAAAATTACTCTAAACACTTATAGCCCAAAAACGGCTAAACCTAAGCTCTGATACCACTAATTATAACACCCATATCTGATACTTAGCTATTACCACTATATCATGTATCATAAGACATATATTACTACGTTATCAAGCTGAAAACATTTCTTATTAGATAACTTATAGGAGAAATTAAAACCATATCCTGTGAACTTAAGAGAAATACCTTAATACATTACAATGTTTTCTCAAATATAACATTCGTACATACACAAAAATTCAAACATAATTAAAAATTTCCATATCCATAAAACAAAAGAATAAAAAGAAGACTCTACTTTTCAATCTTATAAGACTTGTGTTGGCCAACCCGCTGAAGATATCAATCCTAAGAGAAAGTCCTATCCTTGCAACATACACAGATAAAGAACTCGTGCTAAGCTATAAAGCTTAGTAGGGAACAGAAAATATGACAAACGACCACTCACAGTGGTTTCCAACAAGCATACATCATGAACTACAAGTATACCTTATGTTCAAATGAAAGAGATACCAATTCAAAATGAATAAACAAGAGTCCACATATGATACCCGAACGACTTAATGATAGTAAATTTGACATTGGTGCTTTATATACACGACATTTAATCATACAAGCATATTCATCTTTTAGACCTACAATTCATTCATTGAATGATATACCACTGTTTACACTAAGTCATACCATCCACATACCACACACTTTGACATATACTAGGAATATATATATATATATATATATTTAAATATAAGTATATGATCACAATAATATATGTATATTCATAAGAAATACAAAGCATTAGTACTATGAAAGTTCATCATTTATCGATCTAGGATGTATTTATGATACATAATGTACTAATGCATACATTGAATTACTAATTTACTTTTATCTCAGATACCAATATCATATTGAGTTTATCACTTATAGATTTAGAAATATTTTATATTTGCATACAAGACATTGTACATCATGTCCTAGTAGAAAGAAAGAATGAGCAGCTCTAAGGAAAACCTATAACCTAGTGTATTAATTGAAAGGCAATCACCGACATGAATACCTATGCATAACTCTTATATTTCATTGCAAAGAAAACACTTATATTGACAAAACATTTTCATAGCTTTCATATATGACGAATCAAACAAGCCATTTAACTAGCTCAAGCAAGCAACATATTACTATAAGGAGCATACTATCTTTAATATAGTTAATAACTAGATATTAGTGATGCACTGGTTCATACATATAACTCTATACATACAATTTTTTTTTTGCAATAATTATGCATAAATGTATATTGCAAACTCTTTTAATTTCATAATTTTCATATGTGATAAAAAAAGGAATTTCATATATAAAATATATTATAATGTCAATTTAAGAATTGACATGCTTTATGATACTTTTAGTTAAACATCAAACTTTTCTTAACTTTGGTATAAAGCCTGCACTATTTTAAAGAGGTGGATAACGGGTTATATGATAGCACCCGAAGGTACAAAACTGTTGGTTATAACGGTGGCACCTAAAGGTACAAATAAGATACTCGATGGTATTAAATGGTAATCCCTTGTAGGGATAAAACTGTATGGTAAATCGGTAAAGTAGACCCAAACGGGGTCAGATACGACTCGTGACATGTGCTACTCTTGAACAAGTGCACGAGTCATTAAGTTTGCTCCCTTTCACGAGTAGTGACACCCCTCATGACTCATGACACATCCTTACTTCACCCAAACATGATTTTTAAGCCTTATAGTGTCACCAAAGCTGGTCTAAAACCTTTTTAAGTAACTTTAAATCATTTTAAGAATAGAATAAGGATAAGTTATGACAATAAACATAATTAAATGAAACATTATATGGGAATAAAGTTTGTAAATGAATACTAATGTTAGAAAACATGAAAATGATTACTTGAATTTGATGGTATTATAATGGTTATACACAAGAGATTTAACCTTGCCCAAAGATATTACACATTGATGTTCCTTTGCAATGATATGAGAACACTATGATATAACCTAGAGATAATATGAGTATAGTTACAAGGTTGCATGAGCAAGTTAAAAGAAGTGGGACATCACAATTTTTGTTAATTTATGAAACCGCAGAAGCTTGATTACACTCAGAGTCACAAGAAGAATTAATGATTATCAATGTGTAATAGCTTGCTCACTTGTTTGCTCGTGCCTTTAATACATTATGATTAGCACATGAGCATATGTAGTGTGCTAACGACTAAGATGAAACAAGCTCACATAATGTACCTGGGTATAAAATACAAGTAAGAGGATTGAAATATTTATATGATTATGTTAAAGTATATAACTTGTTGTCTACAATCTGATAGACCATTGAAGTGAATCAAGGGACTAAATATGATCAAGTGTTGACCTTTATCATTGTGAGAGAACCTACGCATATTACTACTATATGGATCATAAATGCATAAGTATTGCTTTAAATAATTATATTTTGATGTGAGTTATGATAATATGGGAGGGCTACTCGCGGCAGATTGTAACAAGGTACATCATTGAGATTATCAATGAATTATGTAATTCGATGTTGTCTAATTAATGCTACCATGCTATGATGAGTAGTTTGACTTATTATGTGATCAGATATGAGTATCTATAGGGTATGTACTGCTACAATTCAAGTTGACTTTATATGGAGACAAATATATATATAGACATGCATATAATACTTTGAATATTTTTAGTTGCAAGAACTATATTTACATAATCGCTTAATTGGCTTCATGCATAGTATCAAGTATGATGAGATGGATCGATGAAAGTAATATTCTATTGCGTGTGCATTATCATGTAATCCACTACAATAGGAATGAATGATGTTGATACAACTATCTGATGACATGACTGGTATCCTTGTGTATTGGAGCCTATAGCTCAACATTGATGTATGATGAGAATGATATACATTCTTTATGACTTGTGGCTTGAAGCCAAATAATGTAATAAGTAACAAATAATGTGATGAATCAAAGATGTTTTTAAAGGATTAAGCTTGCGGGTCTTAGTTCAGTTATGGATTAGATAGGCATGCCTAGAGGGATACAGTCATAGCTGCCATAGTTGACCCCGTTTGGGTCTTGTTCTTCAATGAAACCATTGTTCGGTCCAATTTGGGTCTATAGTTTATTCCTTGCTGGAACCATTGTTTGACCCTGCTAGGGTCCATTGTTTGATATCTTCGGATATCCATAGTTTGATACCTTCGGGTATCCATTGCTCTCGTTATTCACCTTTTGAACTAGTTCTTAGGCAGGCTATTAAAAATGATAAAATATATACAAGATAAAGTAAAACATGCATTAATTGCTCCATTTATCTGATGTAAGAATGAGGAATGACCTATTTTTTGATTGGCTTAAATTCTTTCGACTATAAACTATTTTTATGAATTGAAATGTCGTGCTATGTAATACATGATTGAAATGTCTCATACCAATTAAGGAAAGTTCCTGTATGAGTGCTAGTGTGAGATGGTTCCACCGATGGGATTCAACAAGATTATATGGACCCTAACGTAGAAAATATTGTACTAGAGGTTATATGAACTATAACATGTGCATTATGATTCATGTACTCTATTTATAAAATGCATACAAGTGACATCGAGACTTTATTTTATAATCATGATATGTAAGGCTTGTTCTTTGTGATCACATACAACTTTGCCAGTCTGTTTATTTATATATAAATGCTCACACACATATAGACATAATGATAACATTCATTTAACTAAGTACAATGCATGACATAGAATGATGATTGTAAGAGAATTAGGTTACCATGCTAAGATAACATGAAGGATGTAAAGTTTGCGAAACTAATACAAGAATTGTACGATATATGTAAAGTAATTATGCCTACCAGGACTAATTATAGATGCTATATGACTTAAGCACACCTTTATATTATGAATTAATTTCGAATGTCTATCTTAGGTGGCATTGTGATTTAATGCAATAAGTGGAAATCTTATACCATTAATAACTATTATGTCTAGCCTATTTGTTAAAAAAGGATTATAAGATGCATGATTTATACTAAGGTAAGAAAAGAAAAGGGTAAGATGACGGTGATAGTGATGGATGGCTAAGCTCTTAGGAAGTGAGACGAGTTTCATAACGCGTTCAATTATTTTCAACATGATACCCATTAGTAAGTTCAAAGACTCTCCTAAGAATGTTATTTATCAAAGGAAGAATATAATAGACTCATATATTATCCTATGTGATTGTGAAAGTTTTATACATGTATGTGATGAATCGTGGAAAGGGGTTATCTTTATATATAGAGAGAGAGTTTTATTCCCCGCTAAGCTTTATAGCTTAGCACAAGTTTGTATATTCGTGTATATTCAAGTTAAACTCTAGAGGATCGGGCAAGATGTAGTTGCCTTGAAGATTTTAGGATACTTGAAGGCCATTTATGTTATGATTATTTATCGATAAGCTTTATTATTTTATTATGGCATGCAATAATGGCCTCTCTTATTATTATTTATGCTTGACCTTTAATAGGTATATGATGATGATGATTGATGATTATCAATGGTTAGTGGATTAGGGTGTTACACCTTCTCCTTCTATATAAAAATTCATTCTTGTAAACATACATTTCCAATTTCTTCCTCCAACCAATTATTGAATAAAAGAAGAAAAACAAGAAGATGATGATGATGAAAGAAAATCAATTCAGCATTACCTTAATAATAGTCACTAACTTGTTCTTCAATAGTCAACACGAAAGAATTTCTTTAAGGATTTCTTAGAGAGATTCGTCAAAGAATGAAACATTGAGAAGAAAGGAAATTTTGTAACTCCCTCAAGAAATTTCGTCCCCTTGTCCTTTCTCTTTTCTCTCTAACTTATGTAATTCACTATTTATAATAGCAATGTAAAATTCCCTTTTTGATCCTTTCATAATTTACATGTCCCACTTAGACCTCTCATCTTCCTACATGTTTAACATTGACCTATATATTTTATACTTATCTTAAATCAAACTCTCAATTTGTTATTTTATTAAAATTTGACCCTTAAAAGGCCATTTTTACAAACTGACCGCATATTTTTATTCTATACTTCAATTGCACCCTTAATTATGTTTTATTCCATTAATGTACATGGTATAATATTTATTCTACCCTCCTTCGCTTAATGACAATAATTGCAAATGTCTTAACTATAATACATCATCTAAATAAGCTTGATTAGACATTAATAAAATGATTATACCCTCGAATTCTACTAGGGCCTAATTTAGGTCCTTACAATTTCACCACTTTATTCCTTTTTGCTCTCAATCCCTTCTTCTTCTTCATAAGACATATAGTCATAAAATACCAGTAATTCTCCTCATACAAAGTTCTTAACTCTAAGAAGAAGATGACGATAATGAAATATGGAGAAGAATTACAAATCTCCTTTCAAAACTCTTTGAATCCAAACACATAAATATAAATCTTAGGAGGTGTTAAAAAAGAAGGCATGCAAAGGTTTAGAGAGAGATGAAAGAGGAGAAAAATCTACATTTGCTTAAGATAATGCTATCCTGCTTCTCTTCAAGAACCATATGAATGAATTTCTCTCTCCTACATGAAAAAAGGCCATCTATTAAATGAGAGTTAAAATGTCCTAATGCTCCCTCATTCTTTTTACATGTAACAATTTTGCACCAAAAGATTCTTTCTCAATTAAAATCTGACCCATATATTCTTTCTCTTTTAAAATCCCATCCCACATTTCATTTCTTTCAAAATTTACCCCCAAGGTTATCATCTTATTTTAATTCTACCCTTAATTAAATTTTCCCTTCTAATTGCACCCACCCAATCATACTTAGGTCATAATTGACCCCTTAACTATTTTTTTTTATTCCAATTATACACATGGTAAAATAACCTTTTTACCCTCTATCACTTAAAACAATAATTATCACTGTCTTAACTTATAATACTTTTAATAATTAAACCTTAATATCATATTAATTCCTATAAAACCTCCTAAGGCCAATGTTTGGTCCTTACGTGTAGTTATTGCATTTTGTATTTATAATCAAGCACGTGCAATTAATCATATTTAGGTTAAAGTTAACCTTATCACCATGTTATCTTTATTAACATAATATGTGCACACATGTCTGTATTTCACTCTTCTATTAATCAAATACTATGTTTTAAAACAAACGGTAATTATACTTATACTTTCATGCTTGTACACATCACTATTATACTAATATGATAAATTCATAATGACTCTAATAATATGGAAATAAACATATTTAGATTATCATTTCATAAACACATATTTATACAACTCATCGTGTACAAATCATAAGCGTCTATACATTTAAAGCATATCAGGATCTATAGGTATTCTAATTCTATATTTATGTACGATTATTTGATTGATGACTTTACATTATGCTACTCGAAGTCATACCTACTCGTGTAAATGACATTTATGGATAAAACAAAGTCCAATTTTAATTAATTTAGCCAAGTCCATTAATGGAAGTTGTGTACTTGAACTTTTAAGAGAATATCTCGTGATGGGACTGGGCTGAAGCCCAATGGACTAAATCCCCTTATTGAATAAGTTCTCTTATAAGCCGAAAACACACACTAGCTAGATTTATGCTATAAATCAACTATAGTATAATTTCCAATTTTTCCATTTTAAATATTATGTCATACAATCCATAAATATTAAAATACAAATAATATGAACCAACATGAATTAAACATAAAAATTCATGAAGAACATATGTCATACATGGCATATATACTAAAACAAACAAACAACAATGAAACTAGTTGTTTAATGCTCATATAATGCCACAAACAATGCACAAACACTTAAAACGATTTTATGAGCTATCTAATAATTTAAATAAGGTCATAAACATTGAGTTAAGGTTCTATTTAGATCTGATCTAAATGTGTTTTTTCCATTTTAATCAAAACATAACAAACAATGTTGATTAAACATGCAACAAATACAAACTAGTCATAGTTTTAAGTGATTTTAAAATTAATCAATTAAATTGTCATGGACAAGAATTAAAACCATTTTTAAAACATGTCCAGACCTGTTATCAATCTTTAAAAATCACTTACAAATATGCCAAACAAGTTTTTACTTTTAATTTTGAAAACTAGTTGTTTAACAAACACATATCTTGCAAACTAGCACCTAGTTTCAAGATTAACATGTACGATTAGGTATTTATTATTAAATCCGACCATGAACAGCTTTAAGATCATATTAGGAAAATATATAAACATGCCATAATAATTATAATACCTAAATAATCATATAAAATCATTTTTATAATAAAACAATGCAAAAAACTCAAAACAGAAAATTTCAGCATTGTGGTTTTATGCAATAACGATATTTGAATCAATATTTAATGCATCTAAGGCACTAAAATAAGCATGGTTAGGCTCTGATACAACTGAAGGGATATCACATGGCATATACAAGATGATCACGTAGCGAAAAAATTAAAAATTTGGATCATACATGCCACCTAATATACAACAAAGAATCGAAACATGCAATTTTTGGGTTTTTTAGAACTTACAAGTTTAGATGCACTTAAAAACTTGATTTTGAAGATGACAAGCAAATAATTTGGACTTATATGCTTTAGATCTTGATCAAAAATGCCAAAATAGCAGCCTTTATGCCACTCCTCTCTATGCTCACACACACACTAGCAAGGATGGCTTAAAACCTATAGTGCTAGCTCTAATCTTTGTGTATTTGGCAATGGTATTAAACTAAAGACACAAGACCTGATCTTGTTCTTTCTAAAGTTCACCAATGGCTTCCCAAAATCCAAGAGAAGAAGAAAAAGTCCTTTCCCCTTGAGAATGGCGGCTCAGAGAGAGAAAAAACCTAATTGGCAAAGTTACATCTTATCTATATATATCACTTAGCTTAGGGTTTTGTGTGTTCTGAAATTCACTAGCATTTAGGTAGTAATTTCAGCCTCCATCACTTCCTAATTAAGTGGTATATCTTGATTCAAAGACATATAGGAATTTAAATTTAATTAACTTAATTATCTAAAGATAAATAATCAAATATCTAAAGATAAATAAATAATCAATTTACCATTCCTTTTGCCATGTTTTTCACTCTTCACGGGCCAAAGTCCATTTAGCAATTTTAATACCCATTACATACATTAATTTGACTTTAAATAAAAGCCCAAATTAATGCCCAATAATACACTATTTAAAAATTTTAAGCCTAATGCTTTGTGTGCGATCCTATAGGTCCATTTAATATTGGCAATGAATTAATAAATAATCCAAAGGCTATATATATTCTCTAGCAAGATATTATAGCATTCCAAATTAAATGAAAATGCAAATGGCATTTGGTGACCTAATGCAATTTTGCATAGTCCCTTACCCTTAAATATCAAAATTAATATAAGGCATGGAACTAGTCATCCTTATATATACTAATTCCTTTCTTGATATTCCATTGACACTAAACTCTCGGATAAATAATGATTACTCATTATTTCATCTCGGTATGGCCATACACTTATCAATTCACTGATCAAGTGGTCGATGATATTTTCTCTCTTATTGAGAGGGGTAATCCCTTCACTTCTCTCATGGTCTCTAACATGAATTAGTGTATACTCAAGCATACCCATATTTGTCACCCTGTTACGAGTTTGTTAGGTATATGTCAAAGTACATAGTAATTGATATGCACAAGAATACAATAGATAAAACAAATGCCTCATTTATTAACTTAAGTATTTTATAACAATGCATTGGGGCTAGGGCATACACTAAAAATCTCCCACTAGCACTAGTCCTAATTGGGCATAGCCCTAATACTGAATGCTCTCAAATGAGCTTCGTGCAGATTTGGACACAACTATTTTGTTAAAGGATCTGCTACATTATTTTCACTTGCTATCTTGCTAATTTTGATGTCCCCATGATTAATGATCTCTCTGGTCAACTGGTACCTCTTGAGTATGTGTTTGGATTTCTAGTGTGATCGGGGCTCTTTGGCCTATGCGATGGCTTCATTATTGTCACATAAAATTTCTAATGGATCTAGGATGCTTGGGACCACTCCCAATTCAGAAATGAAATTTCTAATCCAAACAGCCTCTTTTAAAGCCTTACTCGCTGTAATATACTCAGATTCTGTAGTTGAGTTGGCAACGGTCTCTTTCTTTGAGCTTCTCAAACTTATAGCACCACCGTTCAAAACAAAAACAAAACTAGATTGTGATCTTGAGTCCTGAGTGCTGGTTTGAAAAGCAGCATCGGCATAACCTTGTATGACAAGCTATTCTTGAACACCATACACCAAGAAGTGATCCTTAGTCCTTCGCAGGTACTTTAGAATCCCCTTTACAGCAGACCAGTGCTTTTCACCAGGGTCTTGTTGAAACCTACAGGTTATACTCAGTGCATGAGCAACATCCAACCTAGTACATAACATAGTGTACATGATAGATCCAATAGCAGATGCATATGAGATTCTACTCATGTTGTCCCTATAAGGACCCAATCATAGCCCTAATTGGATTATTGTTAATTAATAAGGATTATTGTTAATTAAGGCAAAATTGGATTATTTTACAATTATCGAGGTTAAGTCCCAAGAGGGTTATTTTGGTAATTTAAGCATGTAATTATATGAGCTAAGTTAAATTATAACTAAAGAAAAGGATGTAATTGAAGTGAATTAGAACGTCTTGGGTTAGGTTGGAATAAATTGAAATAATGGGGGTTTATTTGTGTATAAGGGTATAATGGGAATTTCCCTTGGTGGGATATTTATCCCACTCAATAAATTAGGGTTTTTAGGAGAGATGGGGATCAACATTTTTTAAGGATCTCTCTCTCTTTATGGTCATGGTTTGCAAAAGGATGATAGGGTTTGTGAGTTAACATGAAATGTAATGTTTTTCCTTGAAGATCTCTTATTTCTCATCTTGTTATTTATGATTTATGGTGATGAGGGACTACAAGATCATGTTGTTGTTACCATGTGTAAGGAGAAGAGAGAAGCAAACAAATCAAGTGAAATAGAAGAAGGAATCATGAGTGATAGATTTAGATTTGAAGCTTTATTAAGTTATAGAACTATTATTTTTATTTTATATATGGGAGGATGGCTTTGTTAGTTGAAAAACAATCTATTAAAATTTAGGGTTATGTTTTTTGGGCTTTTAATTGAGAGTTTAAGATGAGTTTTGAAGAACAAAGATCAGATCTATTTTCCTTGTAAGTGTCTTTGCTGAGTCGTGAAGTTCTTCATGAGTCGTGCATTCTTGTCCAATTCGTAAAACCCTTCACGAGTCGTGAAATGTACCCCCATCTTCTTCACTGATGAAGCCCTTCACAGTTCATGAAATGTTCCCCTTATTCTTCACTCGTGAGCCCCTTCATGAGTCATGAAATGTACCCCTTTCTTCTTCACTGATGAAGCCTTTCACGTGTCGTGAAATGTACCCCCTTCTTCTTCACTTGTGAAGCCCTTCACGAGTCGTGAAATGTACCCCTTCTTCTTCATTCATGAGCCCTTCACGAGTCATGAAAGTTAGCCATTTTTCTTCACTCATGAACCTCTTTATGAGTCGTGAACCTCATTCCTTCACTTCACTCATGAAACCCTTTCATGAGTCAAATGTCTCTTCACAACTAATAGACCTATCTAGGCTTTTTTGCTTATAAGTTGAGCTATATAAAAGGAAATTGAATGATTCTTATTGCGTTTGAAAATAGACTTCGATACCAATATTTCATATGAAGAAACTAAGTCCAAAATCTGTTTCTTAATAGGCCATATTTCAACTTGAATTCTTGAACAGTTTATTGCCCAGTCACTAGGAGCAAACCTTATTTTTTTTAAATATCAAAAAATATAGAAATGATATAAAGATTATTTTTGAATTTCTAGAAACTAGAAACATAATGGAACAATTTTGTAGAAGATCATTTTTGCTGAAAATGCCTTTTGGTATGTCAAAAACCGCTTACAAGTCAAACTCAGAAAACTGTCTATAGCTATTCACGACTCGTGACATGTTTTACTCGTGAACAAGTGCATGAGTCGTGAAGTTTTCTCCCTATCACGAGTAGAGACACCCCTGACGACCCTTGACATTTCCCTACCTCACCCAAACATGATTTTTAAGCCCGATAGTGTCACCAAAGCTGGTCTAAAACCTTATCTAAGTAACTTTAATGCTTTTTAAGCATAAAAATAAGGATAAGTTATGACACTAAACATGATTAAATTTAATGATATATGAGAATAAATATAGTAAATGAACACGAAACTTATACTACATGAAAATATTTACTTATATTTGATGGTATTCTAATGATTATATGCATGTGATTTGGACTTGCCCAAAGTATTGCACACAGATATTCCTCTACAATGACATGAGAATATTATGACATAACCTAATGACAATAAGGTAGTTGTTGCAAGATTATAGGATTAAGTTGAAAGAGTTGGGACAATGCCTTTTTTAGGCTTAATCATGAGACCATAGAAGTTAAGTTATGCTTTAAGTCATAATGGAAAGTAGCGATTAGCCTTGATATAGAGAAACATGCTTGTCCTTTTTTCTCATGCCATGTATTTTACTATGCAAGCCTCATACCTACAAGTAGTGTGCTAGCATATAAGATGGGATAATATAGCATAAATGTACTTGATGGTAAGATCATATAAGATAAAATGTACAAGTGTGATGATTTGATACATATATGATCATGTTAGGGTATACAACATGTGGTCCATGATCTAATATACTATAAAAGTAAACTAAGAGCTTAACTAAGAATAAGTGTTGACCTACGGATGTAATTAGTATATTCATCTTATTATATCGTTCATAGCTACTTAATTATTGTTTAAGTGATTATATGTTGATATGAATGACTATGATATGGTATATAAGCTACTCCTGGCTAATAACAACAAGGTATATCATTGAGAACTGTTAATGCGGTAGATAAATATAATATCTATTGTTAATGTATCTATGTTATGATAAGTGGTCTAACTTAATATGTTAACGGGTATAAATAGTAAAATCATGTATTGCCATGACGTAAGTTGCATTTATATGTTTCTAGATATGCATTTATCTTTACGAAAACTTTTAGTAGAAAGATCCATATCTTCAAGATGCGTTATGGAAACCATGCATAATATTGTTTATGAGGAGATAGATCAATGAAAGGTCACATTTTATTATGTTTGCATAATCGTGCAACTATATGATATAAATGAATGAAATTCGAAGCAACTATGTGATCACATGACTGGTATCCTTATGTAACGGAGCCTGTAGCTCAATATTGATGTATGATAAGAATGATATACATTCTTTATGACTTGTGGCTTGAAGCCAAATAATGTATTAAGTAGCAAAGAATGTGATGAATCAAAGATGTTTTTAAAGGGTTAAGCCTGCAGGTCTTAGTTCGATTATGGATTAGATAAGCTTGCCTAGAGGGATATAGTCGCAGTTGCCATAGTTGACCCCGTTTGGGTCTTGTTCTTTAATGGAACCATTTTTTGGCCTCGTTTGGGTCTATAGTTTGTTCCCCATTGTTTGATATCTTCGGATATCCATAGTTTGATACCTTCGGATATCTATTGCTCCCGTTATCCACCTTTTGAACTAGTATAAAGGCAAGCTTTTAAAGATGATAAAATATACACAAGATAAAGTAAAAGATGCATTAATTGCTCCATTTATGTGATGTAAGCATGAGGAATGACCTATTGTTTGAATTTCTTAAATTCTTTCAACTATAAACTGTTTTTATGAAATGAAATGCCACGCTATGTAATACATGACTGAGATGTCTCATACCAATTAAGGAAGGTTCCCGGATGAGTACCGATGTGCGCTGGTTCCACCAATTGGATTCCACATAGATTATATAGACCCTAAAGCGTAGAATATTGTACTAGAAGTTATATGAACTATAACATATGCACTAAGTTTCATGTACTGTATTTATAAAATGCATACATGTGACATCGATACTTTGTCTTATAATTATGATATGTAAGGCTTGTTCTTTGTGATCGCATGCAACTCCGGCAGTCTATTTATTTATATATAAATGCTCACACACTTGTAGATATAATGATAACTTTCATTTAACCCAGTGCAATGCATGACATAAATGTGATTGTAATAGAATTAGGTTACTATGCTAAGATAACATGAAGGATGTAAAGTTTGTGACTCTAATACGATAATTGTATAATATATGTGAAGTAATTATGCCTACCAAGACTAATTGTAGATGCTATATGACTTAAGTATGCCTTTATATTATGAATTAATGTCGAATGCCTATCTTAGATGACCATGTGATTTAATGTAATAAGTGGAAATCTTATACCATTGATAACTATGATGTCTAGCCTATTGATTAAAAAGGATTATAAGATGCATGATTTATACTAAGGTAAAAAAGTAAAGGGTAAGATGATCCTGGTAGTAATGAATGGCTAAGCTTTTAGGAAGTGAGACAAGTTTTATAACGCGTTCAATTATTCTAAACATGACACCTATTAGTAAGTTCAAAGACTCTCTTATGAATGTTGTTTATGAAATGAAGAATATAATAGACTCATATGTTATCCTCTGTGATTGTGAAAGTTTTATACATGTATGCGATGAATCGTCGAAAGAGGTTATCTTTATATATAGAGAGAGTTTTGTTCCCCACTAAGCTTTATAGCTTGACACGGGTTTGTTTATCCATGTAGGTTAAAGTTAAGCTCCAGAGAGGATCAGACAAGTTGCGAATGTGTTGAGGATTCTATTATGTATTGTTGGCAGATTATGTTAGGCCCTCTTATTTATAAGTTGATTTATTTTTGTGGCATGTAATCATGGCCTATGTTATTATTATTATTAGTATTTCTTCTTGATCTATATTAGGTATGATGATGATTGATGATTATCCATGGTTAAGGGATTAGGGTGTTACAGTTAGTGGTATTAGAGCCTAAGTTGAGTCTTTTCTGGGCAATAAGGAATTAAGGAATTATTCTGAAAGAATAAGATGATATTTGTTTAGACCATGGTGTTATTGTTAATGGCATACATTTTTATGATTATGTTAGGTGTTTGACCTATGATTGATATATATTGGACCATTAGCAAGATTTTGGCAGAGATTGTGAGATGATATTTGAGGAATTATCAATATATCTCGCCTCCTAATATTAGAAGTGCTTAAATGTCGTAATGTTTTATGATTGAGATATAACATAAGATTGATTATAAGTATGTCTAGATTATTTATTAAGATGTTTAAGGACCAGTTCATATGAATATAAGAGAACTTGATCTTTGGCATAGATGATGATGCAAGATGTTAAGGTTATTAAGATACTCAGGATAAGAAATACAATGAGCATAAGAGTATCTAGAAATTAGAGGTAGATACAAATGATTATATATGACGAATTTATTATGGATATAGAGAATACTTATGGTTATAGTTACTTATAGCTAGAGCACAGTAAGAATTGCTAGCAATAAAGATAAAGATTATTAGTTTTGAATTTCGAGGACGAAATTCTCTTAAGGAGGAGAGAATTATAAGGACCCAATCATGGCCCTAATCAGATTAATTTTAATTAATGAGGATTATCCTTAATTAAGGCAAAATTGAATTATTTTGCAATTATCGAGGTTAATTCCCAAGAGGAGTATTTTGATAATTTCAGCATGTAATTATATGAGCTAAGTTAAATTATAATTAAAGAAAAGGATGTAATTGAAGTGAATTAGAAAGTCTTGGGTTTAAGTTGGAAGAAATTGAAATAATGGGGGTTTATTTGTGTATAAGGGTATAGTGGGAATTTCCCTTTGTGAGATATTTATCCCACTCAATAAATTAGGGTTTTAGGGAGAGATGGGGATTGGCATTTATGAAGGATATATCTCTCTCTCTCTATGGTCACAGTTTGGAGAAGGATTCTAGGGTTTGTGAGTTAACATGAAAGATAATGTTTTTCCTTGAAGATCTCTTATTTCTCTTCTTGTTATTTATGATTTATGGTGATGAGGGATTACAATATCATGTTCTTGTCACCATGTGTAAGGAGAAGACAAAAGCAAACAAATCAAGTGAAAGAGAAGAAGGAATTATGAGTGAAGGAGTTAGATTTGAAGCTTTATTAAGGTATGGAACTATTATGTTTATTTTATGTATTCGAGGATGGTTTTGTTAGTTGAAAAAGGATCTATGAAAATTTAGGGTTATGTTTTCATGGTTTTTAATTGGGATTTTAATATGAGTTTTGAAGAACAGAGATCAGATCTATTTTCCTTGTGAGTGTCTTTGCCGTGTCCTGAAGTTCTTCACGAGTCGTGCATTCTTGTCCGACTCATGAAGCCCTTCACGAGTCATGAAATGTACCCCCATCTTCTTCACTCATGAAGCCCTTCATGTGTCATGAAATGTACCCCTACTTCTTCACTCGTAAGCCCCTTCATGTGTTATGAAATGCACCCCCTTCTTATTCATTTGTGAAGCCTTTCATGAGTTGTGAAATGTACCCCCTTCTTCTTCACTCGTGAAGCCCTTCACGAGTCCTAAAATGTACCCCTTCTTCTTCACTCATGATCCCTTCACGAGTCGTGAAATTTATCCATTTCTCTTCACTCGTGAAACTCTTAATGAGTTGTGAACCTCATTCCTTCACTTCACTCATGAAACCACTTCACGAATCAAATGTCTCTTTACAACTAATAGACCTATCTGTATTGTTTTGCTTATAAGTTCAGCTATAGAAAAGAAAATTGAATCATTCTTATTGCATTTGAAAATAAACTTCCACACCTATATTTCATATAAAGAAAGCAAGTCCTAAATATGTATCTAAATAGGCCATATTTCAACTTGAATTCTTGAACAGTTTACTGCCCAGTCACTAGGAGCAGACCTCAATTTTTTATAAATATCTGAAAATATAGAAATGATATCACAATTATTTTTGATGTTTTAGAAACTAGAAACATAATGGAACAATTTTGTAGAATACAATTTTTGCTGAAAATGCCTTTTGTTATGTAAAAAACCGCTTACAAGTCAAGCTCAGAAAACTATTTATGGCTATTCATGACTCGTGACATGTGTTACTCATGAACAAGTGCACGAGTCTTGAAGTTTTCTCCCTATCACGAGTAGTGACACCCCTCACAACTTGTGACACTTCCCTACATATACCAAACATGATTTTTAAGCCCTATAGTGTCACCAAAGATGGTCTAGAACCTTTTTAAGTAACTTTAAAGCATTAAAAGCATAAAAATAAGGATATGTTGTGACACTAAACATGATTAAATGGAATGATATATGAGAATAAAGTTAGTAAATGAACACTAACTTTAGACTACATGAAAATATTTACTTATATTTGATGGTATTCTAATGATTATACGCACGTGATTTGGCCTTGCCCAAAGTATTGCACATTGATATACCTCTACAATGATATGAGAATAATATGACATAACCTAATGACAATAAGGTAGTAGTTGCAAAATTATAGGTCTAAGTTGAAATAGTTGGGACATTGCCTTTTTTTAGGCTTAATCATAAGATTGTAGAAGTTAAGTTATGCTTTAAGTCATAATGGAAAGTAGTGATTAGCCTTGATATAGAGAAACATGCTTGTCCTTTTTCTCATGCCATGTATTTTACTATGCATGCCTCATGTGCACAAGTAATGTACTGGCATATAAGATGGGATATTATTGCATAAACATACTTGATGGTAAGTTCATATAAGATAAAACGTACAAGTGAGATGATTTGATACATTTATGATCATGTTAGGGTACACAACCTGTAGTCCATGATCTAATAGACTATAAAAGTAAACTAAGGGCTTAACTAAGAATAAGTGTTGACCTAAGGATGTAATTAGTGTACTAATCTTATTATATCATTCATAGCTACTTAATTATTGTTTAAGTGATTATGTGTTGATATGAATGACTATGATATGCTATAGAAGCTACTCCCAACGAATAAGAACAAGATATGTCATTGAGAACCGTTGATGAGGTAGATAAATATAATATCAATTGTTGATGTATCTATGTTATGATAAGTGGTCTAACTTAATATGTGAACAGGTATAAATAGCAAAATCATGTATTGCCATGATTTAAGTTGCATTTATATGTTTCTGGATATGCATTTAACATTATGAAAACTTTTAGTAGAAAGATCCATATTTTCATGTTGCCTTATGGAAACCATGCATAATACTATTTATGACGAGATAGATCAATGAAAGGTTGCATTTTATTATGTTTGTATAATCGTATAACTATATGATATAAAAGAATGAAATTCGATGCAACTATGTGATGTTATGACTGGTATCCCTATATAGTGGAGCCTATAGCTCAATATTGATGTATGATGAGAATGATATACATTCTTTATGACTTGTGGCTTGAAGCCAAATAATGCATTAAGTAACAAAGAATGTGATGAATCAAAGATGTTTTTTAAGGATTAAGCCTACGAGTCATAGTTCAGTTGTGGATTGGATAGGTAGGCCTAGAGGGATACAGTTGCACCTATCATAGTTGACCTCGTTTGGGTCTTGTTCCTTAATGGAACCATTGTTTGGCCCCTCTAGGTCTATAGTTTGTTCCTTGCTGGAACCATTGTTTGACCCCGTTGTTTGATATCTTTGGATATCCATAGTTTGATACCTTTGGGTATCTATTGCTCCAGTTATCCACCTTTTGAACTAATACTTAGGCAGGCTATTAAAGATGATAAAATATACACAAGATAAAGTAAAACATACATTAATTGCTCCATTTATGTGATGTAAGCATGAGGAATGACCTATTGTTTGATTGTCATAAATTCTTTTCAACTATAACCTATTTTTATGAAATGAAATGCCATGCTATGTAATACATGATTGAGATGTCTCATACCAATTAAATAAGGTTCCAAGATGAGTGCAGGTGTGCGTTGGTTCCACCAGTGGGATTCCACAAAGATTAGATGGACCCTAAAGCGTACAATATTGTACTAGAAGTTATATGAAGTATAACATGTGTATTTATTGTGCTCATATGAATTGATGAAGTGATCAATATCATTTGATATTATCAGTTTACTTAGTGATCGAGAAATTATATGTTTGGACTATATAAGTTTGATATGGACCATGACTTATGTTAAAACAATTGTGCGACAAAGGGAGTATAACATGTTCTATTAGGTTAAAATCGAATTATCGATATTCATATTATTTAAGTAGTCATAATGTCCTGCTAAAGGCTGCTTATGACTTGTGGGCTCATGATGGGATTGGGACTCACTGCCAATATAATCTGAACCTATTGGGTGACATACATTGAATGTGATGAATGGACTAAGGGTTAATTCAGCCATTTTGAATTTTATTTTGTGATAAATTAAAATTTGGAATAAACAAAATAATAAAAATAATATTAATAATTAAGATTAATATTATTATTATTCTTATTTTAAATAAGAAATAAGATATTTCTTATTTTAATAAGAAAAGTGGGCCCGAAGTTTTCTCTCCCTTGATTAAGGTTAGGTTAACTATATATATATAGTGATGTATATATAAAACCCTAATTAAGTAGAAAGAGTAAGTTGTAGTTGCCACTTAAGAGAGAAAGAAAAGAAAATCAGTTTCTTCTGCAATCTCAAAAGAGAGAAAACAAACCTTAGCCGCCAAGGAAGGGAGCTAGCACCTCGAGCAATTCTCTTCATTGCATTCATGTTGGATATCGGTAGAGGGTATCATTTCACCTGAGGTCACACCTACAATTCAATTTATCTATGCTTTGAGAGGTAATCATTACACTTCTCTTTCTATTGAGTCAATTGAGTCACTTTAATCTGTAGTGGTTTCTTTATTCACTACAAAATTTTAATATTTTGAAACCCAACATTAGCCATTTATATGATTAGGCCTAGTGCAAGTGGAAGATTGTTACTGGTTATACCTTAAGCTAAATATTTGGTCCTTTATGTAATATCACATTTCATTTTATAAAATTGGGTCTTCTTCATGTTATTATATTGTTGGCATGTTAAATTATAATAATGTTTATAAATGACAATCTAATGTTATTTTGACTGTCCCTAGTCATTTATCAATTAAAGAAATAATGATAAATAAAGACTAGTATAAGTTTGATTGATATTCATGGGATGATTATATGAGCTGATATGAATTAAATTTATAGGTACTTATTAGAGAATATAGTACTGGATAGAGCCGTTATGAGATACTACATCGATTAATTTCATTAGTGATCTTATAATAGTTATGTTATTGATCCTTAGACCTAAGATTATCATAGTATCCTACATAACCAATATTATGTTTTGACATAATCAAACATTATCTTTAATCGGATAATCATAAAAGTTATGATTGGACATGATGAGAATCATGGAAAAGGTAGTGAATAATTAAGAAAGAATTTTTCCCTCTCTTATGAGAGAAATATCTATTGGGCCCCTTGATAAGTAGGACTGAAAAATGCATGGCTTGACTCAAATGAATTAATAGAGTGCTCAATATCAATATTAGTGAACAATAAATTATATGTTTGGACTATATAAGTTTGACATGGACATTGACTTATGTTCAAACAAGATATTGTGTGACAAAGGGATTGTAACATGTTTTATTAGGTTAAAATTGAATTATTAATATTCATATTATTTGGGTAGTCATAATGTCTTGCTAAGGGCCGCTTATGACTTGTGGGCCCATGATGGAATTGGGGCCCACTGTTAATATAATGAACCTATTGGGTCACACATATAGAATGTGATGAATGGACTAAGGGTTAATTTGGAAATTATGAATTTTATTTTATGACAAATTAAAATTCAAATATATGTATATATATATAAATTAATTAATTAAGATTAATATTATTATTCTTTTTTAAATAAGAAATAAAGTATTTCTTATTTTAATAAGAAATATGGGCCAAAAATTTTATCTCTATATATTATGGTTAGGTCAACTATATATGTAAGGACCTAAAATATAAACAAGTAGAATTCAAGGGCATTATCAAGTTATTAATGTCAAATCAAGCTTAGTTAGAGGAATTATTATAAGTTAAAACCTTATGGATTAATGGTCTTATGTGATAAAAGGTCAGAGAATCAATTAAAATTTTTGTATACAAGTGTGCGATTGAAAAAGCAATTCTAGTTATGTAGTCTATTGTAATATAATTAAGTATTAGTGAGTCAAATCAATAAAATAAAGGAAGACAGGGTGCAATTAAAGAAAAAAATTAAGCATGTGGTCAAATTTGAAAAAAATAAACAAATGGGAACACATTTCTAACATACAAATAGATAAGGGGCGTAAGGGTACTTTGCCTTTCTATTTAAGTTATAGAAACCTTGCATGTTGGAGAGAGAAACCATTTTTTAGTTCTTAAGAGAGGGAGGATGAATTTAGCAAGGAAAAGAAGAAAAAAATTCAGAATTTTTTTCATCTCTAATCTCTCACTTAGCTCTCATCTACCTCTACAAGGTCTTTCATCTCTAGTCCTTTTAATCCTTTAAGATAAACTCTCTTGCATGTGAATGAGTTAGAAGTTTTTAGTTGAATCATCAAGGTATAGATTCAAGACTTTAATTCAATTGTTCGTCTTCTTCTCCTTTTATCTTGTTGGATGGCTTTTTCTAAGGAGAATGAATTATGTAATTTCGATACATGATGGTATGAATACATGAACTGTAGAAGAAAAATAAGAAAGGCAAATAGGTAGCTTAAGATTGTAGCTAGGTGGCAATTTGGCCAAGGTATGGGAATGTGTGTCTTATGGGTGTTTCTAATGTATTTAAAGATAGAAATTTCTATAAAGATGTCAATTATGGAATTTTTTAATAAACAAAAACAATGAAGTCAAATATTTAAGATAGGACTTGTAAAAAGAAACAATGCTTGCAAAGAATTGTTGAAACTAGCTTATATAATTTTAGAATATCTCGAGCTATAGACCTTTAATTGACTTGAATCTAGTTGGTACTTTTTCCTAAGATTTACACCTAAAATTTTGGTCAAGAAACCCATCTTTGATTCTACCTCTAAGTGTCCCTAAATCTAACTTGAAATTCATTTTGAGCTACTGCCCAATTGTTATGATGATATTACTGTATTTTTGCTATAACATTTTGTAGAGAAGTCAAAATCATTTAAGACAAAATTCTTGTCAAAATTGGTTCATATGAGCATAACTTTCATGATGGAATATTTTCAAAATTCTATACCCATTTTATTCTATGAAATTTCTAAATGATGATAAAAATCGAATAGGGTATAGTGAGCTATTGTTTGGAGAACAGGAATAGATTTTAGTAATTTGATTGTATCTATTGTTATAGAGGTCAGAATTCTATGAATCCAATTTCTAATTAAACTAAACTTATATTTATACAATTTATATGAAGATATCTTCATTTCTTTCTATTTCTAAATATGTAAAAAATGACTTGAATCCAGAAATGTTGGCAGCATTGTTTCTAAGAACAATCCTTAATGTTTTTATAATATCTTGAAATGTAAAAATAATAATTAGGTAATTCCAATTGTGTTATTTGACATAATCCCATATGTACATTTTTTTGAAGAAAACAAAGTCTAAACTTGTCTAAATTTAGGTTGAAATCTATAACCATATAATGGCTATCACAATGAATAGTCATTAGTGAATTCTAATTATCTTGAGTTATAGAAATGATATTGCAATGATTTTTAATGTCCCCAAAACTAAAAATATATAGGATCATTTTTGTAGAGATTATTTTTGCCAAAAATTGATTTTGTTAGGTAAAAAATAGCTTTAAATATAAGCTTAAAAAATCTATCTCTATGAATAATTGTTGCAAGAACTTATCACCATTTTTGGTATAAATTTTTAAAATATTCTTATTCATTTAAATAAATTTAAACATCTCTAGAACATCATTTTGACTACATGTTAGAAATGATTTTAAGTATTTTAAGCACATCTATAATGGAAAAGTAACACATTGAGAGAGATAAGTCATAAGTATATAAAATAATATCATATTGTAAGCATGTAAACATAACTACTTATTGAAGCATATTTATGATAAAGGTATGTTATTATTAACCTTATTGACATAACATAAGCATGTTTGTATGTTATAGTTGTATGACATGTTTATAAGTTAAAAATGTCAATGTATATTTCACTACTAGAAAAATGCAAATTAGCGACAACTTGATAATTTTTCTTCACTAAATCAGTTTAGCGACGACTTTCATTTTGAAACAAAATTCGTTGTAGCAGAATTTAGCTACAACAAGAAGTCGTCGCCAAAATTTAGCGACGACATAACATTGTTGCTAAACATTTGCCGCCATTTTGCTACAATAATGTTCACGCAAAATTTTGCGACGACAATATTTTCATCGCAATATTGCTACGACATTGTTCATGCAAAATTTTGCGACAACAATATTCTCGTCACAAAATTGCTACGACATTGTTCACGTAAAATTTTACGACGACAGTATTTTCATCGCAATATTGCTATGACATTGTTCACGCAAAATTTTACGACGACAATATTTTCGTCGCAACATTACTACGACATTATTCACGCTAAATAACTACTATTCAAACATGATAATCCCTTGCTAAATTAAATTTTTTTTTATTTTTAAATTAATATGAAAATTTCATCATTTAAATGAATATCCATAGATGACATATTTATATTTATAGACTACTTAATATTTAATACAAAAATATATATATTAATGAAAAGATTGTTATTTACAAATGGATATCATCCTTAATTGTATATCTAAAATAAACGCGCATATATAACAATAGCAAATGTCATCCAAAATGTCATACTATATACTTATAACTATAATATAAATAGATACATTTACTCCTAAATCTATTGCTGAAAATAGTTGTTGCATCTCCATCTATTGTTGGATTGGTCTGACCCGCCAATCCATCTCTTGTTCATGCTCAGCACAAATCTTAACTTAAAACTCAATTCGTATAATGGAAAAATATTGCAAGTACAAGCCATCTGCCCATAATTTAGCACCTTCCACACTTTCCCACCATTTCCAAAGCGAAAAGAAGAAGAATTTTCAAATTCAGTTAAAAAAAACTGATCATACATGTGCACTACAAAAATAATTCTTGTAACTAATTAACAGCAATGCAAGTTTGTTATCTAGTTTCTATTTCCTAGATCAACCATCATATCATAACCAAGAAAAGAAAGCTTGCCAAAATTACGGTCTCTGTTGTCCATGGTACAGTCCACTGGCTCCCGATTGCCCTGAAAATAACATATATAGCCAAATCACATCTATAGAGAAAAAATAATTAGGATGATAATCACTCTTCAATATACACATCAACAATGAATCAGGAAACAAAGGCTAATGTTGATAATCCATTCAAACAAATGAAATAAAAAACATACAAATAATAGATTACAAAAAACCTTCCCATGTAAAAAATCTGTATAAAACTAAAAAAATTATTTTTGGCTCCCACTCTTATTTTTCTATTAATGTTATACCATAATTTGTGGCCTTGTACTTGAGTACTTAGTAATTACAGCCGTTCTCATGCATGAAAAGAAAAAACAAAATACAGTCGTTCTCCTATATTAGCAATTACAGTCGTTCTCATGTAAATCAAATGCAATGCCAAGCATAGTAACTTGAAAGCACCTTAATATAGTAGCCCTTCAATTTTATGGGTCTAACCTGCTTTAAGCCTTTCAATCTCACCGAAAATGACCACAACATATAACTCAACTATGTTATAGGAAGTTTAAAATTCCAAAGCATAATGCTTACCAAAAATGTACACTGACACAATAGAAAAATAGTACTAGTAACAGATAAATATATAGAAAAACATTAAAGCATGGAGGTTATGAATATAGCTTTTTCATATCAAAAACAAGATAACCATAGAAAGTGGCTATACAAAATCTTCCACATAATTGACAAGCAGCAGTTTTTACTCTAAATATACGGTATATTAATACAAAGAGGAATTTGAATAAATAATTAAAATCCATCAACCTAAATGTACGTCTACAAGCATTATTGTATTATAAGAGTAAACATTTTTTACATTTCATCAGTGAAATAGAATAAATCCTGCTTTTTACAGAAATCACGATCTTTGACAAGGAAAAACAAATTCCCGAAGCGTAAAAATAGAGAACTTTCACAAATGGGCAAAGCACCAAAAAACCAACTTTGTAAAGAAAAAATGCCATATTTGATACGGCCACTATTGAAACCCAACTAAGACCACCTTTACAGGAAGAAGTTTGCAAGAAAACAATCACTGAATAAGGAAGGCATTATGTAACTAAGGATCAATTGTAAATGGAACCCCATTATTAGAAAAAACAAGTAAAGGATAATACGAAAAGAAAATACCTTTTGTACTTCACAATAAAAATAACCACCTCCATAAATGAAGAGCTAAGCTTACACCGAAAAAGTTCATAATTCTCTCAAAGCAAAACCCTAAAACACACCTGATAATTTTCCTAACATGCTCAGGTGGCATGTCCTCTTTCTGCGTCTCAACAAAGCCAAATTTCTTCTTATCACTATATCCCTTTGTATTATGTTGTTGCCATTTCCAGGCCTTCTTTTCAAGCTTTTCCTCTGCCTCGGCCGGCATAAGGGAGTTTGGGGGGTGAGCACAGTATAAGAAGGCTGGGCGGGCACTAGTGGAGGCCCTATTTACCTAGCTCAAGTGCAAGATTTGATTTTTCACAAAGTCTTGTTTCCTAATCTGCCCTTTTCCCCACCTTATTAATCAAGATGTAGAAAAATCAATATAAAAAATATTGCAAAAAAATAATCCAACAGAGGATGAGATTAAAGTTGAATATTTTACTACTGATGAAAATAACAAAATGTGATTGGGATTAAGACTCCAGTAATGAAAACAACGAAATGTGAATGGGATTAAGACTCCAGTCTTACATGAGAAGCTCTGCCATCATTTGAAGATGAAACTTAGATTCCTCATCTTTTACTACTAATGAATCAATGTCTTAACCCTTTTTAAAATTAATATTTCCAAGATGAAGAATTGCAGCCACGACTCTGAAAATAGCCACCTGAGAAAGAGAGAGAGAGAGAGAGAGATAAGAGGGAGAGGGATAAGAGGGCAGCAACACAAAAGATAATGTTTTAGGGATTTAGAAAAGGTGAAACCCGCCAAAACTTATTTTTATCCTGCTAAAAAACTCAGGGATTTAGCTACAACAATGTTGTCGCCAATAACTCTACATGAATGGAATAGTATATTTCCTTAATTAGCGACAACAATGTTGTCGCCGATAGAACTAATTATTTTTTTTCAATTTAATTATTTTATTATATAACTTAAAATAATTGATCACAATTGATATTATTGAGAATAAATATAATAATTAGTTTAATTTGGTTAGTTAAATTTATTAAAATAAATGGTTTAATTAAATGTAAATAAAATTTAAAAATTAAAAATAAAAATCATATAAAAATAGTTAAAAGTAAAATATGAAATAATATATTTCCTTAATTAGCGACAATATTGTTGTCGCAAATTAGCCACAACAATGTTGTCGCTAATAAATCTATATGAATGGGATAGTATATTTCCTTAATTAGCGACAACATTGTTGTCGCAAATTAGCTATAACATTGTAGTCGCTGATTAGCTACAACAATGTTGTTGCCAATAGCTCTACATGAATGGAATAGTATATTTTCTTAATTAGCGAGAACATTGTTATCGCCAATAGATCTAATTATTTTCTTCAATTTAATTATTTTATTATATAACTTAAAATAATTGATCACAATTGATATTATTGAAAATAAATATAATAATTAGTTTAATTTAGTTAGTTAAATTTATTAAAATAAATGGTTTAATTAAATGTAAATAAAATGTAAAAATTAAAAATCAAAATTATATAAAAATAGTTAAAAGTAAAATATGAAACAATATATTTCCTTAATTAGTGACAACATTGTTGTCTCAAATTACCTACAACAATGTTGTCACCAATAAATCTATATGAATGGGATAGTATATTTCCTTAATTAGCGAAAACATTGTTGTCGCAAATTAGCTACAACGTTGTTGTCGCTGATTAGCTACAACAATATTGTCGTCAATAGCTCTACATGAATGGAATAGTATATTTCCTTAGAGACAACATTGTTGTTGCAAATTAGCTACAATGTTGTTGTAGCTAATTTACGACAACAATATTATCGCCAATAGATCTAATTATTTTTTTCAATTTAATTATTTTATTATATAACTTAAAATAATTGATCACAATTGATATTACTGCAAATAAATATAATAATTAGTTTAATTTAGTTAGTTAAATTTATTAAAATAAATGGTTTAATTAAATGTAAATAAAATTTAAAAATTAAAAATCAAAATTATATAAAAATAGTTAAAAGTAAAATATGAAATAATATATTTGTTTAATTAGCGACAACATTGTTGTCGTAAATTAGCTACAACAATGTTGTCGCCAATTAGATACAAAAATGTTGACGCCAATATTGGTATAGGATTATAGTTGTATTTTGCTAAATTAGCTACAACATTATTGTCGCCAAATTAGCTACAACATTATTGTTCGCCGATTAGTTACAACTATGTTGTCGCCAATATTGATATATGAACATAATTGTATTTTACTAAATTAACGACAACAATCAAATTAGCTACAACCATATTGTTGCCAATTAGCTACAACAATGTTGTCGCCAATACAGGGTATATGAACATAATAGTATTTTGCTAAATTAGCGACAACATTGTTGTCGCCAATTGGCTACAACAATTTTGTCGCTAATTAGCTACAACAATGTTGTTGCCAATAGAACCATATGTACGGAATAATATGTTTTGCTAAATTAGCGACAGCATTATTGTCGCCAATTAGCTACAACTTTGTTGTCGCTAAGTAGCTACAACCAATGTTGTCGCCAAATCTGTTTTTGTTGTCGTAATTGTTTTGCGCCAAATAGCAGCAATAAATATTTGTTGTCGCTAACTTGTCTTAATATTTGTTTTTTCAATAAATCTTTCAAGATTAGCGACGAAAGCCATTTTTGTCGCAATGTTGTCGCTATATTATGCATTTAGCAATGAATTTTATTATTGTCCCAATTTTTTGTCGCTATTCTGCATTTTTTTGAAGTATTTGTATGACTATCGGGATATAAATGCATCATGTACAAGTTGATCATATTGTTATATAAAGGTGAGAATACAAGTCTATGTATTAGGGACTATGTGTCTTTTTGATATCATATGAATATATGATGACGCATGATTACATGGAAGGATGTTAATTATAAATAATCTAGTAAAGTACATGATTGCTTTATTAAATGAGACTGTGTATACAAGTATATACACTAGAGATGGTATAACTTTACATTGATTATTTAAATGAATAAATTAATCGAATTATGCTATAAGCCATGTATACATACTTATGCACTATAGATGGTATGTCATTTACATGATTATATACATGCCCATATATATTTTTTTACATATTAGAGAATGTGATACATGTATAGTAAAAGCACATATATGTATCTTTTGATACCATATGATATTATATATATGTTTATATGTTAATATACCAATGTATAGTCACAATGATATTACTTGATTGAAATAGTATGGCTATGCATATGTGATGCCAAATGTTAGCATGTGAATGTACATGAATACATGAAAGTATATTTGATTATAGATAATATGAAAAAGTATATGATGGCATTTTTAAGAGATGGTATATACAAGTATATACACTAAAGATTGTATAGCTTTCCATTGATTACTTACTTGAGTGTAATTTTAATTAATTATGTGCATGTGTAAGGCTTTCACAAGAATATAGTTTGATGAAATTATAACACAAAAAGGGATAGTAAAGCATGTATGTACATATATGATCATAAAAGCATGTAGTTAAGCAAATATGATTATAAAGTATACTTTAAGGTTAATTATGTTATAAGCATGTTCATACACATTGTATATTAAAGAAACTCAATAAAACATAATGTAATTTATTATCATATTACATATATAAAACAATTATATGATTTGAAGGGATTACAAGTACAAAATAGTAATACTTAATTGAGCTCAAGATAACATGTTTATAAAAATTTCATGCATGTACATGTATATGATATCTTGCTCATAGTTATACAGGAATATATATATATATATATATATATATATATATATATATATATATATATATATGTACATGATGGAAAAGAGCAAAGTATAGAATAGCAATACCCAATAGTTCACATGATCACATGTTTACAAAATGTCACACATGAGCATGTACATGATAATCTTATTCATAGTTACATAAGTGTATACATTTGCATATATAAATATGACTGAATAGACTAAAGTAAAGTAAAGAGATTATATTGCCCGTGTTGTGTCTAGGATATAGATAGATACGCATGCCTATAAGGGTAATTTCACAGCTGCTACAATCTACCCTGTATGGGGCTACCACTGACCCTATTTGGAACTTTACATAGTACAATTTGACCACATTTGGGTCTTTAGCTGATTCCATTTGAGTTCGATTGTCTAGTCCACCGTACCGTTTTATCCCCATAAAGGACTATCATTTATACCTTTTGGTATAATTTTCGTACCTTCGAGTACCATCGTATAACTCATTATCCATTTTTACAGAATAGTGCAAGCTTGATAAAAAGTAAAGTGTATGCATCATGTAAAGCTAAAGAAAATGGAGATATTTCAATTCTTCTCTTGAGTTGCATATGATCTTTATATGAATTAATGTATAGTATATGGAGAAATATTTTAGTAAGTGAGCTTGCATATAATATATGGATATAGTACTTTAATATCTTATGCATAGTCATTGATTATATTGTTTCTTATATTTTTGATGATGAGCTTTTTGAATATGAACATGTGTTTGGTTGATGATTATTATATCTATATTAATTAATTAGCATAATCGACAATTGGTTGTTCTTGATTGACATGAATGACTTTTGTATATAAGATTAATCAAAAGATGGATGTATAATTGATGTGCTTGAATAGTAGACATGTTTACTATAGTACACTTAATTTATGGCAACATGAATAACTTTATGTATGATAGTAAATACTTGAGTAATAAAATGATGATACACTAAATAAAAACTTAGAATTGGAAATGGATTAAGGATTGTAATTAACAAAAATGTGAGAGGGGAAATGTAAATGTATCCTTATACCTATTGAGATGAAATATAAATTTGATAAGAGGAGTAGATAGCTAATCATTTGTATAATAAGTAAGAAAATACTATGGTTTCAGATTTACAATAGTTAGTCTTGCATGATTAACTGATAGATTCTCTATAAGTTTAGCTTGGGTATCACATATATAATAAAAAGATTAATTAGGTACCAAGAGTAAACAAATTGATACGTTAAGGAAAAAAGTGTTAAATTGTGAAGTGATAATTAATGATATATGAACAATTGATATAAGGAAATTAATTGTACGATAATTAATTGGATTGTTAATTAAGTGAATAAGTAGTAGATAACAGTTTATAGTGTTTGTACTATATTTTTTTAGGAGTGATAGTAACCCTTTTTAATTTAAATGATCAATTTATTGGTCTAAGGTATTTATTTTTGTATGATTATACATTTTAAATGAAAAGCATCAGTGTCAATTATTATTAATAAAATCACATGATTCTCACATGTTGTTAAAGATGTTGATTGTTGTGCCTTTTTTTGGCTTTGTATCTTTAATATTCAATCATATTTTTTAATTGTGGTATATGGTAAGTGCTTATTAACGATCATTATGAGTGGTCATCCATCATGTCGAGAAAGAAGTTTTTCTCTAGGATAATGTCTATAGTTGTCGACTAGTGCAGGAGAAAGACTGGAAGTATATTATCGATTTGGGCAGTCATGCACTTCGAGTCCTTCACCAATTTTTATCTCATACTTTCTTTAGATGTCTTGGTAGGCCAGGTGCAATTAACGTTAAGGAATGTATGTTGTTAAAATGCATGGTTGAGGGTATATAGATTAATGGAGCTATCCTTTTGTGTTAAAAAATTGAAAAATTGCAGAAAACGAGAAGCATTATTAAAGAGACATCATTGGGATGGGTTACAACTATTATGGCAAAAGTCATGGGCTATATAGATATAAGGGAATGCCTTAGAGAGCTAGCATTTATCGACTATGAAATGTTGATGTAGATAATGTTGTTAGTGAGGAAGCCATGTAGACATTGGTCTACTAAGGATGAATATTTGACGCTAGTCATCGTTGGAAGAAATGAAGAGGAAGATGAAGATCCCACTGCTCATGATCTAGATGCACAGGCACCTGGACCATATGAACCTTCACCCCAAATGACTACTTTTATGAATCAAGTAAATGGTCAGTTGGATAATATGCAGGATAGTATAAATGAAGTGAAGTAGACTCTTTGTAAGGACCCAACCATGGCCCTAATTGAATTATGGTAAATTAATAAGGATTAAGGTTTAATAAGGCAAATTAGATTATTTTGTATTATTAAAGTTAAGTCATATAAAGGGTATATTGGTAATCATGCACATGGGTATTGGAGCGTAGCTAAAATACTAAGGAAGAATGCAATTGAATTAAATAAGAAGCTTGGGGTTAAAATGTTAAGAAAATAAGTTTTAAGGGTTAAAAATGTATAAGGGCAATCTTGGAATTTCTTAAGTAAGATATTTACTCCACTCACTCTTTTAAGGTCCCTAGCAAAGCTGGAGATCAGGACAAGGGCAGAGAAGTTTAGGGTTTGTGAGCAGCATCTAAAAAGGTAATGCTTATCCTTGTAGACCTCTCTCTCTCTACATTTCTTTTCTTGGTTTAATCTCTAGTTTTGAAGGATTAAGAGACCCTGTTGTGCCTTTATGTGTTACGGAATAAAGGAAATTAGCAGTAAGAGAGTTGGATCAAGATAAGCTAAGGAAGATTGAGCTTCAAACCAGGTATGGGAATTAGGTTTACGGTTTCCTGGATTTAATTCAAAAGTTTTCCTTTTCTTGTGTGTTTTCCCTCCTTAATGAGGTTAAGGATTAGATGTTAGAAATATTGACAAGATTAATAGGTTTTAAAACTCAATGAGTATGATTATGTGTAGGATGGGATTTTTAAGTTTGGGTAGTCGATCTGCAGTATCGGGACTGTATTACACTAGGCACACCCACGCATGAGTTTCTTTCTCCTAGTGTGTGGCCATGCTAGCCTTCTGTCTATTGTTCTCTCCAGCACGTGGTCACATAAAATCTTTCTCCTTCGAGCACGTGGCCATGCAAAAGATTTCTCCTCCTAGCACTCGGCCACGGCTAACTTTTTGCCATGTAGTGCTTCACCTATGCATGGCCACGCATGGAATGTTCTTCACCCATGCACGGCCACACATGAATGCCTCTTCCCCAATGCACGACAATGTACTTCCTCTCTTTTCCTTGTTTGGCCACATATGCCTTTTTCTCAGTTCTTGTACATGGCCACTTGGCCATGCAACCCATGTAAATGCAAGACCACTTGACCTTTACTTCCATGTAATGCACAACCATTTGTACACTATTTTCATCGGTTTTTCTTCTCTCCAAAACTATAGCTCACTCATAAATAATTTGTGAACCAGTATTTTATAGCCTATGCATATGAAGATATTGATATGAATAGGGTGAAATGAGCTAGCAATAAGAAAAGTTGATTATGGTTAGTTATATAAGTGGTGAGTATTATTTTAATTGATTAGTGATGAATTATTATAGTTCTAAAAGTATTTACAATGCTAAGGTTTAAAATATGATATAGTTAACCAAGACTCGCTTTGTATGACTACGACAGTTAATATGCAAATTGAATAATGATGGGCTAATAAATCATGAAATCTCTTTTATTGATAAAGACTAGAAAGACATAATTTATGAAGACCTGGCTATCAAATGAAGTAACAATGAAAGATTTAGAATAATAACCTATTGAAAAAAGAAAAGGTGTTCACTTGAAGGCTGATATAAAGGATTTGACGAGGGCACTTTGTATATGAACTGATTTAAGTATAATGTGTTTTACTGCATAACGCGCACAAAACTAAGTAGAGTAAAGAGCAACCTAGTAATCGTAAATTTGAAGGCTAGTTGTCGTGTCCTATAAAGTTGGGATATGGTATGTACTATATCATAGTAAATGATTTTTCCCAATATCACATGCTAATATTCCATTGCAACGACATGTAAATTACTATGATATAGTTTGTGGCAATTACATGGTAGTGGTAAGGTTGCATGTTTAAGCTAAAAAGGGGTATCATGCAATGCACTTAATTAAGAATGATAAGAGTTGGTTATACTCCAAGTCATAATGGAAAATAATAATTAGCCTAGATGTAATGGAAAACTACTTGCCTGCCTGTTTATGTCCTATGACTTAAATAGGGAAACCCAGTCTGCAAGTAGGGTGCTACTCGTAAAATGAAATGCTTTTGCATATCTTAATTGGGTATAATATGTTATACGATGAAAAAGTATTAATAAGATGTTGAAGCATGCATGATGGGGTTAAGGTAGATAACATGTTCTCCATGTTCTAACAGCCTATAAAAGTGAACTAAAAGATGAAAGTTATACTAGTGTCGATCTTAATTCAAAAGAGAACCTACCTGTATTCTTATATGGATCATAATTGCATGAGTATTGTTTAAAGTAATTATTCATTGATGGGAGTTATGATGTTATGAAAGCTACTCGTGGCAAATAACAATAAGGTACTCAATTAAGAATTATTTATGAGTTATGTAAGTTTAAATGGTATAATTGATTCGACCATGCTATGATGAGTAGTTTGTGTCATAAGATAAAAAAATATGAGAACCCCAATGTATAAATTGCTATGATTATATATATGGACATGCATATAATCTTAGGAAGACTTTTAATTGCAAGAACTACACTTTTACAGTTATTTTATTGACTTTATGAATAATGCTTGGTATGAAAAGAGTAACCAATGAAAGTAATACTTTATTGTGTTTGCATTATCTTGTAAATTACTATGATAGGTATGAAGGATGTTTATGCAACTATGTGATTACATAATCTGCAACCATGTATATCGGAGCCTATGGCTCAACATTGATATATGACAAGAATAATGTGCACTCTTTTATGAAATGTGGCTTTAAGCCGAATGACGTACTAAGTAAAGAAGAATATGTTGAATCTTAATATGCTTAAGAATGGTAAAGCTTGCGGGTCTCAGTTCTGTTGTTGATTAGATAGGCATGCCTAGAGGGATACAGTCGCAACTGCTATAGTTGACCCCATTTCGGTCTTGTTCCTTAAAGGAACAATCATTTGACCCCATTTGGGTCCATAGTTTGCTCCTTGCTGGAGCCATTGCTTGACCCCCTTTGGGTCCATAGTTTGTTCCTTGCTGGAACCATTGCTTGACCCCATTTGGGTCAATTGTTTGATATCTTTGGATATCCATAGTTCGATACCTTCGGGTATCCATTGCTCCCATTATCCACCCTTGGAACTAGTACTTAGGCAGGCTATCAAAGATGATAAAATGTATATAACATAAAGAAATATGTAATGATTGCTCCATTTATATGATGTAAGCATGATGAATGGCCTATTATGGTGTTATATCCTAATTCTTGATGACTTTAAACTATTTCTATGAAATGAAATGCCATATTATGCATTACATGACTATGATATCTCACATTTATTATAAAGAAGGTTCTCGTGTGAGTGCCATTATGAGTTAGGCTCACCAATGGGCTCCACGGTGAATAGTTTGGCCATTTGAGCCACAAGCTTACAACATTATATTAAAAGTTATAAGAACCACAACTTACATAATGATCCTCATGTATATGGAAATTATAGTATGTGCTAGAGAGTTTTCCCTAGAGCCCATGTAATAGGGATGTTTTTCATATGTATAAAATTTATATTCTTAATAAAAGGCATCATTCATTTATTAATGCTATGTTTGAATACATGAGTTTGTAAATCATAAATTAATAAATGAAGTCCTAGATATTATAAACACAGTGCAAAGGCAATCATGAAGGTGTTCATGATGTGAGATGTCTATTGCATGCAAATGTGTTAATATCTAAATATCCCTAGTCATAAAATTAACAAGATAGGACATTGTTAATGCGGACAGACTAGCACATGTTATGCTTCTTGAATGGTTCAAGCAGTGGTTCTCATAACTGTGATTATGGAAGATAATCAAAGCTAACATATGGATGCTTGTTAGAAGAACAAGTTCATTGGAGACCTGCAAAGAGAATCCTCACATGGATATTAAATCTATGTCAGTGAGGAATCTCTTCACAGTGGTTGTGCAAGTATCCTTATACTTAAGATCACCAAAGTTATCTTAAGTAGCAAGTGGTATACTTTGATTCCATAACTGATTACTTCCAACTAGGAGTGAACATAGTTAGGAGATTGGGTATATCATGATCTACTTGAAGATAGTTGAGTGGTTGACAAAGGATTCACCATCCCAAATTTAATAAGGGAAGTTATCTCGCATGATTCTATAATTACCTTGTTCAGAGAATCTCTGGCCAGAGTAAAATGCCAAGATGGATAGAGATCCATGGAGGGCATTTTGGAAACAATGGTTAAATTAATAGAACATACATAATTATATTTATATGAGTTGATAGAAATTCATACTCAGAATCTAATTGAGAAAAGAGTGGTGAAAGGAGTAATTGCACGGTAACTATTTATATGGAAGGGTATTGTCAAACCACATGACTTTTCTGACATTTGGGTAGTCATGATACCTAGCTAGAGGCCAGACATGACTTGTATAATGATGTATCAAAAATATCAATGGGGATTGATAAAATGATTTGAAGGAGTTTAAATCATGTGAGTTTTGGATAGAACTCACAATTACATATTATACTGCCAACATGGACAGGAACCCAATAGGTCACACACATATAGAGAAAAGGATAAAATGGTAAAATGAAAAGGATAATAATATTTGATATTATTATGAGGGTAGAGAAGTGAATAAGATAATAATTAATTAAAGAGTTTAATTAATTATGATCAAGTAAAATTGTCCGCGAAACTTTTGAGAAATGTTATGTAAATTGGACTTAATTGAAATAATGTATTTCATTATTAATTATTATTTTCTTATAAGTGTTATAAGACTACTATAATTGTTATTGGAATGATATAATAATTAATAAGTCCATTGGAGGAGTTATAAAGGGGCCAGAGGAATGGAGCTGGTGTGGAAGCCCTTCTATAGAGGGCCACACGCCAACTCCATATAGAAGGCCTTAATGGCCTATTTCTTGGACAAAATTAATTTATATATGTTACATAAGTGTTATGAAATCTACATATTTAATTTGGTTGGATTTGGAATCCATTTGTGTATTTAAATCAAATTAGTTGCACAAAGGGCCTAGTTTATGGGTTTTGTGCATAGTCTTTTATGAAAAGGTTTAATTTGGATTTAATTAAGCCCAAATGATTATAATTAATTCCAAAGGCCCAATTAATAATTCTCCAGCAATTTTAAATAGCCCAATCTCATTAAGGAGTTGGAATTTTAACCTAACTATAAAAGGCCAACTAATGAGGAATTAGGGTTAAATGATTAAACACATAAGAAAGTCTTATTCTTCTATTATCTCTCTCCCTTTTGTGCCACTCCCTTGATAACTCTAGGGTTTTCGGCCACTCCTTGTTCTACACCAATTTTTGGTTCAATTTATCATTTTCTAGTGTGGATTACTCATTGAAGGTGTTCGATTTTGGACACTGTGGTTTGCGACAACCCGGTGCAAAGTAAAATCAACTGTTCAACAAAAATCAAAGGTGATTTTTCTTATTCTCAAATAGTTATATTGTATATTCATGGCAAGATCAGTAATATTGGTTAAAAATTTTAAAATTCCGCTCTTGTATGCGATGCATGTAACCAATAAATTCCAACATGGTATCAGAGCCTCGGTTTTGCCATAGATATACAATTCTATATTTTTCTACAGAATAAGTTTTGTTTTATTTTGAGTTATTTATTTTATGAACTTTAAAATATCAGATTTAATTGTTCATGAATGAGAAATATTGATTTCTGGTTGTATGTGTGATCAAATAAATTTGACGGAAACAAAAATGGAACTTTTAAAGAAAAGTAACTAGGGTTTTGCGTGAAACCCATGTAATTTTAAGGGGCTGTTCCAATTTAATTTCTTATAGGCCTATTAAAAATTCATTTAGATGATATTATATGTTTTTAGTATGTGATATTAAGCCGTAGGATCGAACGGAATTAAAATCGAACAAGTTTTGCACGAAAACTAGTTTAGTCGAAAGTTCGATAAATTGGCATTTTTCGAGTGTTCTTAATGTGTTCTTGTTTAGAACGACTTTTAATCTTCTAAATCTGATATATATGATATATTAAAGTGTTTTTAATTATTTTTATTGATTAAAATGGGCCTTAAATTAATTTGATTAATTTTAATTCATTAAAACCACTTAATGGGCTTAATTATGTTTACGAACGTTATTTAAATTAGTAAATGACTTTATGGGCCCAAGAAGCTGATTTAAATTAAATATTATAAACATTAATTAAGTTTATTAATGAGTTTTAAGGGCTGGAGTGGGCTTAACTCATTCCAAAAGGCCCAAATGGTCCAAAAGACACAAAACTAGTTTGTGTGTGAACAAATTTAGGGTTTTCTTTTGTGGGTTTCGGCCTACACTTGATTATAAACCCAAAATTGATTATTTTAATTATTTAATAGGATTAATTAATTAAATAATCAATTTATAATTAATTAATAATCAATTGGATTGATTATTAAGGCAAGAACACATACATGCGAAAAAGGTTTCCTAAAATGAAAGTTTCCAAAATGGAAAGAGTTTCCTAATTTGATCACATCATTAAAATAACTCAAAATATTATTTCAAAGGTTAAAAAAAAGTTAGTAATCCATTTCTTTATGCATTAGAAAGTCATATAAGGGTGTATGATTGGCATGATGGATAGTTATGGACAAAGCCCAATGTGATTGAGCATTATGCATGTTTTGGCCCAATGAGGACTTTCATGTCCTCGACCACTTGTTTTTGGTTTGTATTTCATTTCAAATTGTAATATGTAATTAGATTACTTAGATTAGAATTAGAAATAGAGAAGGAGATCATTTTCAAGGAGCAAGATGTGTCGGATGGAGATCCAACAAGCTTGAAGATAATGTAATTATTTTTCTTGTTTGAATCATGCATAGTACCTAGGTGTGACCTTTTGATTTTCCTCTTGGCTCGGGGAAATCAATGTAGTAAATTCCATAACTATACCATATTTTTATGCTTATATTTATGTGATAGATATAGGATGCATACCAATGTATGCCAACCATGTATGATGAGACTTAATTAACTAAAACCCTCAAAACAAATACTAAGGTATATAAGCCTTCCATTAATTTGAGGAGAATCAGAGTTCTTTATAGTGTGGGTTGTTGACCACAGTCAAGCTCACATTATATCGAATATGTTCAAATATAATTAAATGGGTCATCTTAGCTAGCCCATTAGCTTGTTGACTACAGTCTAGGCTAATGGCTTTAGAGGCAAGATTAGGGAATGCATATATGATATACATGCATCAAGAGTTGATAACCTAATGATCCAATAGTTATATAGAGACACAAATGGTATAGAGATACCTACCTTTCAAGGGTATGGAGTTTGGGTTGTTGACCACAGTCAAGGTCAAATTACATATCAAGGATTGGATATTGGCCCACTAAGAAAATCATCGGGTTTTCTCGGATTATATAGTGAGGGCTATTAATTTGCAATAAAATAGTGGGAGTAAATGGATTAATTAAAGACCTTATTAATGCATACATATATATGAACATACTCTCATATCTTTTCTTTTTCACATCTAGGTCATCATCATGAGCACATCAAACATTAATATTCGATCAATCTCGGATAACAAGCTGGTTGGCAGCAACTATTCTGACTGGATCAGGCAAGTGAGAATTGTTTTCAGAGCTAAAAAGATCCACTATGTCTTAGATAAAGATCCAACAGCACTTCCATAGATAATGCCACTGATGAGATCAAAGGCAATTATTGAAAATATATGGAGGATAGTAAAGCAGCAGCATGTCTGATGATGTGTGCTATGTCCTCTGAGCTTCAAACGCAGCATGAGATGATAGATGCTAGAACCATCGTTTTGCATCTAGAGGAGCTATATTCTTCTCAGGCTAGAACTAAGCAATATGAGATTGCTCAAGCTCTATTTAGCTGTAAAATGGTGGAAGGCACTTCAGCTGCTACTCGTGCATTGAAGATGTATGGGTATATTGAGCATTTGAGTAGACTTGGCTATGTTATGGATAACGATCTGTACATAGATTTAATCTTGTACTCATTGGCTCCAAGTTATGCACCTTTCATGTTTAACTTCAACATGAACAAGATCCAAGTATCCATTCCTGAGTTAATCAATATGCTCAAGACAGCTGATGGATCATTTAAGAAGGTTCCAAAAAGTGTTATGGTTGTCACTTCTGCTAAAGGCAAGAAGCAGAAGAAGAAGAAGATAACCAAGGCGCAGCCAAAGAATGGTGGGATCTCCAAGAAGAAGGTTGCGAAGAAAGAGAATCCAAAAGGAACTTGCTTCCATTGTGGAAAGGATGGTCATTGGAAGCGTAACTGCAAGCCCTATCTAGATTCTCTCAAGGAGAAGAAGCAGGCTGATGCTTCTACTTTAGGTATTCATATGATTGAAATTAATACTTATTCTATTGCTTTAAAACAATCTTGGGTATTAGATACTGTATGTGGATCTCATTTATGTACTGATCTACAGGGGCTTAGAAGCTTTAGAGGAGTTGGAAAGGCAGAGATATGTTTGCAGTCAGCTACTGGACAAAACATCTCTACAACAGTTGTGGGGACTTACTATTTGCCTCTTCCTAGTGGATTGGTACTGGAATTAAATAATTGTTATTATGTTCCAGCCTTATCCAAAAGTATTATTTCTTTCAGTCATTTGATGAACGATTATGATATTTCTTTAAAGGACAAATGTTGTTACATTTTTAAGAACAATATGTTTTATGCAAAAGCTATCATTGAGAATGGTATATTTGTTCTTGATTTAATTAAAGAAGTACATAATGTGGATACCAAGAGAATGAAACATGATAATCTAAATACCTCATACTTATGGCATTGTCGTTTAGGCCATATAAATGAAAAACACATGACAAAATTACACAAGTCGGGTGATTTGGGATCATTTGATTATGAATCATTTGATACATGTGAATCTTGTTTATTAGGAAAAATGACAAAAGCTCCCTTTATTGGTAAAGGAGAACGAGCTAAAATGATTTTGGACTTAATACATTCAGATGTATGTGATCAAATGACTACACATGCCAGAGGAGGTTACTCCTACTTTATTACTTTCATAGATGATTATTCCAGGTTTTGATACATCTATCTAATGAAATATAAGTCTGAAGCATTTGAAAAGTTCAAAGAGTTCAGAAATGAGGTTGAGAAACAACTTGGCAAAAGTATTAAAACACATAGATCAGATCGAGGTGGAGAATACTTAAGTCAAGAGTTTCAGGATTATCTTAGAGATAATGGGATTTTATCTCAATGGACTCCTCCATATACACCACAACACAATGGTGTATCTGAAAGGATAAATCGAACACTATTAGATATGGTTCGATCAATGATGAGGCTAGCAGACTTGCCTAAGTCCTTTTAGGGATATGCACTAGAAACTGTTGTTTATGTGTTAAATAGAGTTCTTAGTAAATCGGTGGATGTTGCTCCATATGAGATGTGGAATAAAAAGAAACCCACGCTTTCTCATATGAAAGTATGGGGTTGTCCTGCTTATGTTAAACGGACAATGTCAGACAAACTGGATGTTAAGTCTGATAAATGTTTATTTGTGGGATATCCAAAAGAAACATTTGGATATTATTTCTATCATCCCTTAGAACAAAAGGTGTTTGTTTCAAGGCATGTTGTCTTCTTGGAAAAGAGTTTCTCCTACGAGAAGAGAGTGGGAGTAAAATTGAACTTGGTGAAGTTCAAGACCCACAAATAGAAGATGATCAACCGATTGAACCCGAAACTGAATTTCATAATGATGAGATTACAGTTGAACCTGATTATACACAAAATCCTAGAAGATCTACTAGGATGCATTCTATCCCTGTGAGATATGGATTTCACATTGATTCGGATAGAGGCATAACTGTAGTAGAGGACAATAAGCCTTCAAGCTATCAAAAAGTTTTGAACATTTCAGAACGTGATTTGTGGCTTAAGGCTATGCAATCCGAAATGGACTCCATGTATGAGAATAAAGTATGGACTTTAACTCAACCACCTGAAGGGATAAAACACATAGGGTGCAAATGGGTCTTCAAAAAGAAGACCGACATGGAAGGTAATGTAGTTACCTATAAAGCTCGCTTAGTAGCAAAATGTTATCGTAAAAAAGAAGGTATTGACTATGACAAAACTTTTTCTCCTGTAGCGATGCTTAAGTCTATAAGAATACTTTTAGCCATTGCAGCTCATTATGATTATGAAATTTGGCAAATGGATGTGAACACAACTTTCCTTAATGGAAATCTTACTAAGGATGTGTATATGACACAACCAGAAGGATTCACATCAGGAAATGGCGAAAAAGGTATGCAAGCTTCAAAGATCCATTCATGGATTGAAGCAAGCCTCTAGGAGTTGGAACATACAATTCAATGAGACAATCAAAGAGTTTGGTTTCTCACAAAATGAAGATGAACCTTGTGTGTATAAAAGGGTCAGTGGGAGTGCAATTGTCTTCCTAATTCTATATGTAGATGACATATTGGTCATGGGAAATGGCATTTCTCTTCACCAATCTGTTAAAATATGGTTATCCAAGCAATTCTCCATGAAAGACCATGGAGAAGCATCCTATATTCTGGGAATAAGGATCTATAGAGATAGATCCAATAGGTTGCTAGGTCTTTCTCAAAGTACATATATAGATAAAGTATTGAAGAGGTTCGATATGGATCTCTCTAAGAAAGGGTTTATACCCATGGTGCATGGGAAACACCTTTCTAAGTCTATGTGTCCACAGACACTAGAGGATAGAGAGAGCATGAATACAATACCATATGCATATGCAATTGGTTCTATCATGTATGCTATGTTATGTACACGTCCAGATGTAACATTTGCTTTGAGTGTCACAAGCAGATTCCAATCCAATTTTGGAGAGGAACACTGGGCAGCTGTCAAGAATATTCTTAAGTACTTGAGAAGGACTAAGGATATATTCTTGGTATATGGAGAGGGCCATTTGGATGTAAATGGGTATACAGATGCCAGCTTCCAATCTAACCAAGATGATTGTAAATCACAATCTGGTTATGTGTTCATAATGGGAGGAGGAGCAGTTAGTTGGAAAAGTTCCAAACAAGAAACAACTGCTGATTCCACGACGGAAGTTGAGTACATCGCTGCTTCAGAAGCAGCCAAAGAAGCAGTCTGGATCAAAAAGTTCATAATCGAACTAGGAGTGGTGCCTAGCATTATTGATCCGATTCCTTTATATTGTGACAACAATGGAGCCATTACGCAAGCAAAGGAACTATGGTCTCATCAGCGATCCAAGCATGTTCTCAGACGCTACCATCTCATAAGGGAAATAGTAGCTAGAAATGATGTGAAAATAGAAAGGGTTCCCACAGATGACAATGTGGCGGATCCCCTCACTAAAGCACTTTCCCAGATTAAACATGATCACCATATAAATAGCATGGGTCTGAGACATATGAGTGATTGGCTCTAGTGCAAGTGGGAGATTGTTAGAGAGTATACCCTAGAGCCCATGTAATAGGGATGTTTTTCATATGTATGAAATTTATATTCTTAATAAAAGGCATCATTTATTTATTAATGCTATGTTTGAATACATGAGTTTGTAAATCTTAAATTAATAAATGAAGTCCTAGATATTATAAACACAGTGCAAAGGCAGTCATGAAGGTGTTCATGATGTGAGATATCTATTGCATGCAAATGTGTTAATATCTAAATATCCCTAGTCATAGAATTAACAAGATATGATATTGTTCATTCGGACAGACTAGCACATGTTATGCTTCTTGAATGGCTCAAGCAGTGGTTCTCATAACAGTGATTATGGATGATAATCAAAGCTAACATGTGGAGGCTTGTTAGAAGAACAAGTTCATTAGAGACCTGCAAAAAGAATCCTCATATGGATATTAAATCTATGTCAGTGAGGAATCTCTTCATAGCGGTTGTGCAAGTATCCTTAGACTTGAGATCACCAAAGTTATCTTAGGTAGCAAGTGGTATACTTTGACTCCATAACTGATTACTTCCAACTGACAGTGAACATAGTTAGGATATTAGGTATATCATGACCTATTTGAAGATAGTTGAGTGACTGACAAAGAATTCACCATCCCAGATTTAACAAGGGAAGTTATCTTGCATGATTCTATAATTGCCTTGTTCAGAGAATCTCTGGCAAGAGTAATATGCCGAGATGGATGGAGATCCATGAAGGGCATTTTAGGAATAATGGTTAAATTAATAGAACATACATAATTAGATTTATATGAGTTCACAGAAATCCATACTCAGAATCTAATTGAGATAAGAATGGTGAAAGGAGTAATTGCACGGTAACTGTTTCTATGGAAGGGTACAGTCAAACCACATGACTTTCCAGACATTTGGGTAGTCATGATGCCTAGCTAGAGGCCAATCATGACTTGTACAATGATGTATCAAAATATCAATAGAGATTGATAAAATGATTTAAAGGAGTTTAAATCAAGTGAGTTTTGAATAGAACTCACAATTACATATTATACTGCCAACATGGACAAGAACCCAATAGATCACACACATATAGAGAAAAGAGTAAAATGGTAAAATGACAAGGATAATAATATTTGATATTATTATGAAGGTAGAGAAGAGAATATGATAATTATTAATTAAAGAGTTTAATTAATTATGATCAAATAAAATTGTCCGCAGAACTTTTGAGAATGGTTCTGCAAAATTGGACCTAATTGAAATAATGTATTTCATGATTAATTATTATTGTCTTATAAGTATTGTAGGACTACTATAAGTATTATAGGACTGGTATAATAATTAATAAGTCCATTGGAGCAATTATTAAGGGCCAAAGGGACGAAGCAGTTGGCGGAAGCCCTTCTGTAAGGGCCACACGCCTACCTCAGAATAGAAGGCCTTAATGGCCTATTTAATGGACCAAATTAATTTATATATGTTACATAAGTGTTATGGAATCCACATATTTAATTTGGTATGATTTGGAATCCATTTGGGTATTTAAATCAAATTAGTTGCACAAAGGGCTTAGTTTGTGGGTTTTGTGCATAGACTTTTATGAAAAGGTTTAAATTGGATTTAATTAAGCCCAAATGATTATAATTAATTCCAGAGGCCCAATTAATAATTCTCCAGCAATTTTAAAGAGCCCAATCTCATTAAGGAGTTAGAATTTTAACCTAACTATAAAAGGCCAACTAATGAGAATTAGGGTTGAGTGATTAAAACAAAAAGAAAGTCTTTTTCTCTAATCTCTCTCTCCTTTTTGCACCAACTCCAAGCTAGCTTCTTGGAATTTTGGCCAGCCCAAGTTAAACACCAATTTATTGGTTCAATTTATCCCTCTCTAGTGTGGATTACTCATTGGAGGTTTTTGATTTTGGACACTGTGGTTTGCGATAACCCGGTGCGAAGTAAAATCAACTATTCAACAAAAATCAAAGGTGATTTTTCTTATTCTCATATAGTCATATTGTGTATTCATGGCAAGATCAGATCTAATGGTTAAAAAAAATTTTAAAATTTCGCTCATGTATGTGATACATTTAACCGTTAAAATCCAACAACTAGAACCTTCCTCATCACCCTTTAAAGCACAAAAATAACTCAAATAACTTAGAAAGTGATATAGGCAATATTTTTTATGTTGAGTTATATTAAGACTATTTTCCTAGCTTTTTGATATATTTGACCCTTGTTAAACATTTTGAGCTTAATAAGGCATGCTTAATGTGTGCCATATTTATTTTTCTTGTTACACTTATTTATTAACCATATAGCCTAATAAGGTTCTATCTTTGTTAGTGTAAGCCCTAGCCCCAATACATTGTAATAAAGCATTTAATTTAATAAATAAGACATTTGTTTTATCTATTGTATTCCTATGCATATCAATTGATAGAACTATCCAATAATGTTGTTTCAGTTTAAGTTATCATGTTTGAGGCACATGGTTGTAAGACCTTGAAATAAATGAGACTTCATTCTAAATATCCCTAGTTAGTCATTGTTATGGGAATAACAAATGAATTAAGACTAGTATGCTCTCTCTGATAAGTTGAGTTATATCTTACGAATCATAAGGACAAGAGTGTCAATTAGAGATCATAGATAAATGTTTAGAACATGGTATCTGGATTCAATCCATTCATGAGAACACTACATGGTACAAGTCATAAGTGTTTCTCATGTGCAAGTTTTTCATCGGAGTTCTTAGATCTAAAATCTCTATGAAACTCTTTATGAATTACTATGTAATTTGACATACACCTAATGTGCTCATAACAGACTGACAAGTATGGGTATGATTGAGTATGCTCTGATCAATGGTAGAGAGCATGAGAGAAGTGAAGGGATTACCTCTCTCGATAAGAGAAAAAATATCATCGGCGACTTGATCAGTGAACTGGGAAGGGTATGGCCATACCGAGATGAAATAATGAGTAATCATTATTTATATTGGAGTTCAGTGTCAATGGAATATAATTGAAGGAATTAATATATATAAGGGTAACTAGTTCCATGCCTTATATTAATTCTGATATTTAAGGGTAAGGGACTATGCAAAATTACATTAGGTCACTAAATGCCATTTGCATTTTCATTTAATTTGGAATGCTATAATATCTCGCTAGAAAATATATATATAGCCTTTGAATTAATTCATTAATCCATTGCCAAAAATTAAATTGACCTATAGGATCGCACACAAAGCATTAGGCTTAAAATATTTAAATAGAGTATTGGGCATTAATTTGGGCTTCTATTTAAAGTAAAATTAATGTGGATAATGGGTATTAAATAGCTAAGTGTACTTTGGCCCATGGAGATTGAAAAACACGGCAAAATGAGTTAATAAATTAATTAATTATTTATCTTCAGATAATTGGTTATTTATCTTTAGATAATTAAGCTAATTAAATTTAAATTCCTATATGTCTTTGAATCAATATATACCACTTAATTAGGGAGTGATGGAGGCTTATTTTACTACCTAAATAATAGTAAATTTTGGCATTCACAAAACCCTAAGCTAAGTGATATATATAGATAATAAGTAACTTTGCCATTTAGGTTTTTCCTCTCTCTAAGCCGCCACTCTCAAGGGAAAAGGACTCTTCCTTCTTCTCTTGGATTTTGGATAGCCATTGGTGAACCTTATAAAGAACAAGATCAGGTCTTGTTTCTTTAGTTTAACACCCATTGCCAAATAATCAAAGATTAGAGCTAGCACTCTAATTTTAAGTCTTCCTTGCAAGTGCGTGTGTGAACATAGAGAGGAGTGTCGTAAAGGCTATTTCTTTGGCATTGGTGATCAAGATCTGAAGCATATAAGTTCATCCTATTTTCTGGTCATCATCAAAATCAAGATTTAATTTGCATCTAGTATTGCCAGCTTTAAAACCCTAAAATTGCATGTTTTCAATTCTTCTAATGGATTGTCGTGATATGTATGATCAATTTTATTTTTTTTTGCTGCATGATCATCATGTATATGCCATGTTATATTCCATAAGTGGTATCAGAGCCTAAATATGCTTATTTTAATTCTTTATATGCATTAAATAATTATTCATAAATCATTCGTTTAAAAACATGCAATGCTGAAATTTTCTGTTTTGAGTTTTTTGCATTGTTTTGGTGTAAAAACGGTTTTAAATGATTAAATAGGTATTATAATTATTATGACATGTTAATATACTATCCTAAGATTTTCTTAGAGCTGTTCATGGTCGGATTTAATTATAAATACCTGATGGTACATGTTAATCTTGAAACTAGGTGCTAGTTTGCATGATATGTGTTTATTTAACAACTAGTTTTCAAAATTAAATGTATAAATGTGTTTGGCATGTTTGTAAGTGATTTTTAAAGATTAATAATAGGTCTAGACATATTTTAACATTTATTTTAATTTTGGTCCATGAGAATTTAATTGATTAATTTTAAAATCACTTAAAACTATTACTAGTTTGTGTTTGTTACATGTTTAATCAACATTTTTAGTGTTGTTTTGATTAAAATGGAAAAAGCCATTTAGAACAGATTTGACCAAAAACCTTAATTCAATTTTTTGACCTTATTTAAATTATTAAATGGCTCATAAAATCATTTTAAGTGTTTGTGCATTTTTGTGGCATTATATGAGCATTAAACAACTAGTTTTATTGTTGTTTGTTTGTTTTAGTATGATATATGTTCTTCATGATTTTTTGTTTTAATTCATTTTGGTACATCTTATATGTATTTTTAATGTTTATGGGTTGTATGACATAAAATTAAAAATGGCAAAATTGGAAATTATACTAGAGTTGATTTACGGCACAAATCTAAGTAGTTAGTGTCTTAAGCTTTTAAGAGAACTTATTCGATAAGAGGATTTAGTCCATTGGGCTTAGGTCCAGGCCCATCATGGGGTCTCCTCTTAAAATTTCAAGTACACAATTTTCATTAATGGACTTGGCTAATTTAATTAAAATTGGACTTTGTTTTATCCATGAATTTTATGTTTATTTATTTGCTTGTTTTGTGTGATGAATGGATATGCATGGTGCATTCATAGGCCCTGGGCTTTGTTAATTAAATATGGCTTACAAGCCATTATGTATTATTATAAAAGTTTCATTTATTTCTTAGAATAAAATTTATTTGAAGACTTTGTAAATCAAGACGAAGCCCACCGGAGTGGATAAGCCCAACTCGAAGATTCTTATGTAATAGTATAGAATCTTAGTTGTATATTTTTTAGGCCTATGTTTGTCACGCTTTACTTTATGCAATTATATATATATGCATGCTATGAATGGATGACAAAGAGTATGCCATGTAAGCCGTAATAAAATGAATCCCTAAAATAGTAAGTCACAAAGTTGCCTTCCTAATTCGAAACATGTCAAGGCATTGATCATCGGTCACATAAACTAGGAGTCCTAGATGCACCCGATTATCTTTGTCAGGCATGGGTTGTGAATGTAGGTTAGACTTAACATGGAAAGGGATGCCCAGACCTAGGGAACTAATAAATGGGTTTATGCTATAACATCTTAAGATGTTAACCTGTTTGATACAAGAGTCATGTACGAGACATGATTGGAGTTTTCCTACCTAAGTAACTTAACTTTTTAGGTGTACAAACTCAGCTTGACTAATGAGTTGTTGTGAAAAGTGGATATTGGCCCACATTAAATCACTAACACAAATTATTGAAAATGGCTTCTTCAAACAACAACTTTTCATTGCGATTGGTCCTGGAAAAGGACAAACTAAATGTCACCAATTTCATAGACTGGTCTCAAAACTTATGAATTGTTCTTAAGAAAGATAATAATTCGTATGTTTTGGATGTACCCTTGCCCGAAGAACCTGCTAAGAATGCCTCTATAGTTCAAAAGGAAACTTTTGAGACCAAGAAGAGCGACTCCAATGATGTGACCTGTCTGATGCTGGCTACTATGATGCCTGACTTGCAAAAGCAATTCATGAACCAAGAGGCTTATACGATAATGTTGCACCTTAAGGAGATGTTATAAGAGCAAGCTCGTTACGTGAGATTCATGACATCAAAGGCCTTAATTTTGTGTAAGATTACTGTGGGTACTCTTGTTAGTAGCCATAAACAAAGAGTCCATATACAACATTAATACAAAGAGGATTAAATCAAATGAATTGAACCCTGCTTACTTTTGGCATTGTCGTTTAGGGCATGCAAATGAAAAATGCATTTCAAGATTCCACAAATCTGGAGTGCTTGGGTCATTCGACTTGGAATCTTATTACACATGTGAGCCATGCTTGTATGGTAAAATGACAAAAAGTCCTTTTAATAAGAAAGGTAAGAGGACTAATGACTTATTTGAACTAATACATACTGATGTATATAGACCATTAAGTACACAAGCTAGAGGATGTTTTAGCTACTTCGCGACGTTCACATATGACTTAAGTAGATATGGCTACGTCTATATAATGAAGTACAATTCTAGAACTTTTGAGAAATTTAAAGATTTTAAGAATGAAGTAGAAAAACAACTTGGCAAAAGTATAAAACCCATTCGATCAGATCAAGGTGGCGAATACTTAAGCCAAGAGTTTGACAATCATCTGAAGGAGTGTGGTATTATTTCACAACTCACTTCTCCTGGAACACCGCAATGGATAGGTGTATCTAAAAGGAGAAATAGAACTCTGTTGGACATGGTTCGATGAATGATGAGTCAAGCAAATCTTCCTGACTCTTTTTGGGGTAATGCATTAGAAACTATTGCATTTCTACTAAATAGTACTCTAACTAAAGCAGTTGAGAAGACACCATACGAGGTATGGACTGGGAATGTAAGGACCCAAAATAGACCCTAGTAGAATTCAAGGGCAATTACATGTTATTAAAGTCTAATTGAGCATTATTGGATGAATTATTAAGTGTTAAGATATTGACTGGGGCAAAAATGTAATTAAGTTATCATTAATTATGTGATAAATATGTGAATTATATGGTATGAATTTTATAAGCGTATAATTAAATTATTATTGCTGATTTAATAATATTCAAGGGTGTAATTGAAGTATAACGTATTAGTTTAGGGGTCAATTTGTTAATATGAAACTTGAAGGGTAAATTATGAAAAAGGGAAATAAAGGTGAGGTTGATTTAAGAAAAGAAAAAAATGAGTGGAACATTGTGTAACATGAAAATAAAGGAGGGAAATTAGTGTGACATGTAAGATTTTGAAGGACCAAAAAGAGAATTTGCATTCTATTATAAAAGCTGAATTTGGTTGAAAGAAAGAAAAATATTAGAGAGGATAGAGAAAGGGACGTATATTGCTTGAGAAATTTCATAATTTCTCTCATTTATTTCATTATTCTACAATCTCTCTAAGTATTATTGATGAAATTCCATTGCATGTTGGTCATTCAAGAACAAAGTGGTGTAAATCATTAAGAAGAAAAAGAAGATTACAAGAGTAGAAGAGAAGATTTGAGTTGCATGATCGGGTTTTGGAACTTATTCATCATGTATGTTTGTGGATATGAATGTTTATGCTTGGATTGCTTAATTTTAATTGTAATTTATTAGTTTGTTTAGGGTTAATGAGAGATTAAATAGGAAAACAATCGTGGTTTTGAATGTTTAGGAAAATCTGGGTGTGGTTTTTATGAACTAGGCTACTTGTTTTGTCCATATCTGGAGTTGTAGACCACGGATTGTGATAATTAAAAAATCTGAATAAACTAAATTCAATTATCAACAATTCATTAGAAGTAGTCATGGCTTGATTCTATTGTTAAGGAACTCATAAAATTCATACAAATAAACTGTTCGAGTGTATAGGCAGTTTTGAATAGTTACCAATGTTTTAACCATAACTCCTTGTATATAAGTCATAATTGAGTGAGCTTTGATTATATATAATCTTGATAGAAAGATTAAAAACATTGTAGAAGAAACCTAGCCATAAATCTGCATCTAAATAATTTATATGATTTATTGACATTGTTGTGAGCTGTTATTCTTGGTTCTAGAGTAGATTGTGGAAAAAATGATATATCTCTTCGTATAGTCAATGCAATGATATTAGGTTTTATTCTATAAAAACTATACTTCTAATCCTATACTTTTCATGAAGAAAGAAAAGCCTAATTATGTTCTTAAGCTTGTCTAATTTTAGCTTAATTACGGACCTATACACAACACTGTTAATAGAAACAGTATTTATTAAAGTATAATTATCTTGAGTTCTAGAAGTGCTATTGAAATTATTTTTGATGTTATAAAAATGGGAAACATAGGGCGTCATGTTTGTAGAAGGAAAATTTTGCTAAAAATGACATTTTCCAGGTCAAAAATGACATACAAGTTGTATTTGAAACTCTGCCATTGCTCATAATTCTAAAGGCAGAAATTTAAATATTTAGTGTTAAATGTTGTTATGTTAAATCTATGTATACATGAAAATACAATGATTTACAAGAAGCATGAAAACTATTTGATTGAAATGTTATGAATATACATGTATGGTAAAAACATGTACATGGATGGTTATGTGAAATTATGCTTATATATATATTTAATCAAATGATAGTGTATATTGTTATACAATTATTCAACTATGAAATTGATAATGAAATGTTAAAGTATTATAAATGAAATTTGATGCCATAAAATGTATATAGAGTTCAACAATTGAAAAAGAAAATATAAATATATATAAATACATATACAAGAATATTGGAAGTTGTATATATGAACATACATAATTGTATATATGGATGCATATAATTTATATTACCTCAAATTGAATATGCATGTTTAAAACATTGAAAATATAAATGTTGATACCATTATGAATTAAAATAATTAAGATGCTGAAATTAAATTGTATATATATATATATATGGCTAAACAATTATATGCTTAGGAATATAGCTAATTAATATCGATTTATTTGACTTACTAATACACCATAGTATTAGACATCAACCTCAAAATGTGAATATGGATGATTAATTTTACTTGAAATAATTATGCTGATTGATTATGCTTGTCATGTAAAATATGTTTAAGAATAATGATATAAAGCATGTTTTTATAGTGAATTGTATAAATACACAATTATATAATGATAACATACATGTGTACATTTATCTCCATATAAATATGATTTCTATGAATGTGATATACGAGTATAATAGAAAAATGTGTAAAAAGTTATGCATGCTCAATATATGATTCTAAACTTTACTGTATATCTTGAAGTAATGGAAAATATTGGTATGTATGTATATAATAAATGAATATTGGAATTTAAGATAGCATGATGATAAGTACCGTGATCATATACATGTGAATGAACTACATGCATTTGAATTGATTAAGAGTACAACTTATTTATGCTGGTACATGTTTGTGATATCATGTTCACATAAAGTCTATGCATGAACATGTATATGAAATTCCACATATAGTTGTGCATATATACATAAATATAAGTAAGTGATTAGAAAGATAAATCAAAGGGATTTTACTGCCTGCATTGAGTCTAAGAAGTGGATAGATAGGCATGCCTGTAAGGGTACCTTGCAGCTATTTCTGAACAGTTTTGACCTGTTTAGGTCCACTTGAAATTAAAAGTTAGAGTTGATTTCAACAACCCTGTTTGGGTTGTAGCTAACCCCGCTTGGGTCCACTTGACCGGTCCATGTTATTTGATTGACCCTGTTTGGGTCCATGTTATTTGATTGACCCTGTTTGGGTCCATGTTATTTGTTTGACCCCGTTTGTGTCTACCGATTTATCATATAGTTTTATCCCTACAAGGGATCACCATTTAATACCTCCAGGTATCTTATTTGTATCTTAGGGTGCCACCGTTATAATCAACAATTTTGTACCTTCGGGTATTATCGTATAACCTGATATCCACCTCCTTAGAATATTGTAGGCTTTATTATGAAAGGTTAATAAAAGTTTAATAAGGCATGCAAATTCTTAATTGACTTTATACTATTCTACATAAGAAATTCCTTTTGTTGCACATAAAACCCACAACTAAAAGAATGTCCAATAGTATATGTATCTATACTGCTAGTATCATAAATACATGTTAATTGTTAAATTGATGATATATATATGTCATTTATTTTTATATGTATGACAATGTATGATTTATGAAGAAACTTATACTAGGGTATAGGGTATTATCTTATTGAATTAACGCAATAATTGTCATAATAGCATAGCAAATTTCATACTAAGGGTTATAAGAGTTATGCCATAATACCCATTGTTTTTGAAATATTTTTCCTATGATTATATATGTGTTTTCCTATGCTTATATATGTGTTCACATTGTTGTACGTACACATTCTTTAACGTGTATTTGTTATTAATGGTAATAATATAGAAGTGTTATGTTTGGTTGATAGGCTTATTTTTATGATACATCTAATATGTTATAACATGAATAACTTATGGAATATAAAGTAAGCCTATAGTAATTTAATAATCTCATGGTAATTGGAAGTATTGTTTTGTTATATAATTCTAATGTGTGTATATCCTAGACATATAAGGATAGAAGTAAGATAATTTCAATACTTGTGAAGATTGTTTATGAAGTTAATAATAGATAACTATACTTTTATGATTAAGCATTGATTAATAAAATAATCATATTATAAATAGTTCAATTTAAGTCCAAATGCTGTTGGAACTTCTATGATCATATATGGTGATTGAAATGTCAATACAAATTCTTACCGTTGAACTTAATAATTTCTATAAGTGAATGTAAATGTTCAATTTCTTTCATTTCTTGAAATAAATCATTGTTATATTTGAGGCATGTTGTGTGCTTGTTGACGATCACTGTGAGTGGTCGTTTGTCATGATTTACTTCCCCACTAAGCTTTATAGCTTAGCATGGGTGTTTCATCCGTGTAGGTTGCAAACTTAGCATTTCCTCGCAGGACTGATATCTGTAGCAGGTTGGCCAACACAAGTCTTTAAAGTTTATAAAGTATATAATCTTCTTTTTGCTTCCTTTTTGTATTTTGAGGGTTTTATGTTGTATTGGAAATCTTGTAAAAGTACTGCTATTTTGTAAGATGTTAATCAATTGTTATATTTTATAAAGAGACTCTAATGTATATTGTAAAGTCTTAATAGTTTAGCACTCTTATGGATTAAGTATGAATATCAGTTCTCTATATAGTTGGTATATGTTTATATTGCACAATAAAACATGTGTAATGAGATGGATAAAGTGATATTTATAGATTATAGGATATGGGTGTTATAGGGAAAGAACCCAATATGTCATTTCTCAGGATTTGAGGCTATGAAGAACATGTTAAGAAATTAACATCTGATAAACTAGAGTCCAAATCCACAGTCTGCTTGTTTGTGGGTTATCCCAAAGAAACAAAGGGGTATTACTTTAACTCACAAGCTGAAAACAAAGAATTTGTTACTTGCAAGGCTATTTTCCTGGAAAAGGAGTTCCTTCTCAAGAAATACAGTGGGAGTAAAGTAGAACTTAGAGAAATTCAAGCGCTACAAACTCTTATAGAGGATGAGTTGGAAATGGGATCAAGTTCATAACCAGTAGTGGAAGAAGAACCCATTACACAAGTACCTAGAAGGTTCGGTAGGGTACATCAGAAGATTGAGAGATACGGATTTCTAATGACCGATAGTGACACTATTAAGTTAGTAGATCATGAGGATCCTACTATCTACCGAGAAGCTATTGAGAGCCCAAACTCCAAAATTTTGCTTGAAGCCATGAAATCCAAGATACAATTAATGTACGACAAATAGGTTTGGACCTTGGTTGATCCACCAGAAGGTGCTAAGGTAATTGAATGCAAGTGGCTATTTAAACTCAAAGCTGATAAGACCTATAAAGGTAGACTAGTAACAAAAGTTTTTCGACAAACTCATGGTGTAGACTATGATGAAACCTTTTTACCTATAGTCATGCTCAAGTCCATTAGGAACTTGCTTACCTTAGCTACATATCATGATTATGAGATATGGTAAATGGATGTCAAAGCTGCTTTCCTCAATGGAAATTTACTTGAGGATGTGCATATGACATAGCCTGTGGATTTTGTCAATCCCAAGCATCCAAAGAAGGTTTGCAAGCTTCAAAAATCCATTTGTGGATTAAAGCAAGCATCCTGAAGTTGGAATCTTCGTTTTGACGAGGCACTTAAAGAATTTGACTTCGTCAAGAACGAAGATAAGCCTTGTGTGTACAAGAAAGTTAGTGGGAGCATAATAGTATTTCTAGTCCTATATGTGGACGGCATCCTTCTCAATCGGAATGACATTCTAACATTGCAAAACGTTAAGCAATGGTTGGGGAAGTGTTTCTCAATGAAAGATTTAGGTGAAGCCGAGACAATACTTGGTATTCGGATCTATAGAGATAGATCGAATCGGCTTTTGGGACTAAGTAAAGAAAAGTACATAGACAAAGTGTTAGAGCATTTTAGTATGGGAGACTCAAACAAAGGGCACATCAAACAAAGGGCACATACCTTTAGCTTTGGGAGTTCGTTTAACTAAAGAACAGTGCCCTAAATCCAAAGAGGAAAGGGACAACATAAGTAGAATCCCATATGCATTTGCTATTGGATCTATCATGTATGCTATGTTATGTACTAGGTTGGATGTTTGTTCATTCAGTGAGTATAACCAGTAGGTTTCAGCAAGACCCTAGTGAGAAGCATTGGTCTGCTGTAAAGGGGATTCTAAAGTACCTGAGAAGGACAAAGGATCACTTCTTGGTGTATGGTGGTCAAGAAGAGCTTGTCATACAAGGTTATGCAGATGCTGCTTTTTAGACCAGCACTTAGGATTCAAGATCGCAATCTGGGTTTGTTTTTGTTTTGAACGGTGGTGTTGTCAGCTGGAGAAGCTCGAAGCAAGAGATCGTTGTCGATTCAACTACAGAATCTAAGTATACTGCAGTGAGCGAGGCTACAAAAGAGGCTATTTGGATTAGAAATTTTATTTTTGGATTAGGAGTGATCCCAAGCATCCTAGATCCATTAGAAATTTTATGTGACAATAATGGGGCCATCGCACAGGCCAAGGAGCCCCAGTCACATCAAAAATCCAAACACATACTCAGGAGATACCACCTGATCAGAGAAATTATTGATTGTGGGGACGTCAAGGTTAGCAAGATAGCAAGTGAAGATAATGTAGCAGATCCTTTGATGAAATAGTTACATCCAAATTTGTACGAAGCTCATTTGAGAGCATTCAGACTTAGGGCTATGCCCAATTGGGACTAGTGCTAGTGGGAGATTGTTAGTGTAAGCCCTAGCCCCAATACATTGTTATAAAGCATTTAATTTAATAAATGAGGCATTTGTTTTATCTATTGTATTCCTATGCATATCAATTGATAGAACTATCCAAGAATGTTATGTCAGTTTAAGTTATCATGTGTGAGGCATATGATTGTAAGACCTTGAAACAAATCATACTTCATTCTAAATATCCCTAGTCAGTCATTGTTATGGGAATAACAAATGAATTAACACTAGTATGCTCTCTCTGATAAGTTGAGTTCTGTCTTATGTGGATCGGATAAGGACAAGAGTGTCATATGATCTTTATATGAATCAATGTATAGTATATGGAGAAATATTTTAGTAAGTGAACTTGCATATAATATGTGGATATAGTACTTTAATATCTTATGCATAGTCATTGATTATATTGTTTCTTATATTTTTGATGATGAGCTTTTTGAATATGAACATGTGTTTGGTTGATGATTATTATATCTATATTAATTGATTAGCATAATCGACAATTGGTTGTTCTTGATTGACATGAATGACTTTTGTATATAAGATTAATCAAAAGATGGATGTATAATTGATGTGCTTGAATAGTAGACATGTTTACTATAGTACACTTAATTTATGGAAACATGAATGACTTTATGTATGATAGTAAACACTTAAGTAATAAAATGATGATACACTAAATAAAAACTTAGAATTGGAAATGGATTAAGGATTGTAATTAACAAGAATGTGAGAGGGGAAATTGTAAATGTATCCTTATACTTATTGAGATGAAATATAAATTTGATAAGAGGTGTAGATAGCTAATCATTTGTATAATAAGTAAGAAAATAATATGGTTCCAGATTTAAAAGGGTTAGTCTTGCAAGATTAACTGATAGGATTCTCTATAAGTTTAGCTTGGGTATCACATATATAATAAAAAGATTAATTAGGTACCAAGAGTAAACAAGTTGATACGTTAAGGAAAAAAGTGTTAAATTGTGAAGTGATAATTAATGATATATGAAGAATTGATATAAGGAAATTAATTGTATGATAATTAATTGGATTGTTAATTAAGTGAATAAGTAGTAGATAACAGTTTAAAGTGTTTGTACTATATTTTGTTAGGAGTGATAGTAACCCTTTTTAATTTAAATGATCGATTTATTGGTCTAAGGTATTTATTTTTGTATGATTATGCATTTTGAATGCAAAGCATCAGTGTCAATTATTATTAATGAATTCACATGATTCTCACATGTTGTTAAAGATGTTGATTTTTGAGTTTGGGTAGTCGATCTGCAGTATCGGGACTGTATTACACTTGGCACGCCCACGCATGAGTTTCCTTCTCCCAGTGCGTGGCCGTGCATAGCCTTTTGTCCATTGTTCTCTCTAGCACGTGGCCACATAAAATCTTTCTCCTTCGAGCACGTGGCTATGCAAAAGATTTCTCCTCTTAGCACTCGGCCACAACTAACTTTCTGCCATGTAGTTCTTCACCCATGCACGGCCACGCATGGGAAGTTCTTCACCCATACACGGCCATGCATGAATGCCTCTTCCCTAATGCACAACAACGTACTTCCTCTCTTTTCCTAGTTTGGCCACTTATGCCTTTTTCTCAGTTCTTCTACAAGGCCACTGGCCATGCAACCCATGTAAATGCAAG